>CVMT01000012.1:332596-402377 GCA_000985935.1 Talaromyces islandicus | reverse complement strand
AAAAAAAAGAAAGAAAGAAAGGAAAAAAAAAAAAAAAAAAAAAAAAAAGAAAAAGAAAAAAAGAAAAAAGACATGAACCCGATTTTAGCCAGGCATTTTTATCGGGGAGTTTGGCGCGTGCTGCCTCCCAGCACGTACATCACGGCATGCACGCCACAAACGATTTGAACAGATGAATAAGTGGTGCTAGGGACGATCTGGTTTTTAGAAGTTAGCCAACGGGAATCGCGTGTATGGTACGCTTTACACAAACCCGTCCCTATAAATATTGAAACTGATGTATAGACCGAAAAATGGTACACCGGGAGTTTCGAATCGTAGAGAGGGTGTTATTTGCGCCTGTCTCCCTACTATTCGGGGTGGTCTCCTACCAGAAACCTTTGCAGAAATACTAGCGCCCCTTCAGCTTACCTGAATCCAAGTAGCTGGAGTGTCTCCAAGTCAGCGAATTTACCGGAATCTCTAATAGGGTTGTGTTTAACCCTAACAACTCTATGAGAATTCCAAAATCGGCAAGGGATTATATTGGCGATTTTTAGCGCACTTCTTTGCTAACACAAAATGTGGGATCCTCAAGGTGTGTATGAGAGTATTCAAGAGATAGCTGGAAATGTCAACGCGCTTACCCAGCAATACCGCAATAAAGATCAGAAAGCCACACGGGACTGGCCGGTTTCAAGAATAGCCAGTCATTATTCAGGCCTGCACTGCAAATTCCGTGGTCGTGTGCAATTCGCAAGGGCCAGCATATTGAATGAATATGGAGCCATCGGATCCAGGTCCTGAAGCATATATGCCGCGTGCTTAGATCTTTTTTGACATTGCGTGGAATGATCTCGGCCACTTTGGCTGACTTGGGCCTGAACTAATTCCTGTGCCTACTTCAGAGAGTTTTCCAGTGTTAGTTTTACGTATTATATCGAAAGGTGGATCACAGTATCCATAAAGACATAAACATACAAGTATTCTTCGTCTGATAACTTGATGATGTACTCTCAATGTAGGAAGTGCATATTGTAAACAATTTTGTCTTAGCCGCTATCTCCAGAAATATGAGAAAGGAGTATGGAAAGCTCTTCGTCTCCTTGGCGGTCCCTTAGTACCCATCAATCGGCTTAATGCTAATTGAGCCCCTCGCACACTGTAATCCAGGCTGACAGTAGTCTCATCTGCTATCTCCACAAATTGGCCAACTATGGCCAGATTTGTTACATTTTTCGGTGTCACCTCAGGACGATCTGTACTATTCCGAGGTAGTAGTGCCGCCGCCATGCGTGGCATCACACACGGAATTGTGATGGAGTTGCTCAAGATTGGTTCCATGGGGAAGTCAAGATGCCATAGCAATTCGGTCATTATTTCTTTACCATTGCAAAGAGTCATTGGCGTTTTCACAAAGTTGCCTTCTTGGCTTGGGTAAAGACCATAGCCCCACAACACGTCTATGTTGTTAGGTTGATCGGAAAAGAATGGTTGGTGAGGTATACACAAGCTAATCATCCAGTTGCTATGCTTGAGAGATAGTAAACTCCCTGAACCAGGCCTGTCATTTGTCAATTCAAGGAAACGGTTAAAGAGACCAGCAGCATCGTTGAGTGTGACAGTAAAGGTCACCAGTCTGGATTCATTAACGCGAGTGCAGAACTTATATGGATTACCAAATTTTGGATTCTTCGTCCCCAAGTCTAGCCATAGGGACCAGTTCTCATCAAGCTCATTCGCAGCTTCCATGGAAGGTGGCAGGGCCGGTGCTGTGTTGGAGCCACTCGACGAGCCGGATGTAACAGATCCAATAGAGACAATAACAATGTCGTTAGCACAGACATTGATTATCCCTCCGGAATTATTTTGCTCTATATTTATTGCTGTGACTGATTCGGTACCATTGTCTGAAATGGTTACAATATCCGTGACTTTGATGCGGAATCGAAAATCCACCCCTTTATTTTGAAGAAACCGAATGATTGGAACGATGATAGACTCATATTGGTTGTATCGGGTACAATCTAGTATTCTCTTGGTGTTTAGGCTTCGAAACTCATAAGAGTACCTTCGAAGACATCGACGAAATTCGGCAGCAGAGTGCCATGGCTGAAAGTGGAATCTGCTAAGCCTCAGCACTTGTGCGATAATCCTGAAATGATAGGACAGATGGCGCACAGAGTAGATAGAACAATCCAAAAAGCGCTGTTGAAAAATCTTTTGTTAAATAACTCATTGATTCGTTTTTGTCCGAGGGCTTGCTCGGATTTCAACATGAGCAGCAATAAATCCATTCGATCTTTGAGTCCTATGCCGAATCTCGAAGCCTCCATTTTCTCTAGCCTGTTGTCCCCTCGGATCAGGACGTGCGTGCCCGGAGAGTCATGAAAGGGCTTCTCAGCATTGAACTTCTTAATCTCCTCTAATATTGTTACATTAGAGTCAGTTGCGGACGGCACCAAGTTGAGTAGCCTTTCCATGCAAGCGTCGTTATAAGTCGGCATGCATCCAGCTCGATAATTATAGCCAGTCACTGGATTACCAGTACTGATGATGCCGTCTCCAGGTATACCGTGGGATTCTAGGATATGGATCTGAGATGCAGGCACTTTCGCATCACAAATCAAGTGAACTGCTGATGCCAATGACGCAATACTGCTTCCTAGTATCCATGCGTTGACTTTTTTAGGCGATCGATGGCCTGGAGCGAGGACAGGTGGTTGCTGATGAGCCATTGATGTATGAATATTTTTCGAATCAAGGCTTTGTATATTTTGCGTTATGTATGCCTGACTTTGGCAGTCGCTCGTCTGGGATAGCAGGTTGGGGTGGGAATGGGGTGGCGGGGGGGAAGGTGGGAATTCTTGGTACAGAAAGAGATGATCGTGGCGCTCTGTCCAACGCTAAGACAAGAACGGAATATACTGAATCGGCGCTTCTTCCTTCACTGGTAGATACTGTATAGGTCGAACAAGTTATTATATACTATATTGTAAAGTAAAATTAGTAATAAGGCCGTATGGTATTATTCCCGTATTAGCGTTATTCCGGGTGGCTAGCTTATATTTGCTCTAGGGTATCTTGGCTCACGTTCCCAGGTCAGAGCAATGATTTATGTGTTGTTAAGCTAGTTATGCAATCTACTGCATCACATATTTAGTTCACAATGGCGGCCAACAACAGCACGCCTAGCTTGAAAAATTTGTTATAAAAGGGCGTCAGTGTGGTCTTTTGGGGCTAAGCGGATATCCTAATTCCGAAACAACACTGATGAGTTGAATATTTCAGTGCCGGTCTGACAGTATATCCAATACGTAGCACCAACAAAAACACTATCCTTGAAACATAGAATACTACAACTGCGACCAGGCATTTAAAGCATTCTCTGAGATAGCAATACACCTAAAATCTTGAAATTACACATCAGAGATGACTGAAGATGAAATCAATAAAATTACTTAAAATTACGAATATTTCCAAAGCGAGAAGTATATTAATAATAATCATAATAATAGAGAATAAACTTACATATATCCAAGTTGTGATAAGAACTTTCCTAAGCTTTCAACGCTTTACCAACATATAGAAGATATCAGTTTCTGTTCTCGTTCAATAAAGGGACACAGTTGTCTGGCGAAGTTGGAACGCTTCATTGCTAGTCGACTTGGGTAGTCGCAAAGGATGTTCATTATATTCTGGACTGTAGAGCATCAGATAACTCTTCTTATCGGACCGTTTGGTCTGATTGTTAACAGAACTTGGGGTAAACAAAGCGCTTAGTCATTGCTCTGAAAAGTTGAAACGACGGCCCCATGGGTAATTGCCAGATCGACAAACTGTGTATATTGTTTAGAGACGTCATAGCTCCACTAATTTTTATCGTCGCATAGATTTCTGAAGCGGTCAAACTGAGTAATAAAGTGACCACATACCAGTAACCTAGCCCGATCTCATTCCTTATATAGCAATCTTGGAAAGTGGTGCATCCGGGGAATGACATCCTAGGATGCTGTGTTGCCCTATAGTCCAGCTGGCTGCGTGGCATCGGACATATCGCCCCATGAGTCACACGTCATTAGTGGGTAGTAGTCGACAGCTTCCTACTCTGTTGGATTGTGTAGAGAATTCCTGATGTCTTGTTAGGCCTACTATACATAGGTATAGAGTAGTGGACACTAGGCCTAGTAAAAATGGACGTAGATAGAAGGCGGGAACCCTATGGCTATAAACAGGCAGTTAGATATATAAAGCTAGGTTAATATGGTCTTAATCTATCATTCTACTTGGCACTTAATGCCATGGATATTAACGTTTCATTGAACTGCTTCGATGTTTACAGAGGCGCCTTTTTGGGAAAGCATTGCGATATATGTGGAAAACTCAAGCCGACAATACACCCAAGTAACGAGTACATACGCATATACGGGGAGAGAGAGAAAGAGAGCTGACACCCGGGCACCGAATTCTAGTCAACTATCCGAGACACCCATTCAGCTCCATGTTTCAGGTTGGCGCTCGTTTTCCTTATCTGGTAGCCTGGTCTTCTTTTCTTTTTCGTTACTCACCTCCAGTAAAAAGTACAACGCTGGAATTATGAATAAACGAAAAATTCTGTTTATGCATACAATTACAGTGTAAAAACCAGCACCTCTGGACCGATTAGATACATGACTGGTCCTCTCCAAGCTCTGCATTAAAGAGGCATCCTGTACTACTATCAGCCCGAAGCGTTTAACAAGTTGCAAGTCAAGGTCATATCAATTGACGACATCAAAGCTATGTCGGCCCTTGTTGAACGTGCTCTTTAGCGCAACCTCCATAAGATGGAGCCACTGCTCCTCGCCCAAAGCCACGTCTGATGATTGCTATTCATTGCTAACCTTTTGTTTCGATGCATGAGCGCTGAAGTAATCATGGTCGATAGCCCCAACAAGGTTCCGGAAGCCCTTGTGTTTGAAGTCAACCGGGAGAGTCTCTACCATCGCTGACCTGGGCGGTAACTAAAGACCGTGTGTGAGGCTAGCTCCGTGAACGCCGACAAGCACATCTGTGCTGCGTATAATTTGAATTTTCTCCGCCACTGGCAGAAGAGTAAAGTCGACGTTTTGAATGAGAACTTCGTTCTCGCGATATTGTTTTCGTAAGGCCTTGACAAGCGTTTCAGATATGCTAGACCGGGACGCTCTGTACAGGACAATGGATAGGGATTCTCTTTGATGTAGTCATCCGGTGGATCTAAAGTACCAGGCAAGACAGCGATGTCACTCCCGCCGGACAACACGGGCGCCTTGTCTAAGTGATATAAATAAAAGAAGTTGAGGATGACGAGGAGTGCCAAAACACTTGCAATCAGGCGCCTCCGAGACGAGAAGTTTTGGTTGACCATTTTCCAACGACATAGGAGCATGTACAGGAGGGATACCAAAAATGAAAATGCGTGATAACAATGACTCCTAGGGTAACGCCATTATCAGCAATGGGCCATAACTGGGTGGGTTAGCCTGGTAATGAAGCATACCCCTCTCATGCTGGTCTACGCTTTGTGATGCACAGTTCCTGCGTCCGTAACAGTACGGAGTGCTTTGTCTCTATATTAGTCTGTGCTCCATACTCGAGTTTACGTCTGATTGCTCTACGCCGCATTTGCAGCAGGCGACTGATTGGATGTCGCAGGGGTATAGTGTAATGGTAGATCTTGTGGTGGGTCCGCTAAGCCGATGGGGTCGACACTAAAGCCTATCCTTGCACCCTCACTGGTCCGCAATATTGACTAACACTGGCGGCGGGCGGCAACAGGGAAATACTAACGCTAAATAGTTCACACTAAATATTTTCTTTGTATATGTATCTATCATGTATATTGCTGTTTTAATAGAGTTCATTATAGTCGCCGATCTGCGCCTCGCATTTCCCTGTCGCATGGTATGCACGTCTAGTTAAGTTTCTGAGACAAGGTATCTGTAAAGGAGGGTTGCAGCGCAGAAATGCTATTAAAATATAAGCCGAATTTACTCCTGATTGGCATTATTTAATAATAATGTAAATGCCACGCATCCTCATTTCACACATGGTAAATAGCGGCCAGTACCATAGAGACTTGACCTGTAGTGCAAACAAACAAGTCAATGTACAATATCTTTCCCCAACATGACAGCAACGCAGAGTATCCAGTCGTCGCCCCTGATGGTTCCCTTACTTATCAATGGCAAAGAGGAAACCCCAGCTTCCACCTTCGACATCATCAGCCCATACACCAACTCACCATGTTGGGCTGCTGCCTCTGCTAGTCCCGCAGACGCAATCCGTGCAGTTGACGTTGCCGAGGCTGCATTTGTAACCTGGTCACAAACAAAACCGACTACAAGACGAGATATTTTGCTTAAAACGGCCGACATACTAGAAAGCCGCCTCGAAGAGAATGCTGCTACTATGCGCACAGAGATGGGCGCAGGTGTAGCCGATTCGCAAGAATTTATGATCCCGCTAAGCATTCGCATGCTACGTGATATTGCTGGTCGCATCACGTCAATCTGTGGCAGCTCTCCTGCCCTCGAGGCGGACGGCCAGAGTGCAATTGTATACAAAGAGCCTATGGGGGTTATCCTAGGCATAGTTCCTTGGTAGGCCCATACGACACCATATGGCGTACGCCTTTATTTACCTCAGGATTAACTTGAAAAAGAAAAGAAAAGAAATTAACTGATGGCAACAGGAACGCTCCGTTTGTGTTTGGCATTCGATCTGCCGCATGTGCTCTTGCTGCTGGCAATACAACCGTTCTCAAATCCTCCGAATTATCTCCACGATGTTACTGGGCTCTTGGACGGGCTTTTCAAGATGCAGGACTGCCGTCAGGATGCTTAAATGTGCTGTCATGTCCGGCACAGGATGCGCCAGCCGTGGTCAGAGCGATGATTGAACACCCTGCCGTTCGAAAGATCAATTTCACAGGCAGCAGCCGTGTTGGCAGAATTGTTGCAAGTACCTGCGGTAAGAATCTCAAGCCGTGTCTCATGGAGCTTGGGGGGAAAAACAGTGCTATTGTCTGTGAAGATGCAGATCTGAAGACTGCTATTAGTGCAGTATTAGCTGGCGCCTTTATGAATGTGAGATCACGCCATCCTAGGTTCTTTGCTAAAATTCCACACTAATCCAGGCAACTTATTTCATAGTCTGGGCAAATCTGTATGTCTACAGATCGAATTATTCTTCACTCGCGAATTGCTCCAGCCTTTATCGAGGGGATCAAAGATGCATTAAAGCCTAGTGACGATCATAGTGCTCTCCCTCCAACATTAGTGAACGCCGCATCTAGAGCACGTGTTGAAGCAATCTTGCAAAATGCGCTTGCATCCGGTGCCCACCTCATTCACGGATCCATCAATGAGACCGGCAAAACATCACCGGTTACCAGCATTCGAATGCCCGCTCTGATACTGGGAGGCGTGAAGGAAGACATGGCAATCTGGCAAGAGGAAAACTTTTCGCCCGTGGCTTCCTGCATGATTGTTGAGAACGATGAAGAAGCCATTCGAATTGCAAACACTGGTGGATACGGTTTGTCTGCTGCGGTATTTACAGAAGACCTGCGGAAAGGATTAGCGATTGCGAGAAAGATACAATCGGGGTAAGTAAAAGAGCATCGAAGGAAATCAAATGAAGTATTGTGTTATGTTTGCTGATATCTGCCGCCTCCTTAATACAGAGCAGTGCATATCAACAGCATGACCGTTCATGATGAACCAGTGCTCCCTCATGGCGGCGTAAAAAATAGTGGCTGGGGAAGGTTCAATGCAGCAGAGGGGCTGAATGAGTTCCTTACAACTAAGAGTGTGACATGGATGGATCGATAGCAGAGCGAAAGCAATTAGCTGACGTATGTTCAATATTTCTTATTGTAAGGAACCTAAGAGAGCCCCTGACGAGAAGTAGACCCATGGTCTTGCATACACAGTTGGATGGATCATTGCAATCGGCAGATGAGCTGGAATATTGGTAATGCAGGTTTTGTGGAGAGGTTGTTCAAGCACATGCCAACTGACTGGGAGCAATTGTAGTCGCGATTGCTTTACGGGGTAATGACAACGTTGAATTCTCACACTATAAACCGAGAAAACCACTGTTTCTTATAGAATTCCAAACACGATTATGATATTGTCAAAATTGTAACATTGCGAACATAGCTGTTCTTTGCTGTATACAAGAATCCTGAGGATGCCAAGAGGAGACCGCAGGCAACCTCGGCCTCGGCCCGATGACGTTGGGCCATTCTTCCTTCTCTCACAACTCGACAACCGGCGGCTTTCAAACGAGCCAATTGTCGATATTAATGTGCTGTCGTTAATACGACCTTGCCATGAACCGCCGGTTGACCTCATATCCAACAAAGAGCTAGGCACACATAGCTCCACACTAACCTTGGGCTTGTCCATCACCGCGGAAAGACTCGGCCTTTTGGCTATCACGATTTCAGCAACGCTCCTCGCAGTAAACAAACCCCCCGTGGAATATTAACCCAACTGATACAAAATGCTTATCATCGGCCTGACTGGCTCGATAGCCACTGGCAAGTCCACCGTCTCTTCGCTCCTATCGACTCCACCGCACAACCTGCCCATCATCGATGCCGACATTCTCGCGCGCAAAGTGGTCGAACCCGGTACAGCCGGGTACAAGGCGATAGTCAACTATTTTGGGCCAAGCACGCCGGATCTCCTGCTGCCAGAAGACCCCCAGACCGGCCAGCGTGCGCTGAACCGGCCGGCACTGGGGCGGCGCGTGTTTGGCGATAGCGAGGAGCGGAAACGCGACCGGGCGATTCTCAACAAGGTCGTTCATCCGGCGGTGCGGTGGGAAGTATACAAGTCGCTGCTGTACTACTATTTAAAGGGCCATTGGGCGGTGGTGCTGGATGTGCCGCTGTTGTTTGAGTCCGGCATGGATGTCATCTGTGGTGCTGTAGTCGTGGTCGCGGTCAACGACCCCGCCGTGCAGATGGCGCGACTGCGTGCTAGAGATGCACATCTGACGGCAGAGGACGCAGAGAACCGAGTCCGCAGCCAGGGCGATGTGCGAGAGAAAGTCAAAAAAGCGCTGTTTCGGAATCGCGCCGCAGAAGAAAACACTGACAAGGGCTCGAGAGGCGTCGTTGTCTGGAACGACAGCGACAAGGAAGACCTGGAGAAGGAGGTCAACAAGGCCATTTCGACCATTCAAACCCACAGCCCCAGGTGGTGGTCATGGCTGCTTCTTGTAGCTCCGCCCGTGGGCGTTGCAGCCGCCGTGTGGAATATGGCGGTTAATGTTGGTTTACAAAGAAGTTGGGATCAAAAGGCGAAGCAAGACCGGGCAAAACTGTGAAATTGCTGGTATAGGCCTACATAGTAGTATACGACGGGATGTATGTACATAGTCACGAATTGATTGATAGTTTCTAGCCTGTTTTGTACATGTAACGATTCATCCGAGATGTATTATTCACCAGGTATTGTGTTTATGTGATCTTCATGTTCATACGGCGACTGTCGATAGCAGGCATGACCAAAAATCCACATTCAATGGCAGGGCGCAAACCAGGGCGACGATGTTTTTCACCTGTCCAATATCGCCGTGATACGTGCGTAGAGAGCTGGCGGCGGAAAAAAGGATCACATGGACTGTCGACAATAAAGCATGAATCTTCCCATTATCCTAATTAGTTGATTATCGCACCCCCCTCAACCGGGTGAACGAAAGAATGTTCGTTGTATGTCAATGACATCGCGACTCGAGGTTCGGAACGTGGGATGAGACTCGGTCTGAGAAATACGCTGGCTGGGCCAATGGAAAAGCAAATTTGCCATGGATAACTAGTTAGTGTGGGCGAAAAACGCCCCAAGAATCCAGCAATGCCCGCGTTTTGATCTGTCTGTGAGCTGTGTCTGCAATCCTTAGGTTATTGACGCCGTTGCATCGCATCTCGAGCGAAGAGAAAACCAAGAAGAGGAAGAGAAGAGCGGCGGCGAAAAAAAAAGGCAGGAGCCCGGAAGGGGAAAGGCCAGCAGCACCCGCACCCGCTTTCCCTCTTGCACTCCAGCGCGATTCTGCTCTTATATCGCGGCCATCGCAGTCTTTGAAGAGAAGACATTTTCTACCTGGAAATGTGTGACAAGAAAGCGTTTTGTACTGTCGGTATTGCGTGGGCTAATCCCTGTGAACAGCCAGACTATGATGTTGCGCGCGAAGCATTACTTCTCCGAGCCATCGAACATACATGCATACATGTCCCAGCAGAGACTATAGTGGACTCGGACATCTCGCTTCAAGTATCAAGGGCATAGTCGCGCGGCATTCTGAATGCCCGGCGATGTATCAATAAGACTCGCATTCGGGTTGTGAGGGATATAATTTGGGCCTGCTGGGGGATATATGTACCATGAGCCCTGCCCCGGCTATATCAGGGTCGTCGTCGCTGTCGATGACAAAGGACGCCAAAAGAGAGCTGAAAATGAACAATGGCAGTGCGAACTCACTAACATTCAAACATTATACTTACCCTGCCTCGTCGCAACGCCCTCCGGTGCCGGCGCCGAAACGACGACGTATCGCAGAACCTCTGTCTGTGGACAGCTGTGTCGCTCAGAATGCTTCCAATAGTTTGCGCGAGAATAGTGGCTTTGGTCAATTGTCACACAAAAACACTTTTCAGGTTAATCGCACACTCGGCGATGGCTCGTTTTCATCGCAAAGCGCAACAACAGATAGGTTGTCCCGCGATGATTTCGACTCGGAAGCGTCGAATTATAATACACCAAATACGTCAGCTTCAATTATCTCTGCCATTTCTCAGAAGCAGTTCACCCCCCCTTCTACTTTGTTGGCCACTGGACTAGATACAACAAATTCCCTAGCTGCTGCTCAGAACCAGCCTACTACGAAAACAGATTCTAAACCAAAGATCGAGCCTGATGCCCCCGATTATGATCAGTTCAAGCCTCGCTCTTCAATTCCTTCTAACCTTCCAGGGCCGGTTTATGCTCAACAATGCATCACAGCCGCATATTCATCGCGTCTGAATCCTTTTGCGCTACATGAAGGCGAGCAAAAGGCATTGGAAGACCACCTGTGCCATTTACACGTCACTACTTATTTGAACATCCGCAACGGAATTCTAAGGTTATGGACCCGCAATCCAATGATCAGCGTCACACGCGAAGAAGCCCTGGGTTGTGCAAAGGATGTCCGATGGATGGGACTTGCTGATTTTGCCTATGAGTGGCTTGTGCGGAACGGTTACATTAACTTTGGCTGTGTCGAGGTACCGCAGGCTGTTCCTATGTCTAAAAAGGGCCGCCGAAAAGATGACGGGCGTGTGGTTGTCATTGTTGGCGCCGGTGTCGCTGGGCTAGCGTGTGCGAGGCAGTTGGAGGCACTATATGAGCAGTATCGCGACAGAATCGGCACATTAAAGGTTATTGTTTTAGAAGGACGACGCCGTATTGGGGGACGTATATATTCGCATCCTTTAAAAAGCCACAAGGACATTTTGCTGCCAAAGGGACTACGGCCTACGGCTGAAATGGGGGCTCATATAATTGTTGGATTTGACCGAGGAAACCCGCTGGATCCGATCATCCGATCGCAGCTAGCACTGCGTTACCATCTTCTCCGGGATATCTCTACAATATACGATATTGACGGATCGCCAGTCGACGAAGTTCAAGATGCCATGGACGAGCGGTTGTACAATGATGTCCTCGACCGCTCTGGGAACTACCGACACAAAACGGTCATCAATCCCACGGCCGAAGGAGACCGCGACATGATGTACCATGGCCGGGATATTACCGTCAGTGATGGCGTCACAGTTCGCCAGTTTGAGGAAGCCCGTGCCGCCGGGACACACCATCTTTTGCTTCCAGCAGCCAGACTACGTCGCGGTATTGGACACGGTGCATCTCGTATTCTACCTCCTCCATCCTCGCAAATGCCCGACGCGCCGGATGAGGAGTTGCCGGCGGCTATGGAATGCCAGAACATGGGATGGAAACTCCGAGATGGCGTCTCTACTAAAGATGATCTAGACCTAGATAGGATTGCCAAGGTATCTTCGAGGCAAACGCTAGGAGCTGTCATGGACGAAGGCGTCGGCCAATACCAGCGCATGCTTCCGCTGACGCCCAAGGATATGCGACTTATGAATTGGCATTATGCGAATTTGGAATACGCAAATGCGACGAATCTCAACGCGCTAAGTTTGTCAGGCTGGGACCAGGACATGGGGAACGAGTTTGAAGGTGAACACGGCCAAATTATCGGAGGATACCAACAGCTGCCTCGAGGACTATGGGCGTTGCCCACCAAACTAGACGTGAGAACCAACCAGACCGTCACCAAGATAACGTACGATACGACGGGCATAGCAAAAGGCTCCAAGGCAACAGTGCATACTGGAAACGGCCCTATTGTGGCAGATCATGTCGTCTACACGGGCTCCTTGGGTACGCTCAAACACCGCACGGTTGATTTCTCGCCTCCATTGCCGGACTGGAAGACTGGGGCGATTGACCGACTTGGGTTCGGCGTTCTCAACAAAGTCATCCTAGTCTTTGACCATGTGTTTTGGGACACCAACCGGGACATGTTTGGACTTCTCCGCGAAGCCGAAGTCCCCGGAAGCATGTCACAGGCAAGCTATGCTAGAAATAGAGGCCGGTTCTATCTGTTCTGGAATTGCGTCAAGACAGCCGGAGTACCACTGCTAATCGCACTAATGGCCGGTGATGCCGCACACCAAGCCGAGAGTATGGCCGACGCGGAAATTGTGGCAGAAGTCACTTCGGAACTGCGCAACATTTTCAAATCTAGCCCTGTCCCAGACCCGCTGGAGACGATAGTCACGCGCTGGAAGTCGGACAAATTCACCCGCGGAACGTATTCGTTTGTCGCAGCCGAGGCCTTGCCTGGTGATTACGATCTTGTGGCCAAAGGCGTAGGAAATCTGCACTTTGCTGGTGAAGCTACCTGTGGCACGCACCCGGCGACTGTACACGGGGCGTTCTTGTCAGGCCTGAGGGCAGCGACGGATATCATGGACCAAATATTGGGACCTATAGCAGTGCCGAAGCCGCTAGTTCCCGCAAAGGAGGGTGAAATTACCGGGACTTATAATAATAATAATGGAAATGGCTTCGGTGGAGTCAAGCAGTATCCAAACGTCAATGCCGAAAGAATCACAACACCAAAATCGACAGCATCAAAGAAGGAACCCACACCAAAGTCCAAACAAAAACAAAAACCCCTTATACCTTCAACAACAGCTGCAACCGAAACCCCTGCCCTGTCAAAGGAACAACAACTATACAACGAAGCCCTCCAAACACACCTCCACACCATCATCGGCGCCCCACCGGCCAAACCGGCCAAAATTGCACTGAACCCATTCCTCACTTTCCAAAAGGACTACTGGATCCACGCAAAGCAGAAATGCGAAAACACGAAACGCGCAGCCACAAACGATCCAAATGCGAAAGCTGCGCGGGACGAAGTGCGTGCCGTGTTGGGCCAGATGTGGCGCGAGGCGGACGAGCAGACGCAGCGGCCGTATCATGAGCAGATGGCGGTGAACCGGCAGACGAATAATGAGCTGCTGGAAAAGTGGAAGACACAAATGGCCGAGTATGAGAAGAGGAGAGTAGAGGAAGTGGGAATATGGGAGACGCAGAATCCGTTTGACAAGTGGGTGGAGGCAAATCTCTCTTAATCACCGGGTGTATAGATATTTTATTTGGTATTTTTATCACATCTGGAGTGATGATTTTATTTTTTTATTAGAACAGCTGTTTATCAATTGATACCAGTTGCCGTTGAATACCAATCACTGAAGTCTGATTTAACCAATATATGTACAACATTGAAATCTACAGTACATCACCTACCTAAATTCTTCTCACAACCCTAATCCGTGGCTCCATCCTAAACTCGACCCAAAACCCCCTGGTCACAAACCTCCTCACCACGCCATCCCTAACCCTCTCAAACAGTGCGACACCCGCGTCGCCCGCGACTGCACGTATGATGTTTGCTTCAATCTCGCCATGGGCCGTGTCTCCGGCACGCAGGATGCGGAAGCCCGCGAAGCCGTTGATGGTGTCGATTGTTTGCCATTTATCTACTGTATATTCTGGAATCTCGGAGACGTCCTCGACGAGGGCGTAGTCGATGGTGGACCAAAACTCCGGAGACGCTTTGAGGGATTCGTTTTCGGTCTTGTCGTAGATCCATGCAGTAGATGGGGAAGATTCGAGTTGAAGGAAGCGCGTGACACCGGTTTGGCAGGCGAGATTGCCCATGTGCAGCACGATGCGTGACTGGGTGGTGGTGGTGGTGGTGGTGGTGGTGGTGGTGTCATCAGCGTGGTAGTGCACGCTCTGCAGCGCGTGTGCTCCGGGGTAGTTTGCGGCCGAGGCTGGTAGGTAGACTAGCGAGCTAATCAGGAACGAAGCCAGAGTGGAAAGTCCCAGAGCGAGAGCGAGGAGGCGGTAGATGAGGGATTTGGCGCGGCGTGTCCAGATGTATGCGGCGCCCTGGGCGGCCGAGGCAGTCAATGCTGGCACGACATAGATAATAAAACGCCACTCCTTGTGCGGAAGCACACTGTACAGGCCCGTAAATGCGAGCGAGGGGACCAGCAGCGAAAGGGAGGCGCGTCGTGTCGCGCTGGCCCAGAGAGATGCTGGGATGCCGACGAGCCACAACAACGGGTTCATCAAGAGCCGGGGGAGCGCATCCACGAAATAAAAGTACCACGGACTAGTACCCCATTCAGACGACTGGCCGGAGAGTACGTTGAATTTAAACGCTGCGAATTCCGGCCAGAGGGGGAACTGCTGCCAAAAATACGAGTCGATGAGAACCGTCGTCGACAATCCCACGACCAATCCAACGATACCAGCGGGGATGACGTCGGTGATTATGCGCACGCGATTCGTTGCGAGCAGAAACAATGTATTCATGGCCAGGAAAACAGCGAGCTCGGATCGAAAGATAATCCCAGCAACTGTAATAAGAACCAAGGAAACCCGGTGTCTTGAATGTGCTGTGGCAACAGTCCCCGGTTCAGGGAGAAGAAGGCGCAAGGCGATTGTAGCTAGACTCGACAAATTAGCATCGCAGACTCAAAGAGAATCAGTTGACCACAGTACTTATTCCGAACGCAAACATATTCGACAGCGTCCGTGATGCATAATAAGCAACGTGGAATTGACTGGCTTGGAAGAAGAGGAACCAAAGCGCCGTCGCTCGTCCAAAGGCTCGGTGCAGTCCTCGAGCATACGATAGCAGTGCGAGAGCGTTGAACAAGCCGAGAATAGCCCGAGCTAGATACGTCAGTAATAGAATTTTCATTTTCATCTTCATTTTCAGACATACCGAGAAGTTGTCTATCCACATGGGCATCCAGCCATAGAATCGGCTGCGAAGTAGCAGCCAGAGCAAGCGCCCCGACAAATGTTCTAGGGACTGCGCCAGGAAAGGTAAAGTGATCGTATTCACTAGCAAACTTGCGGGCTACCTCTTCTAGCCCCAGACGAGGCGAGGGAATTCCATATTTGAGGATGTCATGGGTGGCTTGGAGGTGGAAGGACTCCTCGACTTTGGTGTACGGGGCGGCGAGCAGATGCAAGGCGATGACAGCGGGGATGGTCAGGTAAATGACAAAGTCTGGACCGTCAATTTAAAAATCCATGCATATATATTGGAAAAAGCAAAAAATAAAACCCACCAAATAACCTGGACATTTTCGACCATTGCTGCGAATTGAACAACTATCTCGATAAGCTGCCAGTGACGTCGATGAAGTCTCCAGACAAACAGTGCAAACACACAGGCGGCGCGATCTGGTTACTTCGAGCAGCGGCCGGAACGAGGAGAGGCATCTCGTGTCAACCAGATGTATCACGATCACGCCGGGTGTAATTGAAGATGTTGTTATTCGGGTTTGGCCGGTTGATATACGGTATGCGCAGTAGACTTATTTGCTCCCCACTTCCACTGACCACGGTTGTTTAGTGACGGTTCTACTGATCAACGCCGTGTGTGTGCTGTCGGAGGACCGATTTCTTGCCAGGAGTACGTCCGCCTTTTCACCAAAAACAACACAGTCGGGCTTGAAAACACCCAAATACTGATCAATAGCAGTCGGATGGGGTCGCGCGCAGCCAGAGCCTGGGTTTGGCTCGAGTTATGACAACACAAGCGTCAAGGCCAAGACGGTCAACCTGATTACCAGTGTCCGCACTGTGATGCGAAGTGCGTTTCTTCTCCTTTGTTCAGCCATATTAACGAGGGTGCAGAAACTGACGGACATAGTACCACTTATTGTCATTAATGCGGTTATCATTATATACGAACTGATCCTGGGATGAGGCGAGGAATTGAAACGAGCAGAACGAAACAAAAACAAAACGGGAAAATGGCCATGGAAATGACGATGAAAGACAGTGCGTAAGGATATGAAACGTCTACTTGATGAACTACCGTGAGTTGGATTCGTCATCAGTCAGATCGATTAGACTTTAGCGTACAGCTCTTCGAACAAACAAGCAAGCAATACGGGATCAATTCAATTGGCTCAAAACGCTTTTGGATAGCCCAAGAATTCACTGAATCAAGACAATTCATGCAAAAGTAGTATAAATAAAAAAACAATAAAAAATGCCAAACTAATCCTACCAACGCCATATCGTTGAACCAGTGTTCCGCGTAAAGGGTATAGGAACCAAGGTAATAAAACACCACCGCGTGCGTGAACCCGAGAATATGCACCGATGTCACTTTTTATCGAAACAGCACTTCACTATTTCGCTGGTAAATATGTACTAGAATGGAAGACGTCGGTCGGGTTTCCTGATTGTAGATGCAATCAACCCATCAAGCTCATTGATTTCTTCCTCAACCCAAACCCCTTCCATTTGTTGATGCCCTTGTCCTTGTCCTGTCTGCCTTTGGAGGTGTCCGGCGTTGGTGGAGGCAACGTTTCTGGAATGGCGGGACTACTTGACGTTGGGACATCCTCTTCAATGACATGCTCGTGTAGCTTTGCGTCCGGAGGAGATCCGTTCTCAGAAAGTAGTTCTGACCGGGGCAACTCGGACGAAGCCGCTCGTTTGCCCTCCTTGGATACAAACCGATGGCTCAGGCTCTTGCTGCTTCGCCGAAAACGATTCAAGCTGCCCGTCAGCGTTTTGTGTCCGTTCTCTCCATTCTCCATTCTCCGGTCCTCTTCGGCTTTGGTTGCCCTGCTGGCTTCCCGAGCGGCTTTCAAGTCGGCTTCTTCCCGTTTCGTGTCCTCTTTACGCTTCGCTTCTTGCTCTTTCCGCCTCTGTTTCTCGGCCCTTTCTTTTTCTTTCTCCGCGGCTTTTCGCTCCTTTTCTTCTCTGGCACGTTCCTTGCGAGACTGAACATCGCTCTTCTTCGGGCTCAGGCTCATGGGAGGATCTGACGGAATGGGCGGAGGCGCTGGCGGACTTGTAGAAAAGGCATGTTCTGGATGCGTTGACATTTGGGGTGCTGTGGGCACGGCTTTTAATGGACTGAAACGGTGGGCGTCGTCATCAGGAGGCCCTTGATATGTGTGAATATGGTTGAGCGGCGAGGAAAGCGGAACGCCGTTGCCTTCTTTGACATCCGCAGTGCCATTGACTGGATGCAAACCTTCTTGCTCCTGTTCTCGCTGCACGGCTTCCAATGTGGTCTCTTGATAGAAGAGCACATATGCGCAAGCCAAGCCCGGGCGGTCGCCAAAGAAATTGCGCACGTAGTTCTTATCGACAGGTTCCACCATTTCATCGTCAAACAACAGCCAGCCTCGATCTTCGGTCTTGATAATAGCCACGTAGTGACCATGATAGGGGCCACCGCCGATGTGGACGACGACAGCATATAGTTCGTACAGACGATCGGGGTCTTCGGCGTCATCTGTGGTATTGAATAGTCGTAGGTGATAAGGATAGACAACACGATGGAAAAGCTTCTGTAGTCGCTGCAAATCTTCGGTGTATTTGAAGCGTTTCAAGTGTAAAGCTAGAATCTTGGGCAGGCGTTTTATTTTCATTCGTTTCTCTGCCTCTTGAAGGCCTCCGCAGTTGTCACAATGGAACTTATTCCGTTCGCACAACATCTCTTCGGCCGAGAACTTGCGGAGACAAGAGGTTACGGAGGAATGCTGTTCCAAGTCCACAGACAAGTCCAAAAACACTTCGTCTCGTTGGGAGACCTTCTCGCATGTCAAACATTGGGTCTCTGATGTGAGGGTGCCCTCGAAAAGTTCATGCACCCATCGACTTGTGTTTGGTGTCCTGGAACCAGCTGATCCATCAACTCTGGTACCTGAGGACTGTGCCGAGGAATCGGTGATGGCGACTGTCTGCTCCGAGTCAGTAGTGTCAACTGGCGCATCGGCTATTTGTTTTGACGATTCGGCCTCGACATTGGTGACGACCTCATTGAGCAGGAGGTTGAGAAATTCATGGGCATCCTGATGCATTGCCGACCGGAACATTTCATTCTCGCGCCGGAGCACCTCCAAGAAATGCTGCGGTCGAATGACACCCATCTTTGCCTGGGTTGCGACCAGGGACTCAAAGATATCCTTTAGAGACGTGAACAGGGATTCCGACATGCCATAACTGACAGAGTTGTCTTTCGTGTCGAGCAAAGGAAGCGTCTGTATGGCCACTTTCTTCTTGTACTCTGGAGAATCTTTATCCTCGGGCTTTTGGGGCTGGGTGGGCGCCACGCCGGCACTTCGTGACGAGGACTGTCCGGAGGCAGCCTTTGCCTTTGCGGCAACAGCTTCGGCTTCTGCAAAAGCCTCTGGGCTCTGAAATTTCAGGTTGCGGGCGAGGGCGGACTCGAGGGTTTCGATGGGGGTTCGTTTCGGGTAGTTTATCACTGCTTCTCGAAAGGGAACTGAGTAGTAGAGACACTGTAAAATAGAATTACAATAACTGAGTTATGTCAGTCAAGTTTCCGGGGGGTGTTGTCTGAAAGAGTATTGCACACCATGTGTTGCCATACTGCAAGTTACACAAGTTAGCATCATATACAAGGTTGTCACCGCTCGGTCAACGTACATTCTCCATGCCAAAGAACTTGTCACTGCCGTCACCCCGCACTGGGCCTGAATCCAAGAGCATCTTCTCCAGCGGGGTCATTGGGGGCGCATGAGGGTCCTTTTTGGGAGGACTGGGCCCCGAGCTGGGCGAATACGGGCCCTGTTATGTGTCAGTCAGTATTGCAGGAACGGCAACGCAAGATCCCCAGGGCGCGAAAGCGCAAACGTACGGCATTGCCCCTCAGATTCTTGAAAAACGACCCCATGTTGTCAACAGCACGGCGGGTTCGAGAAGGACGGGTTCATCTGGTGGTTGTTGGGTCGCTGGTACCCCAGAAACGTTGTCGGGACCGCCACCGGTCGGCACGGCCGCCGCGCTGATGGCAGAGGGCACAAGGCCTACTTGGTATTGGTGATGCGAGAGCGGGAGAGGCCACAAAGCGATCGAGAATGCGTAGGAAGGGAGCGAAATGGCAAGCGAAATGGATACGGTCCAATGGGGTGGGTTCGCAGGCAATTAATAACCGATGCTGCTGGCGGGTTCGTTCGGTAGGGATGACTGATCGGCAACGGCGGGTATGACAGCGCTGGGAGGACAACAAGATGCGAGCACGAACAACGACAACTAAGGGTGAGCGATAGAGACGGGGAGGACAGCGAGATGATGGAGGAAAAGAATGGAGGAATAATGGGGAGGGGGGGAAGCGAGAGAGTAGTGGGAGGAAAGAAGAGAGAGAGAGCGACGGAGAGGGAAAGAAAGCGGCGCGGCGGGATGCGCCCTGGCGGACGGTCCGGGGCAGCAGCAACCAACGGAAGCAGCAGCCTTGGGCGACGGGCTGCCCCGAGTTTTTGTCCGGGCTCTAGAGTTAATTAATCAATTACGCTTCTGTGGCTGCCAGTCGTTGCTATTGCTCCTGCCCAGTGTTTATTTAGCTTCTACAGCGCGTACCTAGTACTATACTAAGGACGTAGTAGACGATGAATGTCCCGGCGTTTTCCCCGGCATCCACAAACCGTTCTCCGCACTGCTCTCAGCCTGGGTACGCGCTCTCTCCACCACGACCAGCAGGAACAAAAAAGAGTGTGCAGTCTGCTGCCGCTCCCCGCCCTCAGACCCTAGATATCACGATGCTACGCTGGCGCGCAGGCATGCATCAGAACGTGCTGGCTCACAATGGACGCTGCAGCGCCGCGTTTAAGAGCGGAGCGCAGTGACGACAGGCGCTGCCGATCGCTTCTGGAAGCGAAGCCACCCGTCCACCCTGCCTGGACTATCATGCCCATAATTACGTGTCCGTGTACTCTGTACTACAGAGTCAGCCAACGCTGAATGACCAAGCAAGGAGGATTGCTTTCTGTTGTTTAATATATCTCCTCATGCCGTCCGCATGATGTCTCGCGCTCGGTAATAAAGAGCCTGGTCCGGAACGCGGTGGCGCCAAGCGGAGGCGCCGTTCAGACCCTGAACCGGAACGAAACGAAACAACGACGTGCTGCCGCTGCGTAAAACGTCCCTGCTGCTGTGTATAACCCCGGTAATTGATCCACTGTAAGATGCAGCAGTAGCATCACCAGCACAGAACAATCATTAAACAGTAACTGGATAAGCAGTGCAGCAACTGAGGGAAAGCTCCGCGAGGGGCCTCAGGCACCAGTCCCGATCGGGATGCCACGCGAGACGCATGTGGCATCTGCCAGACAGGCCCGCTCGCTGATTGGATGGCTGCTGCACGGGGTCTCTGCCATGCCAAGGTGGGCCCAGTACGAGGAATACCATTGGTTTGTTGGTGACCCACCAGAAGCTGTGCCACTGCGATTGGCTGTGGGGGTGGGCCGCCAGCCTGTCAGTGACGCCACCGCGGTTCACTCCGACTGAGTAATGGGAGCAACTATGTATGATGGATACACGATATATACAGTACAGCAGTACATATAAGCTTATATTATCTACACATCTTACTGATTACTACAGTGATCAGGATTCAGCAGGAATATCGATGTATTCGACAGGATTTATAGAGACCTATTCTAAAACGGATGGGTTCTATCACTGCCCACTCTCGTATCACACAGCACACATTCCATGTTTCAAACCAATCAAGTGCGGATAATAGAAACCCAGGCTATCCCACCTGATCAACGGTCAGCTCATAATAGGATCTAATATTACTCGTCGTAACGAGTTGACAAGCACTTTGCTTCCTCCCTTGGCAGTCGGGCGGCAAACCGGCTCCGGCCAATCGCGCTAATCTCCCATTACCCCAGCTTTTTGGACAAGCTGAGATCAGGCTATGACGACGAGGCACGCTCACATGATAGCGATCATGTGCGTCCGTCAATATCATCATAATAACGATAATTGTTATAGTTGCTTGATGAAATGAAAATCATCTGATGCGCATATGGATGCGACATGCAGGAAGGAAATATACCATACGTACCTCCATCGTGCCCGTGACGAGCGGAACCCCAAGCCCTAATTTCCTAATTGGGATGGCCCAGCTGTCCCGATTCCCGCCCGGCGGAGAAAAAAAAAGGGGAACGGTCGAAGAGTCAAGGGGAAAGGGAAGAGAGAGCGCCGTCAACTTCGATTGATTGCCGGACAAAATAAAGACTCGATCTTTTTTTTGCTTTCCAACAATCCCATCGAGCACTGTTTATGACGGGCGCAGTCGGCCTGGGCTGCGTTACCGGGAGAGCCATTGCTGCCCGGTCGCGGCGGGGGGCAGCAGCAGCGACACAAGCAGCAGCAAGAGGCGTGGTGGGGTCACCAAATTTTGTTTGGAGGGGGAACAACATCGTGACTCACCAACGCCTTCTTCGTCCCTTCCATCACGTCGCTTCTCCTGACTCCAGCACCAGCGCCATGGGGAAAGATAAGGCCCAGTTCATTCTCAAGACGCCAAAGGGCACGCGCGACTGGGTTGGCGCCGACACCCTGATCCGCGACCGCATCTTCACCACCATCACCAACGTGTTTCGGCGTCACGGCGGCACTGCCCTAGATACCCCCGTCTTTGAGCTGCGAGACATCCTGGCTGGCAAGTATGGCGAGGACTCGAAACTCATCTACGACCTGCAGGATCAGGGCGGCGAGATCTGCTCGCTGCGATACGACCTCACCGTGCCCTTTGCTCGCTGGCTCGCCATGAACAGCGACGTCCGCAGCATCAAACGATATCACATCGCCAAGGTCTACCGCCGTGACCAGCCCGCCGTCGCCAAGGGTCGTATGCGTGAGTTCTACCAGTGCGACTTTGACATTGCCGGCGCCAACTTCGATCCCATGGTCCCCGACGCCGAGGTGCTCAAGATCATCAACGAGGTCTTTGCCGAGCTGGGATGGAATGGCCTGTATACAATCAAGATCAACCACCGAAAAGTCCTCGATGGCCTGTTTCAGGTGTGTGGCGTGCCCGAGCACATGATCCGCCCCATTTCGAGCGCCGTCGACAAGCTGGACAAAATGCCCTGGGCTGAGGTTCGCAAGGAAATGGTCCAAGACAAGGGCCTCGACCCGGATGTAGCCGACAAGATCGAGACATATGTCGGTAAGAAGGGCAGGAAAGACCTGCAGGAAGAACTGCTCAAGGACGAAGCCTTGATGGCCAACCCATCCGCTAAGCAGGGCATTGAGGAAATGGGCTTGTTGATGGACTATCTCGAGGCCTTTGGAGTCCTGGACAGCATCTCGTTTGACTTGAGTCTGGCTCGCGGCCTGGACTACTACACAGGCGTCATCTACGAAGTCGTCACCGAAGGCTCGGCCCCAGCAGCAACACCCACCGCTGCCCCCGAGGCCCAGACTCTGCAGAAATCAGGAAAGAAGACCAAAGCCGCGACGGGAGACGATGATGACCGATCCAACGACCCGACGATTGGCGTCGGCAGTATCGCCGCCGGCGGCCGGTACGACAACCTGGTGGGCATGTTCCAGCCCAAGGCGCAGATCCCCTGTGTCGGCATCTCGTTTGGTGTCGACCGCATCTTCTCCATCACCAAGGCGCGCATGGAGAGGGAAAATAACAACGCTATGCGCAGCAGCGAGGTCGATGTATTTGTGATGGCCTTTGGCGGCAAGGGCTTTACTGGCATGCTCAAGGAGCGCATGGACATTTGCAAGACTTTGTGGGAGGCCGGCATAAAGGTATACCCCATATCCTTTTTTTTAAGGCATTAAACTAACGGATTAGGCCGAATTCGCATACAAACTCAAACCAAAACTCCCCCAACAATTCAAAGCTGCCGAGACAGCAGGCATCCCGTTCGCCGTCATTCTCGGCGAGGACGAGCTCGCAGCTGGCCAGGTCAAGATCAAGGAGATGGGTCTGCCCGAGGGCCACCCGGAGAAAGAAGGCGTTTTGGTAGAGATTCCGAAGCTGGTGGACGAGATCAAGACGCGGATAGCAAAGTCTGCTGCTCCTGTGGAGGTGCCGATACGATAGAACGAAAGACTATGGCGGGTTTTTACAAAAGGGTCGTTTGTGATAGGAAGCAAAAAAGCATAAAGGAATAGATTTCATGATACCTTGAGTCTTTAGGCTCTTGCATTTGATATGTTGGAATACATAAAACGTTGGTTGTTAATGAACACGAATTATTACTTCAAAAAAAGTTCCCGTCTCGACACGTCCAGACGTCTTGATTATTATCTCTCTCCACCCCTAAATATTGTTCCACTAAGTCGTAACTTGGAATGTAACTCGACGATTTATCAGCCAAGAAAAGAAGAAAAGTAATTTTTATAGACTGGCTGAAGACCTCGTATATTTAAGCTCTCTGGGGTTGGCAGGGCTATGATAGGTACGCCATTCTATTTCTAGCTATCTGGTTATCGGCATGCTTAATTCTTTTGGGCGCCATTAGCTAGTTGTATCTTAGGAATTATTGGGGGCAGTTAAGTCTGGTAAGCTTTGACAATTTCTATTGATACACAATGGCAACTTCCAGTAGTTATCAATCCGGTGACAGAAAGAGCGGAGGATAATTAGTGACCTGACTGAGTACATATAACCACCTCATTACAAGCATCGTTCAGGTTTCAGTCAGCTATCATGTGGAAATTCACAGGCCCTTAATTTACATATTGAGAACGAAGAAAAGAAAAGAAAGTAATTCTAATAATACATCATTCAGCCTGCTTCATAATAAACCCCTTCACCCACGGCAGCTTGTCAATGACATCCAGTCCCAAACTGCGCGCCCACGTCACAGGCCCGTTGCCCGGAACGTTGTACAGCTTGTGCAGGACATCACACATACCGCCGATTTTGGCGTTGGTCAGGTACCGGTCTGCCATGTACTTTTCCAGGCTCAGGTAGTCGCCAATGTCCATGCCGTGCGTGACCGCGTACTCGATTGTGTCGGCTAGCGAGGCTACGTCGCCAATTCCCAGGTTTAAGCCCTGACCGGCAAGCGGGTGGATGACGTGCGCCGCGTCGCCGACTAGAGCCACGCGAGGGGAGATGTACGACGAGGCGTGGCGGAATCGTAAGGGAAACGATGCGACAGTTTTATCCTGGACAGCGGTGACGAATGGAGGCAGGTCGGATGTAGGATGGGTGTGCTGCAGGCGCCAGTTGAGCTCGTCTTCATGTTGGCTCAGCAGATCTCCGGACGCGGTTGGTTTGTCCGCCTTTGCAGCCGGGTCAAGCCCAAGCATGTAGCCCAGATCCGTCATCGAGAGGCGAAACGCCGCGTTGACCATGGCAATAAAAGCTTCCTGCGGGAGCGATTTCAAGTATGCCGCGTTCTCCACCTTGGTCGACCACACCAGCGATGCCCGGTTGTTTGGCAGGGGCAGAATGGCAATAGGTCCGCCGAGAGATGGTAGGAATCTCTGGTATGCTGTGCGGCTGTCTGGGAGGAGAGAAGACGCTGCGGGTCCTGCGAGAGATAGAGTGGCAACCACTCCATGTCGTCCGTAATCCCAGCCATTGGTTGTGATATCTGCAAATGAACGTACTGGACTGTTGATCCCATCAGCGCCAACCAGCAGGCGCGCGGCGATTGGCTTTTGAGGAGCTGGAGACACTGAACTCGACAGGGAGAGGACCGGCCAGGCGGACAGATCCGGTCCTTCACCTTCTTCTCCGGCTGCTATCTTCGAGCCATTCTCAATAGATGAAACTGTGGTGTTGGCAAATATTGACAGACGACCATCACCATCAACTTCCCCAATCCGAGATAGTAATCCGCGAACAAGATTGGCGTTCTCCGTCATCGTAGCCACGGACCGAACATCTTCAAACGGCGAGGTATCCACCGACCAGTCAAATGATATCTTCGACCCTGTTTGGCCGTCCCAGACCTTCATTTCATGATACTGCTGCACACGGGAGCTGTCAACGTGTTTCCATGCGCCAATTTTCTGCAAAAACGCGACCGAGGTTGGAGTCAGGCTACTGCATCGGTTAGAGTATTCGTCGGGCTTCAAGCTCCAGCTGCGCGATTTGGAGAGGTCCTGGCTTTCAATTAGAGCGACTCGCAGCTTGGATGTGACCGGTGAGGCTCCTATTTAATAATCTCCGTTAATTGCTGCTTCAATTGACATACGGCAAGGACATACGGAGAGCTGCGGCGAGAGCAAGACCGGCAGTGCCGCCTCCCACGCAGACGACATCGTAAATGTCCGGGGTCTCTGCAAGAGAAGACAGGGTACGTCTGCCTCTGTACTGTGAGCCTCGTCGACACGACGGGCAGATATACGGGCGCAAGAGGGAATTGAGTTGTCGCATGGCGATCGCCTACAGTCTGGATCGTCGTCGGAGGTGCGGGCGAGGAAATAGCTACATGGTGCAAACTAGACAAACACCTACATACCCATCTATACGGTCCTATACATTGCATTCCAGAGTGTTAATCAAAAAAAAAAAGAAAAAAGAAAAAAAATAAATTAAATAATGACAAATTAACTAAATGTAACTAGCTACATTATTTTATTATTATCAAATTTAAATTCTGTAGTGTATCGTAGAGCTGAGCAGCCACCCAAGTTAGGGCTGCAGCGACTGCGTAAAAAATCATTATTTACGTAGATACCCTGGATTTCCTGTTCAGACCGGATACATGTACGTATTAGCTTATGATATGCAAATGGTACTGCATTGCATTGTGGCAACATGCACGATGCTTCTATATTTAACCATGGCTACTTTCCAGAAGCACGAGCTGCAGGACACAGCCACGTCTGTCAAACTGATCATCTGATCTTTCAATACTGCGTTTTGGTATCCTTACGGCATCTCAGTATAGTCATTGAGAGTAGGAGACCTCTTTTACTACACATGTAAATAATCTCGGAATACAAGTTTGCATATGGGTTTTAGAGAGTAATTATAGTCTAGAGTTTCTTCAGCATATTAGTATATTATATTAAATTACAAGCGTATTATAGTCTGATGACTCTACATACGTATTTACTGAATATGGGCTCTGTATCGAAAAACGTAAGAGTAATTAATACACCAGTGAAACACGCACGATCTATATAATAGCGGAAGGTTTCCGCACATGAAGAACTGTGGATAAAACTTGCTTCAAAACCATCCTTATCATCTCATCGTAATAGATTAGACATATCGCCGGTGCATTTCTGTGGTCCGGTTTGGAAAACACTTAGACTTGGCTTATGGTACGGCAAAGTACGTTCAATTTGTAAAGCTCACGATGACATCAGAAGTAACACGTATGAATAAAGACGAAAAGTGAGCTTCTGCCCTGCTCAATTCCCTCCAATTCCATCAAAAGCAATGCTGGCCCCTTGCATTGTGTGCGGCTACAGCGTCGGCAACTGCAGTCCACTGAAGAATCATCTTATCTTTTATGCGAAAAGCAAACGGAAAAAAATACCGCAAAAATCAAATACACAGCCCAGGCCCAGGGTATCACTTCGTATCTGCAGATGAAGTCGAGGGATTATATTTCAATACATATGGCTCTGATGAATGGCTGGAGTTTCATCGTTTGAGGAGGTATCTGGCTTCAAAATTTTGAATCTAGATTGTCATACTTAACTTATTGTCCATTGGAAAATACGCCGATATCATCTTCAGTCATGTACGATCCACATGAGAGTAGATGCTGGATTTCGCGCATTTGTCGGCATCTCAGCGAGTACAACACTAAAGACAACTTTTTAGCGTCTACAGATTACAACAAGGCGTTTATAGGAGTCCCGCCTCCAGGCACTGAAGGCCTTACTCGACTGTACGATGGGGAACAATTCAGTTGGTTGCTTAGTGGAAAATTCCGCTGGGCGTAGCTCCCAGTTGTCGTACATATGACATGTTGGAATCTGGCGCAATGGATACTTGGCTCTACACTCGAGCAAAATCTAGGACTATTTGTGGCCATTTCATTGAAGAATGTTAGAAGTTTAACTCTTCGAAAGGACGCAGACGGGACTCGCTTGTCATTGCCACACTCATTCGGTAAGAAAATGTGGCGATGTTGATTACGATCTAGCATGGCTTTCTGCTCTATGCACTCACATTTGTTGGCAGATGGGGCCGCAAACTCCCCGATGGTATGACGTGGTACCAGGGGTCATACCGAGCATTCGTGGCGATTATTGTCACTGGGGGGCACCTTGTGAAATCCGGAAATAATTTGATCAGGCCAAGAAATGTGTCCTGGATTCCAGTCAAATGTCGGCTTTGAGCCGGCATTGAATCCCTCGGCTTTTAGCATGGATATGCAACGGTCTGCAGTGACTAGGGACCCAGTCCTGGTACAGCGAGGGGCTAACAAATGGACAAGCACGTTTGCCTGGGTTGGGGTTTGTGGCAATTTCAATCTTGTCGTTGAGACAGGCCCAGTGGGTATCCTGCAGGTATTATTTAAGTGAGCTAAGTCCGAAGACATAAAGAGGGTATCTCCTCAGGGCACATACCATCATGATTATACTGTTGACATTGTGGACGAGTGCTTTATCTCCGGATTTCTTCCAGTAGTCGCCGGCTTCGGTCTCCGCCTCGAGCATGCGGGTGGAGTCGTGGGAGAAGAAGTGTACGGGAGTTGTCTTTTTTTTTTCTTTCAGTAAACAGACTCTGATGTGATGAGCTGGAATGCATCTTACCCATAATGGTAGTCAAATTGTAACGCACAAAGATGCCGACAGTTTCCTAGCCAGCCGAGTCGAGTCGAAGTGTTAAAAGACTTGGGTAACTTAAAGAGCTCACTTGATCATAATTATCATATAGTGTTAGTATCCGATCTCAGAGACTATGTCTGGGGATACTATGTGGAGATGGAGCAGACTTGGGTTCCGAGATGGCACACTCGCCGGCTCCCCAGCTGCGACTTTCCCAATTAGGCAATTATCGTTGCGCAGATCATTGGAACACATTATAGATAAAACATGGAGGGCTATTCTCTGAAAAGATTAAACAAGATTCAGAGACAAGTTCCAGGACCCATTTCACCTTTCAAGTCAGTAAAATGTCCTCCCAGTCACGTCCTCCATCAGAAAACCAGTTGACCAAGTTTCTCCCCGGTCTGGCGACGTATCTGACAAGCCACAATCCCCCTACAGGGAGCACCACGACCCAAGAAAAAAGGCCTGCAAAATGGCAGTCTATCGATCATGTCGGCATTACTTTCAGCGCCCCCTTCACCACGTCGGAATTCTCCGTGTCCATGAACAACGAGGACATTGCCAGGCATGACCAAAGACTGTAATCAGGGAAATTGGGAATTGTCAACCTCGGCGGTACAGTGCTACACTTTGTAGACTTTGTACCGGAGTTCGAGTCGATGATGCACTGGACGCGGATCCTTGATTATGGTATTGTGGTAGAAAGGTCGATCGAGCTGGTTCTTGATTCTGGCAAGAAGCAGATCCTGTACAGAGGTGATGTTTGTGTGCAGCGGGATACAAGCCATGCGTGGAGAAACCCAAGTGAGGCGGAATGGGCACGAGTGGTTTACGTTCTGTAGAACGCTCAGACGGTGGAAGTGGGAGGGAAGCATCTGAGCGCGTACTACGTACTTGGGCCGAAGCGAGAGGAAGGTTCCGGCCAGTGGGATGATTAATCTCCGTTTTCCAAAAAAAAAAAAGCATTGCTTTATGAAATAATTAGTGAATTACAACTTTGTCACTGGACGCAATCGATACTTGAAGTAGTTGTTTGTACACACGTATAACACGCGGAACCAAAGGCACGGAGTTAGGGTTAGTCGACTACACCAGTCTTTCCAATTTTCCAATCAAAAACGTCATGAACTAAACATCAAATTATCTCCCATATTAGCATTTGATAATGGCTGAGATAGACGTGCGGGATAATTCCGACCTTATTCAGCCTTGCAGATTTATTTCAAATTTCAAGACCAAACATGTAATTAATATGCATACAGTACGCCACCGCCTGTGGTATTATTATTAGGCTGCATCGACATATGCAAGCCGAACATCAGCATCATCATCCCTCACATTTTTTGAAAAAGAAAAAGAAACCCTCCCAAAGGCTTATTAACATGTTGCGGTTGTACGGCGAACGGCGCAGTGGCGCAGCAACGATGGTGTCACCAAACTTGCAGCAGACACAACGTCCACATCACTTCAAGTTGCATTTCAGCTGAAAAGGCCCCTGGTCAGATCAGGGCCCCTAGATATATACTCCTTACTTGTGACTGATTTTTTAATAAAATGGCTTACAAAAACTTCCCCCAGACAAGGGCGATTTTCCGCCACATGCAACCGGTGTAACAGGACACATCGATTTGTTCGCCGAGACTTGGGTTATTTCTATTTTTGGAAAAATTTCCTCCCCTCCCATATTTGGGCTTTCTTTTTTGCCATCAGGGCTGCACAGCGTGATGCGGATAGTAAATTAGAATATGCAGTGGCATGCATACAGTACATGTATTTGCATGTCGTGGTTGAATTTCCTTTTAAAGAAAAGTAGAAGAAAGAGCCACCGTGAGGCTGTACAAGGCCGTGTATAACAGCGGCGTATTCATAAACTATTTCTTGTTCCACTATTTCTTAAATCTGGCAAGGCTGTCTCCAGACTCCCTCCTAATTCCAAGGCAGACTTCATTTAGCTACTCCCCACAAAAGAAAAAAATGGCAGAGCAGAAAAGCAAGCCTACTACTGCTACTCCTCCTCACAATGTCATCACAACCCCGTCAGCTATTATGACGGCAACTTCTAATACCACCTCATCCTCATCAGAAGTCAATGCGTCCCTGTTTCGGTCAAATTTTGCAAGTTCGCCAGGAGGTGCAACTCCAACGTCGGCATCGACAACATCAACAGCCACAACGTTCTTTTCAAGGTCGCCGACCTCCCCGTCGTCAACGATCCAGTACGATCATGAAACATATCTAGAATTACTCGCCGGAAAGAGCAGATCGGTGGAAAAGACAGCCAGTCAGATATACAGAGAGGTAAGACGGCCCCCTAGAAAGCAAAAGGAAAAATTAAAAGCTAAAAAAAGAAATAGGAACGAGCGCGCAAGCTCAGCCTCAGAGCTCGGGACCCAGCGGTCCTGTCAGGGCCGATTGACCTGGACATGGCTGCGTTTTCGACGCAGGATCAGGTTGGTGAGCACTTGCACGGCGATACTTGTACTGGGAAGAAGCACCCGGACGGTTCTAGATGGCAGTGAAGGAAAAGAAGAATGATTGAATGCTTGACTGAATGATAATGAATTGATTATATAAACACCTATACTCCCGTCGCGTTTGTATTAATTGGCTGTAGCAAGGGCTAAAAAATGGAGAAAGGCAAAATGTGAATCGGACTCTTATAGGTTTATTAATACCGCATGTACACGGAGAGAATTGAAATTCACGATGCAATGTCGCTCCTCCCTCGGAAAGTGTCGTCGTCACCGCCGCCCTCACTATCCATTTCGGATATAAATCGCTCCCAGGTATTGATTACGCCCTGATAAAACTCAATATGTTGCTCACTGAGCGCACCCAGACTATCCCGGAATTCCACGGCTTTGATACGATCAAAGTCAGCGACCTCGCGGACAACTTCCTCATCAAACATTTCCGACGTCGTCTTTGCCGACTCCACCTCGCGCGTGAGCTCGTCGATTCGAAGCTCTAGTTTCCGGATACGCTCGCGCCGAGACTGTTCATGGTCCACGCCACGCATGTCTTCCATTTTTGACCGAATAAAAGACGCCGGCGACGAGGTCAGTGGGTTCGAGGCATAGTATGATGAAGGGTTGTTGACGAGCGAGTCGCGGTCTGAGACCGCCTTGTTGCGGTATTCCACCAGTGCTTCAAAGTCCAGCTGCTTTTGCTCTCGTGTCTTCAATAGCGCTTTAACGGAAAGAATGTACGCTTCCATATCGCGCAGCGAGCCGAGGTAGTTTTGGTCTGTATGGTCTTTGAGCTCCTTCATTCCCCGCGATGTCTCATCCACAGACGCAGCAAAGACTTGCAGCGGCATCTCCACGTCCGGCTCCAGGGGAACCAGTTTGCGAAACTGCGTGGCCAAATCAGCATAATCGGCCTCGAGATCGGCCTCACGGCGGGCCACACGGGCAACGATTTTTTCAACATGAGTCAAATCCTCGTCCAGCTTCTCTGCCTTTTCGCGCACCTCGATGAACCGCCTGTCTGGCTTGTGCACCTTGGTAAACGCATTGACAAAAGTGTCGGTGAAATTGTCGAATATCCCGCCAGACGTCTCCGCGCCGCCGCCGGTCGAGCCGCGGCCCCCGTGCAGCCGCATGTGAGCATTCCAGTCTGGGGACTCGAGAAAGATGGCAAGCAACGGCGCTCGCCGCAGGACCGGGTGCAGTGTTAAGCGCTTGATAAACCTGTGGAGAGACCACGAGCGGCGCTGCGTGAAATCAGGACCGAACCGGTCGCCGGTCACATAGCTCTCGACTTTGTGCTTGTCCGGCAGCGGCGGAACGGCACAGGCAGGGTACTCGCGGTAGAGGGTTTTGTAGAGGAAGAAGAAATCACGAAAACGGCGGCGAACGACAAAATCTGGTTTTTGAAATGTCTTGAAATCTGTCTGTAGGGGATATCAGATCAGCACATATACACATACACACATAAACAATCAGCTGGAGCACCGAGTTCATAGCCCGTACATGAGTAGTAACGAGGTACGAAATGTACGCATCTTTCGTCCCGTCATTTTCCTTGAGCGGCGAATCGACCGCACACTCCAAGACACCGTCTCCAATGCCAGCCAGGTCGACCGGATCTGCCAACGGGCCGGCCTGGGACTCGTCGGCTATGCTCATCCGGCGCTTCCCATTGACGTCGGGGCCTGGGTGGACGGGGTCTTCCGAGTCGGTGCCTGCGGTGGTCGGCCGTGAGGCGTCGCTGTGGGTGTCATTCCGCCAGGAGACATTATCAAAATCATCGTTGAACTCATCCATGGCGGCAGGCAGGTAGGTCCCTTTTCGGGGACACCTCACCTCAGCGCGGGGTACTTGGGAGATTGGCACGGAGACGCGACGCAGATGGAACGAGCTAGTGTGTAGCTGCAGGAGCAGTTTCTTAAGGGGGCGGTTATAGCAGCTGGGTGTTGGCGATACAGGAACGAGATGGTATGTAGACTGGGTTGTGGAGAGTTGAGATAGACTTGACTGATTGATGATTGATGGAGCCTGGACTCGCCGTCGGCGCTGTCATGCGCTGATTGGCGCCCGGCCACGATTGGTCCTCCGGGGCAGACGCTGCGTCATCGGGCCCACTGCAATTTCTCCATACATCGACTCCTCTACAGTTACATGCAACGTATATAGTTACAGCAGTACATCTTGTAATGAAAGCTCTATCTATTCAATGAATCCATCATAACATAGATGCACACCCAGAGACATGCAAATCAACACATACCACTCGGGACTCGCTGCCCGCCAAACGCCGCGTCAATTGACAACGAAACATGTCCATGAATATAGTACATCAATGCACCCAATCTGTTTCTTTTTCTCCAAAATAAAATAAAATAAACAAAACCGAATACATATCAAGAGAGATATATATGTATATATATACATACCAGTTTCCCCAAAAACCAAAGCTCAGTCTCGCTCTTGCGTCTTCTCGTTGAGTGCGCCGGGCTGGTCTCGGTACAGTCCCTCCTCGTCTTCGCTCAGAAGCTCCTCTTCGCTCTCCTCGGCGAACGCGTTGTAAAGCTCGCCACCACGGCGTCTTCTTCCGCCGCGGCCGGCCAATGGGGCTTCGGCGTCGTCGTCGTCTTCGTCGATGATTTCAAACTCGTAATCGTCATGCGGGTTGTTGCGCAAACGCTTGCGGCGTTGCACCTGGAAGTAGATGCCCAGACCAATGCAGAAAATTAGAATCAAGCTGACTGATGCGTATATCCAAATCTGCGTGTGAGGTGTGGTGCCAAAGGTCGGTAAGAAGGACGGCAGGAATCCGTGCGACGCAGCCGGTGTGGGCACGACTGAGCTTGTTGAAGTGGGTGTCTCTTCTTCTTCGATAGGGGTTGGAGGCACAGCACTTGAGGTTGGCTTGGCAGCCACCTCACTGGGCTTCTCGTTGATCGGACGATCGGCGTAGTCAGTTGCAGAGGCTGGTGGTGCTGTCTTGGTGTGTGGTTTGATGCTGACCGTAGCGTAGGGGGCGTCTTCAATGTTATGGTCATCGTCGTGTTCATCGGGAAGAGGATGAAGTCCTTGAGATGCCGCGTCGACCGAAGAACCCCAGAGAGTCAAGCGCCAGTCAGTGAACACCCCTAAACGCTCGTTGGCTGTGGTGTCCTTGACAACGACGCTCCAGACACCTTCTCCGGACTCGCCCCTAGAAGTTTGTTAATTCTCATTCCCAACACGTGCAAGTATATATAGATCTCACCAATGCGCAACGGACATGAATGTCCAATCCTCGTAGCCAGAGCCGGCCTCATCCTTCTCTCTGGGAACACTCAAATGACTGACGATACCCTGAGGACCACGGAGCTCTACGCTCAAGTCGCCTCGCCGGGTGTGGTTAACGTTCATAGTCACAGTGACATGTTCCAAACTTTCAAAATTTGCCTCCTTCAGCATATCCGAGGTGATGTCAAAATAGCTAGCGAGACCTTGATCACCCTCGGGAATTTCTTTCTGAACACGCAGCCAGGGGGAAGTGTACCAAGCTTGGGGCTTTACCAGCTGCCAGGTCTTGGCCTTTTGCACCAGGGCATATGTGTCAACCACGCCGTACCCAAATTGATGGCTAAACTCCTTTCCAATCGGTGTCATCTGGACTTCGTCACCCTCCGCGTGTATCGGGATCGCAGTCTCAACCAGGAGGTATTGAACGTCACGCCAGGTCAGATCAGGCCGGATGCTCAGAGCCAAGGCTATAGCCCCAGCAGCAAGCGGGCCAGCCGCTGAAGTGCCGCCGTGTCTATCAGTGCATTTCTGGCCAACATCTGTTGTGTAGATGGCATCGTTGCCGCCACTGCTGTATGCAACGACAAGTTGTGCCGAGCAGGCCTCGGAGTAAGGTGAATGGGTTCCTTGGCGGTCAATGGCTCCAACAGTGACACTGTAAATGCTATTCGTATATCCATCAAAGTTGCAGTTGTCATCACGAGAGCCGCCGTTTCCTGCGGCAAAGACAAAGATTGAGCCTCGGCCATCACGTCCATTCTGGATACCATTTACCATGGCCCGCTGGACCAGCGTATTGGGGGCATCCATGGTCTGACCGTCGTCGCGCGGACCCCATGAACACGAGTAGATGTGATTCAGATTAAATTGGTAGTTGATAGCCGCTGCTTCGTCGGCATCGTCAATGGGCTTGGAGAGAACGCGGATGCCGGAAACCTTGCTATCATAGGCCATACCCACGCCGCAAACATCGTTCCGAACAGCGGCAATCTCACCGGCACACCGGGTGCCATGTTGATCCTCGGCGAGGCGTGGGAGAGGTTCGGGGGCCTTGTCGTTGAAGTCGTAGGATCCCTCGGGATAAAAATTGTCTCTTAGATCGTCGCTGTTCAGATCCAGGCCGTCATCGACAATGGCGGTGACGACGCCCTTGCCAGTAATGCCTTCGAGCCACACTCCGGTTACATTCATGTCAGTTCCCACTTGAACAGGGTTAAATAAATGCCACTGGCTGCCAAACAACGGGTCCTTGATGTCCAGGTCAGAGGCAATCCGCTTCTGCCTGGACGCAGCTTCCGCCTCGGGTGTCGTTGCCTCTTGTCGTACGTGATTTTCGTCGGCAACCGAAAAATCCACAGGCCCCCTCTTGTGTAAGCGTTGTTTCAGCGTAAGCTTCTGCGACCAGAGAACCACGTCGTCGAGTCCGTCGTCTCTCTTCTGCCGGAGATTGACGTTGTCGTCGACGCCGCCCCGCCGCCGCAGTTTTCGCTGCACGCGGAGGTCATCCAGCAGTGCTTCGACTGCAGGACCTTGTTCCCGGTCTATGGAGAATTTGTGGTGGCCCTGCAGACCTCCGATCTGGCCTTCATGATGGGCGCCCAAAAGGCTCGCGATATACTCGGGGGCTATTGAGTCGTCGAGATGGATGGCGAAAAAGTCGTGGGTATCGTGGGTACGCGGAACGAGCTGGGCAAGAGAGGCTGAGAACAGAAAAGACAGCGCGGCAGTTTTGAAGCCGCGCATCGTGGTGGGTTGGGGTATAGGAAGTGGTGCTTCAGCAAAGGACACGGAGGCCCGACTTGGCCATGCACGACGGGATGGCGGATCGGACGACGGCAGCACTCGCGTTGGCAGAAATGTGAACGGTAGTGATAGGTGTCGTGAAGGAACCCAGATGAAGTCGGATTATGGCCATGCACAGAGATAAACGGAGAGTGCAGGCGTGCTTGAGAGGATACAGTAAAAGGAGAGATGGCGAGATCTGCCAAGTACGTCGACGATTGCGCGGCCAATCACGTCAGCCGGATCGGAGCGTTCTGTTGTATATCTGGAACAACGAACTGTCTTTCATGAGTATTAACTATTATCTCCCTCTACGCTTTACCTGCTGTTCGGTGTTTTGCCAAATCCAGGATTAGATTTCCATTGGCATCCTCCTGCCTGTCAGTCCATGCAGGTAAGCAGTGCGCAGGTTACATGCCCAATGCCTCGACGATGCGGTGAGACCAGGCCAGCACAACACATGTGGTTAACCGGGCCGGACAGAGAGAGAATATGTTAGACAGCCCATATAATATGGCAAGACAAAGTGAAGTGAATTATCAATATCCAATATCCAATATCCAATATTCAATATTGTATACTCGGTGTAAGCCTGTCCTTGCAGCCCGTGACCTGCGACCGGCCAATCGCGAGCAGCCCGCCTGCAACACCAGCCACCAGCTTTACGCAGCTGCCAGCCTTCGCGCTCTTCCTCAGCACATTATTATTATTACTTCTCCATTCATCTTCTCCCTCTTCTTTCTTCTCCTCCTCCTCCTCCTTATCGTCGATTGTCCCTTTTCCCCTCCAGGAAAGCTCTTTCCCCAATCGCCCTCCTCCTCGATACTTGCCCAGTGGTCCCTCCTTGGGAGAGCTCCGCTTCACTTTTACCCGTTTGGGGCGTTTTGGTGATTTATTCGTCGCCGCCCGACCGCAACCTTTTCTCGCCCGAAACGGTTGGGCGTGTCTGTTTCTTTGTTCATTTTTAATTCTTTCAAAATTTTTACTTTATTTTTTCTTGAACAGCCTATTCCTCTTTTCTCCCTCGATTGATCGGGTCTCGATCTGATATGTCCCGCTGCCCCTCCATTGATTGGTTTTATTATTAGTTTTTTCTCCCCGTCAGTTCACGGCGCAATGGCTGCAGCACACTCGCGACGAGCGTCTCTCTCGCAAAATGGAAACTACGAGCCGACACAAGCCAGGCCTGGCAGCAATGGCTTGAGCCGCTCTATCTCGACCAGAGCAAGACAAGCGCCCGTTCCAGCACCAGAGCCAGCCATGGACGATGAAGGAATCCCGCCGTTTGCTCCAGCTGCGCCGCCGGCACCAATTGCCCCAGAAGCTCCCCAAGCTCCCGCAGCACCCCGAGGTCCTCCTCCGGTGTCATATCGAAACGGCGCAGTTCCCCAGCATGCGAACCCACCATATCGAAGCGTTACCCGGTCCTTCTCTGCCAGGTCGAGGGATCGGCCTCAGGAAGCGGCATTTGCGGCACGGAGAATTGAATATGACGATGCTTATGGAGTGCCAAACGAACAGGTCCAATCTCAATCGCGTGCCGAACGCCCCAAGTCCGTGTCTAGACCATTCCCTGTCGATGCACCGCCGCCACCGGCCGCTGCCACCCCTCCTGTCGACTCAGCGGAAGGTTTGCAGGCATCTTCTGGAACTCTTGCTCGACCAACATCAGGGAGCCCGGCCTCTCCAGTTGGCGGGCCCGGTGCAGTCCGATCTTCAAAGCCGGAATCCCGCAAACCGCGTGACGATCGATCGCCTTTGCAGCAGTTGGAAACAAGGCTTGTCGGCATGAGTAAGGACGAGAAGCGGGCACGGATGGTGGAAGCAGAGAACAAACTACGCGAACAGATTGCTCGACGGCAGAGCCAACGTACAAGCTCCGGCACTCATTCTGCGTCTCCCAAGACGGAGACCAGGAGCGGAATCCGTACTCCAGATGAGACGAGAGAGATCGGGAACACCCGGCAAATAGCCAGCGATGTTCCCCGTAGAAGTGCTACCATTAACTCGCAGACTACCAGAGACAATCAAGCACAGCAATACGCGAGAAGACAGCCGGCTGTTGATCGCGAGCCTGCCCCTGGCCAGATTCAATATGCCACTGTCCAACAAGCGAGGAAGCCACAACATACGTCTATTCAAAACAGCCAAGGACAACGAGATCCCATACAACCACCACAGAGCATGCAACGCCATGCCCGCGCTGTCAGCGTTGGCAGTCCAGCTGGGAATATTCCTCCGAATCAAAACCCCGACAGTTTCCAGTCAAGAGCCTCGGAAATGTCGAGGTCCGGCAGCAACAAAGCTCAAAGATTGCTAGGGTCCGAATATGTCCAGCCACAGCCAGCTCCAGAAACTGGGTATGGAAAAGGACTCATTGATCATGAGACGGCCAACGTACCCACACACTTCGCGGGGGAGACACTTGACCAGGCCGTGCAAAATAAACAGCACGAGTCGAGTGAGGATTTAGAGGACAACCCGACCTTGAAAAAGGCAGGAAAACGAAATACGGTATCCTTTGACGTTCCACCTCCAACACCACCTCCTTTGGACGAATGGCGGCAAGCACCTGTAGCAAGGCTACGTCTTTCACATCGAGACTTTGAGCGTGTCGATATGGATAGAGGCAAAGCATGGTGGGAACAGAGCAAGACTTCACGACGTCGACAGAGCCGTGGGCTTCCCAACGACTACCGAAAGTCTGTTCCTAAGCCTAACAATCGTAACCGTTTCAATCCACTTCTCTTTTTGAAGTGTGGCCCATTACTGCGCTATCTTGGCATCCGACGAACAACCACCGATGGCCCAGAAGGTCCGGTCGAGCAGGAAGTGTGGCGAGGCAGTATCATGATTGTGACCACCGACTCTTTATCGACTCTAGACACACCACCGACATTACGTCTCTTCTCTCAACCAATGGACCTTTTACCGCCACCCCCTCGAGAGATTAGCGAGGAGCAGAGCTCGAAGCTTGCTCCAGAATACGTCGATCCAACAGCCGGTCTGGTCAAAGTCGGCCGTGATGGGCGCACCCTGTATGTCAAGCCAGTCGACCATTTGGAAGAGGAGGTGGATCTCTCCCAAGTCGAAAGTGAAGACGGGCTTTTTGAGACCTCTCCTAGTCCGATCGATGACAGTGCCGATGGCGTTGGAAAAGCGGTGCCATCAAACAGACTTGGCCCTACGGATGGGGAAAAGGGTGGGTTCTACGAGGAAATCAAGGGCTTCCGTCTTTACTCTGATCCAGCAAGAGACGTGACATTCTGGCGGTTCAACATTGAAGTCGAGTTGACTAACAAACAAGAGCGAATTGCCTATCGCATCAACGAGGGACCGGCAACTGGCTTCTGGGTACCGGCCAAGGGTCAGCCAATGAACATCATGTTCCATTCATGCAACGGGTTCAGTCTGAACGTGGATCGAGATAAATTCAGTGGCCCCGACCCTCTCTGGCGAGACGTGCTCAATGAACACCAGACTCGCCCTTTCCATGTGATGATTGGCGGTGGAGACCAGATCTACTGCGACAAAGTCATCCAGGAATGTGATCTCTTTGAAGAATGGACGCGAATCAAGAACCCTCACAGTAAGCACAATGCGCCATTCAGTCCTGCCTTGAAAGCCGAACTGGAAATGTTCTACTTGAACCATTATGCGTCGTGGTTTTCCCACGGCCTGTTTGGTCTTGCAAACTCTCAGATACCCATGGTGAATATCTGGGATGATCACGATATCATTGATGGGTTTGGTTCGTATCCAGACCACTTTATGAGATCGCCAGTATTTTCTGGTTTGGGGAATGTGGCATTCAAGTACTACATGCTCTTCCAACACCAGAGTCTCCCGGACGAAACTGAAGCAGATGAGCCTAGCTGGATTCTAGGCGCAGATCTCGGACCGTATATCAAACAGAAAAGCCGAAATATTTTTATGTCATTTGGAAAGGGGGTTTCGTTCTTGGGCATCGACTGTCGCACTGAACGCATGGTGAGTAATGTCACATGGATTCGTGTCTGTTTGAAACAATACTAATGGCGAATAGCGCGATGAAATTGTGAGCGAGCAAACGTACGATCACATCTGGGACCGTTGCCATCGAGAAATTGTTAAAGGCGAGACCAAGCACTTGATTGTGCTCTTGGGTGTGCCTATTGCTTATCCGAGGCTGGTATGTCCTTCTCTCTCTCTCTCTCTCTCTCTCTCTCTCTCTCTCTCTCATGTGTAGAGCCAAGCTAATGGAACAGGTTTGGCTTGAAAATATCCTCACCAGTCGAGTTCTTGACCCAGTCAAGGCTCTCAGCAGAGCAGGAATGTTCTCTGGTCTGGTCAACAAATTCGACGGCAGCGTTGAGATACTGGACGATCTGGATGATCACTGGACAGCCAAGAACCACAAGACGGAGCGCACCTGGCTGATCGAAGATCTCCAGGACCTTGCAGCGGAGAAGTCGATACGAGTTACGATTCTGAGGTAGGTAGCCATCTAGTTGAGGTATAGTTGGATATATATATACTGACATGTTTGGACAATAGTGGCGACGTTCATTTGGCAGCGATCGGGCAGTTCTATTCAAATCCAAGCCTCAACTTGGCCAAAGATAAAGATTATCGCTACATGCCTAATATCATTTCTTCTGCTATTGTTAATGCGCCGCCGCCCGAGCTTATGGCGGATGTTCTCAACAAGCGCAACAAGGTGCACCACATGGACTCGAATACGGACGAAGATATGATCCCGATTTTCACCCACGATGTAGACGGCAAGAACAGGAACAATAAGCGGCTTCTCCCGCGGCGTAACTGGTGTTCTATCCGGCAGTACCAGCCTGGTAAGCAAGATAAAACATACGGTTATATATAAAAGTCTGTTCTAACTCTTTCATAGGAACAACACCTCCGCCCACGCCGCCAGACTCGCCAGATCTTCCCGCAGAGGACATTCAGCCTGGCAAATTGAGGCGCACGCTGTCTCTAGGAAGAGGCGACGGCCAAACCCCGCGCGGAGGGTTATTCAGACGCCTGTCCCTGCGTGGCCCGCCACCTACCAAGGAGTTCAATCTGGATGGCGTGCAGAATCCGCAGCAGCAGCGGCGGTTCAGCACAGATGCAACAAGCCGACCCTCACCAGAATCAGCGAGCAACGAGCCGCGGCCGGGAGTCTTCCATAGACGGCCTACGAATCTGTCTACCAAGGCGGCCAAAAGGGGAGAGCTCGAGGGCGATGAGGGGCCATTTGTCAATCTCGAAGGCGGGCTTGACATCACACTCAACCTCGAAATCAACCCGAAAGACCCGGCAGGTATCACGGCACCGTACAAATTACTTGTCCCGGCGCTGTGGTACGACGGCGGCTTCGACCCAGAGCCCCATCGCATTGTCAAAGGGTGGAAAAAATGGCTGGGCAGGGGGAAGCAGAAGCCTGCCAACGCCAACGCCAACGCCGATGCCAACAACAATGATGCTAATGCCGAGGTTGATGTTGATGTTGACGATGGCGTTGAGAATGATCACTATGGCGACGAGGATTATTCGGACAGTGAAAACGAGCAGGCGCCGCCTTTTGATGAGCCAGACAGCTATACCCCTCCGAAGAGGAAGAAGTGGCTGGGCATTTTGTAGATTTTTTTTTTTGTTAAAAATTTCTTCTTTTGGCAGTTCTTTCGACTTTTGTCATGCACATGAATACCCACCCTGATGTACACATTCTGGACTTTTGCATTGTTTATTTTATTCTGCCAGTGTAACAATATCAAATGATCATTCATATTCGGGTTCGCTTTATATATATTCATTGACTATTGGTCGCTCATTATTCCAGTTGTTCGGAGATCCATCAGGCCTCGGCCCGATTGATAAGACAATGCGCATGGCATCATCCCGGCCCACAGAAATGCTCAGTAGAAGAGTCGAGACAGCCGCCGGTTGGTAAGCAGCGCACGTGACCTGCTGCCAAATGCTCCCATGTTGCAGGCCGTTAATAATCTGGCTGAGAGATTCTCCCATTTCTGGCTCGTTTTTGTTGCTAAGCTCGTCCATGCGTGTGCTGTTACGTACTGCTCCGTGCTTGGTCTAGACTGTTTGGGTTATTTATTACTTTTAGCCGGGGCCTGCCTTTTATATCTGCCCCTCGCCTGGCCTTTTTTCACCCCTCCAAAACTTTCACTCCTCAATTCACCACACCACTCTCCCCCCCCCCAAGGGACTCTTGCTACCAAGTACGTACACGTACACACACCGCCACCGTGTTCTCCTCGGCCTTTCGACGTCTCTCCTCCTTTTCCCTCCGGTCCATTGGACTGCCTGCTGCGCTCGCCTCGTCTCTGCAGCAGAACTCTTCCTCGTCGGTTTCTTCGACACCGAGGAAAATGGTGCACAGCAAGGTTGTCAGTACGTATCTTCCTTTTCCCAAAAAAAAAGTAAATGGCAACTGATTATTTCAAAGTCATCGGCTCTGGCCCCGCCGCGCACACGGCCGCCATCTATCTCTCTCGCGCCGAACTGAAACCAGTCATGTACGAAGGGATGCTGGCCGGCGGCACGGCGGCCGGCGGTCAACTCACCACGACAACCGATATTGAAAACTTCCCGGGTTTCCCCAAGGGCATTGGCGGCGGCGAGCTCATGGACGACATGCGCAAGCAGTCCGAACGCTTCGGCACCGAGATCATCACCGAGACCATCTCGCGCGTGGACCTGTCACAGCGCCCCTTTAAGCTGTGGAAGGAGTGGTCGGATGGCGAGAACGACGAGCCCGCGCACACGGCCGATGCGGTGATTATCGCCACGGGCGCCAATGCGCGCCGTCTGGATCTTCCCGGTGAGTCGCAGTACTGGCAAAACGGCATTTCGGCGTGCGCCGTGTGCGATGGAGCGGTGCCGATTTTCAGAAACAAGCCGCTATATGTCATTGGCGGTGGTGATTCGGCCGCCGAGGAGGCCATGTTTTTGACAAAGTACGGAAGCCATGTGGTCGTGCTGGTGCGCAAGGATAAGCTGCGCGCCAGCAAGGCCATGGCCAAGCGTCTGCTGGCCAACCCCAAGGTGACTGTGCGCTTCAACACGGTGGCTACGCAGGTTCTGGGCGAGGAAGGTCCCCGAGGCCTCATGACCCATCTCAAGCTCAAGAACGTGGTCAGCGGCGAGGAGGAGACGGTCGACGCCAATGGTCTGTTCTACGCGGTTGGCCACGACCCTGCCACCGCGCTGTTCAAGGGCCAGGTCGAGCTGGACAGCGAACAGTACATTGTCACCCAGCCGGGTACCAGCTACACGTCGGTTCCTGGTGTGTTTGCTGCTGGTGATGTTCAAGATAAGCGCTACAGACAGGCTATCACTTCTGCTGGTATGTCCTATCCCACTTTTCAACTATACAAGTACAACCATGGCTAATAATAAAATGACAGGCTCCGGCTGCATCGCCGCCCTCGAGGCCGAAAAGTTCCTTGCCGAACACGAAGACAGCGAGGAAACGCCCGCCGCCGCAACAGAAGCTGGCCAGAGCAAGATCGAGCCCGCCGCCGCCGAGCAGAATGGGCAAGCAGCAAAGGAGAAGCCTACGGACTCGGCAGCCCCTGAGTACAGACAGAACCCTCTGCTTTAATGACCTTTTTTTTTTCCCTTTTCTTTTCTGGTTCATAATTTTTATTTTTTTCCTCATTATTTTCACATAGAGTGATAGACAATAGATATGTCAATTTTTAAACAAAGTCAAAAGTCAAAAGTCATAGTCATGGGTATCAGCAGCAATAAATACTATGTCCGAGATCGTAATCAGTCAAACCGCGCAATGCGCGCCTCCAAGTCTTTAACCCACGGCCCAACGACGTCGATATTGCGTTTCATGGCGCCCTCGCTCTCCTTGACTTTTTCCTCGACGACGCGCAACCCTTCGCGCCACTGCTCAATCTCCTTGCTCATTTCCGCCTGGTCCTTTTCGAGCGCGTCGAGCGTCTCGCTGGCCTGCGCGGCGCCGGCGTGGAGGGCGCGCAGAGAGCGGAGCCGTTCCAGCACACTGGGCAGGACCGGGTGCAGCGATTGGATGGTTGGGAGCGTGGCGTACAGAGCGTGGATTTTGGCAACTTGCTCGGCGGAGGATTCGTTGTTGTTGGCGTTGACCTCGGTTGCGTTGGACGAGCTGTTGTCGCCCAGGTCTGGCGATCGCACGTTTGCGGCGGCGGCTTTGGCGGCGGCTTCGCTGGCGCGTCGGCGGGCGGTAGCAAGACCCTCGGCGTCGGTGGTGAGTTTTTTGATGCGAGTTGAGAGAGCTTCGAGGTGTGCGGTCGTCGATGCGGTGGGCCCTGTTGATGCCGCGGTGGTAGTGGTAGTTGCTGCTGGCCCGCCCAGCGTGCTGGTGAGCGCAGTCAGCTGCGAGGTGAGGTGGTCGAGAGCAGGGAGAATCGGGTGTAGCGATGGCTCGGCGTCGTTGCTCTCTGCGACAAACGGGTTTGATCCAGACGACACGCCCAGGGCTGCTTCGAGCAGGGTCAGTCGGGAGTCGAAAGACGCAGCATGTGCAAGGAGGCCGGCTGCTGCATCGTTTTTCTCTGCTGGTTGTTTCTTATCCTTTTCTGTCGTGCTGCTGCTTGTCGGTGCAGCAGCCCCTGCAGCCTCTAGTTTTTGCGAGAGTACAGCATCTGGAAACTGCGAATTTGACCTGGTCGACGCAAAATGAATTGTATCCAGGGCTTTGCTGAGTTCCAGTAACCCATCAGCATCGGCCCCAACTCCTGCTTCTGAGCTGCCCTTTTCTCGTTCCATATCCGCTTTCAATTCCTCCGTCTCTCGCCGCAGCCGAGCCAGCTTGCGTTCCAGCGACTCTTCCTCTTCACTGTCGCTCGCCTCGTCCACCCCGTCAGCATTGTCATGCTGCTGCCGTCGCCGGCGGCGCGTCGAGCGGTTCTTGTATGATTTGCGCTTCGCAGCGATGGTATCGGAGAAATCGACCTCGCGGGCATCGACGCCGCTGGCACGCAGGAAATGGAGACGCGCCTCGTCGGTGTTGAGCGTGTTGCGGTCGATGTCTGGGTTGGATTCGTCGTCCGAGTCGGAATTTCGGACCGTGGTCTGTTTAATATATTTATAAGCTATTAATCTAAAGAGCGTCTTAAAGGATTAGGGGAGGAAGACGCAAATACCGGGACTGTGGAAGCGCCGTCGGTCAGGTCGGGGGTTTCGTAGACATCTGGAGCGAGGTCCTGGCATGGGTCAGTCAGTCAATTGGCACGCAGGCTGAACAGTAAACTCACCAGGTCGGGGAGATTGGCGTATTTCTTGTTGAGCGACATGGTGCAGCCTGCAGGGGGGAGAAAGAGGAAGAAGTCGTGAAGTTGATGTTGACTGTTGACTGTTGACTTCAGGAGCTAGTTAGCCGCGCGGCAGGTCGCTTAGGCCGACTACAGTATCTACATTCTACATTCTACACTCAACTCTAAAAATTATGGTTACAAGTAGTGTTTCGAGTAGACATGGACTACAGTATTACTGTGACGTAGTATTTTGCATTTCCTAATGGACAGCTGGACACGAGGTAGCAAGCCATAGATCAGCCCGCGTCACATGTCAGGCCGACTCCAAACAAAACCAACCAACTAACAATGGACGACAGGGTACGATAATATATTCGTCAATAAAACTAGCATAAAGTCTCCATCAGCTAATCCCTACACGGCAGGAAACCCGCTTTGCACATGCTTGCTTGAACGGTACCTCGGAGGCCTGTCCCCGCATTATAAATAAGTCGTCATCAATGACACTCGACTGTGTGTTTGTTGCCGTTATTGTTATTGTTATTGCTGTTGTTGCTTGTGCTCAGTTGAACCTTGTCACCCCTGTATATATATAGACCATGGCTGCCCCCGCAGAAACCACTCTTCAGAACCTCAATGGCCAGTTCGTCCTGGTATTTATCCCCTCCCCTCATTTCCTATACAGCAATCAACCATCCCACTAACTCTCGCAGAACAAAACCCTGTCTGACGACACGGACCCGATTCTCGCTCTGGTACGTCCATTCCTTTCAAACCAGAAAGTAAATGCGTACATAAAAGAAAATTAAACTGACTTAAACAAAATTAGCAAGGCGTCAGCTGGATGACCCGCACCGCGCTCGGCTACGCCACCGTCACACTCGCCATCACCGAGTACATTGAGCCCAACGCCGACGACGAGGCGCAGGCGCCCGTGACCAAAATCGACATTGTGCAGACCGCCACGGGCGGCATTCAGTCTTCTGAAAAACGCACGACGGATTGGCGGGTGCGTGCGCATGAGGATCGCATTTTCGGCGCGTTGAGCGCGCAGAGTCGGTTGGTGCGGGGTGCTGCTGCAGGAGCAGACGGGAAAGTGAGGCCAGTGCTGGAAATTCAGACAAAGTCCAAGGACGAAGAAAAAGTGGCCCGTTTCCTCAGGGGTGAGATTCTGCCTGATGGGTCTGAGGTTGATGGCTTTGTGGTCGATGAGGTGCAGGACAAGGAGGGCGTGTCGTATGGCGAGGGTCAGGGCTTGTGGCTGCAGAGCTGGGTGCGCCATGAAGCGAACGGCTGGTCGGCGGAGCAGGTTCGTCTTTATCCTTTCCTTTTTCCCCCCCCCCTTCTTTCTGTGGTTTCTGGCTAATGGTATAATATATGTAGATCTGGGGGTTTGAAATCATCAACGGCCAGCGCTACTACACTCGCCGCGTTGCTGTCGCCAAGAATGGCAGCAAGTATATCCTTGCGCGACTGGTCTACGACTACCAGGGCCCAGTTGCATAGATAGCATTATCACTAGAAGTAATGTAATGTTGATAAGACTTGGTTATCACATTCTCAAAACGACGTATGACGTATAGCGTATAATAATAATAATAACAACAACATAAACAAGTAGTAACGACTACTTATGTGTGGGCATCACAACACTGGCCTTGCTGTGCGTGGCATCCTCGCTGCGCCACAAGCTAGTAACAGTCTTTTGTTGCGTGTAGAATTGCAGGCCAGGCTTGCCATAGAATGTGTTGGCGCCGCCACCGGCAACACTCTTCTTGTTGCCAGTGAACGAGAACATGGGCAGAGGCACGGGGATGGGCACGTTGATGCCGAGCTGGCCGGCCTCAATGTCCTTTTGGAAGCGAGCCGCCGTCGAGCCAGAGGTCGTGAAGATGGCCTCGCCGTTGCCGTACTCGTTGCTGTTGGTCAGCGCAATCGCGTCGTCCAGCGTGTCGACGTTCAGGCACACGAGCACAGGGCCGAAGAGTTCCTGCTTGTAGCAGGTCATGTCGGGGGTGACGTTGGTGATGATGGTGGGTGCGATCTGTCGTCAGTCAGTATATAGAAGGAAGAGAACGAGAGGATTCGAAACAAAAGAAAAAGAGGGGAGAAGAAGAAAAAACGCACCCAGTTTCCATTAGGGTACTTCTCTGGCTTAAAGCCACGGCCATCTAGGAGAATAGTAGCGCCCTCCTTCTCAGCAGACGCAATCAGATCCTCAATACGCTTCTTGCTCTCCGGGCTGATGACCGGACCCAAGTCGGCACCCGCTTCGAATCCACCGTTAACCTGCAGCTTCTTGGCGCGCTCAGCCAGCTCAGGCAGCCATTCCTTGGTCTCGCCGACCATGACCAGTGTGCTCAGAGCCATGCAGCGCTGGCCCGCAGCGCCAAAGGCTGCTCCGGCAATCGCGTTGAGTGCGTGGTTCTTGTTGCAGTCCGGCATCACAGTAGCATGGTTCTTAGCGCCCAGGTTGGCCTGCACGCGCTTGCCATTGGCGCTGCCTCGTGTGTAGATGTACTCGCCCGCACGGTTGCCGCCGACAAAGCTGATAGCTTTGATGGCCGGCTCGTCCAGGATGAAGTCGACCGTCTTGGCCGATCCGTGCACGATGTTGATCACGCCAGGAGGGAAGCCGGCCTCGCGGGCCAGCTCGGCCAAGATCATTGCCGCACCAGGGTCTCGCTCGGAGGGCTTGACGATAATGCAGTTTCCGGTAATGGTGGCCACGGGAATGCACCAGAGAGGAATCATGGCCGGAAAGTCTGGGGGAGTCAGTAAAACAGTCATTCAGCATACCAATAAGAAACAACCTACTAAAAGGGCAGATGGCCGCGACAACACCCAGGGGCTCGCGGTAGCTGCGCGTCTCCATGTCCTTGGCGACCTCGAGCACTTCGCCAGTTATCTGCGTGGTGATACCGCAGGCAGTCTCGGCGACCTGCAGGCCACGCAGCACGTCACCTTTGGCATCGGCAAAGGTCTTGCCCTGCTCGAGGGTAATAGACGCAGCGAGGCGGTCCCAGTGCTGGCGGATGAGAGACACAAACTTGAACATGATCTGCTGTCTGCTCATGATGCTGGTGGCGCGCCAGCCGGGGAAGGCCTTTTCGGCCGAGGCCACGGCGGCCTTGAGCTCTGCGTCGGTGCTCTGGGGCACGCGCGAGACAAGGTTGTTGGTGGCTGGGTCGTGCAGGTCGATCCAGGTGGTGGCCTGCGAGCTCACAAACTCGTTGTCGATGAAGTTGGTGGTGTCGATGGGAGCGGCGATGCGCTCGTGTGAGGTGGGATACTCGGTAGCCGTCGAGGCAGCCGACGTGGTGGCCGCCTGCCAGCTGCGAGCAGAGGCATGGAGGCTGCGTCGTCTTGCGGATGAAGGTGTTCGCCACGAAGCTGTGCGTGCAGCGGTCAACAGAGACCTCGAGCTTGCCACAATGCGGGGAGAGGTCGACGCGGTCGACAGCGCGGGGATTCCGCGGGCAAGGGAGCGGGCAGCCATTGTGGAAGATACTCTGTCTGTCTTGACTTGACTTGACTTGTCTGCTAGGTGTGAAGCAGAAGCAGAACAGAGAAAGAAGGAGGGATCGCAATAACCTTGTCAGATCTTAGTGTTATCGTATACCGAACCGGGCGTGGAGCAATCGCTATCCAGGGTCGCTGCGTTGTCCGCGCGCGCTGATTGGCTGCTGCCGCCGATTCCGGCGCTAGCCGCTTCTACCCCAGACCGAGCCCTCGGGATGATAACCGAGGTCGACATCTAATCTACATATTGCCATTGATATACTCTGTAAATAGTAGTTTGGATGCATCTTTTTGATAATAGACTCTTGATGTTCCCTTTGCTAACGTCAATTGACCTCAACGGCCATTCCCAGTACGGCGTATGCACCTGAGAATCGTGTTTTACATGCTAGTGAAGTATTACCGGAGCTGACATGCCCCATGCGGCAGGCCGGTCAGCGATCCATATAAGCTTAATCAGACTCACTACAGAGTACAACTGTTTGCTGTGCACGAACAGATTATTTATTTATTAATTCAATTGTACATACCCCAGTGCTAAAAAGCTAAAATCAAAATATAGCCAGCGCATTCGGCGGACTTGCTACCCCTCCAACAACGTTCAGCGGCTCACTCGTAAAGAAAAACGTCGCGCGTCCTGCTTTCTCGCATTGCGCCGCCAGGCCGTCCAGGGCAAACAGCTCGCCGATGGGCATCCCGAAACCGGCGAGCAGCACCGGGTGAAGGAAAAAGCCTCGGGGTGCTGTTCTTTTTTATACAAATGTTAGAATCAGATAAACCAGACATAAAGAAATACATACGCATCGCTTCAAACCCCGGCGAGTCAGTACACACGGCTGCAAACCCAGAATCCCACAGCCACTCGGCAAACTCTTTGGTGTTGTCGACACCGGGATACTCCAGAGGCTCGGCTGTCATTAACCGGTCGAGTTCTTCTGCCGTGGCTTGTCCGTATGCTCGGAGGAAGCCTTGTCTGAGTTAGTTCTGTGCAGTTCCAGAGTGCAAGGTATACAGTATTACTTGCCCGTACGAACAACAAGTATATCGCCTCTGCGGACCACAGTCTTACTTTCTTCTAATATCTGCTTTACTGTGGCCAACGAGATTATCGACCTATTCAGCGGATTAAAGTCGAGCTTGTGTCGTACTGCATACGACGCGAAATCGACCAGCACCCCGCGTCCGACAATTCCTTGCTTGCACCATGCTGTGCTCGTCAGCCAGAAACTACGTAAACACATAATACCAATCAATATGGACATGCCGTGAATCCCTATTCTCTCAGTCCGCTTGTGCAGGATATCCTCCCCCGACACGCCGTTATAGAACAGTCCGTTCTCATACCCGCAATGCCGAAAGCCATCCCATTGCGAGCTCGTCTGCGTATTGAAATGAAGCGTATCGTCCTAATACAAGTCATTTCTATAGCCTATTTATGGGCTAAAAAATATAAGGAAAGTATTACATGCATCCCCCCACCCTCAATCGGACTGATCCGATGCTCGAGCACGTTCCGGAACGGTGGGGGTCTTGCCATCTGCTGCAGCGTCCAGTTCAGCCCTATGCGAGCGCCTGTCCGGATTTCATCTTTGGCTGCTGCAGCGACAACCGCGTCGGTGAGGTGGTTCAGCGTGCCCAGCTCGTCGTCAGCTCCCCAGACAGCCCATGCTGAATGCGGAGGGTGGCCGCGGTCGAGAGGAAGTGCGCTAAAGGGCGGTGTTTCCATATCACTCTAGATCGAATCTAGAAATCGGTAAAAAACGTGCACTCTGTACAACAATAATATTTAATAATGTAGCTTAAATATTCCATGATTCATGTATACGACCGGCTAACTGCTCAGCCGTTGATCAGCAGCAGTCCAAGATCTCACGGCTAAGGACTCCGCCGACGGGGGGAAGCCCGAGAGAAGAATCCGTCGAATCCTCACCCAAGGATCGTTGTATCCACAAATCGCTGCCATCTGCAACCCCAGCCTGGGTCCGGGGAAACGAGCTGGGGAAGATGTCCGGGTTTGCCTCCTAGATCATGCACATAAACGCCCTGGACCCCCGCAACCCTTCCCCCCTAGCCCCTTCTTAACAGGAGATCTGAAGCCTGAGATTGATACAGGTTAGTACAGATCGGATCAGCCATGTTCTCGCAGATCAAAGGCAGGGGCCTCACTAGGGGCATCACTATTGCCTGCGGTGCTGGTTTCTTCCTGTTTGGCTACGACCAGGGCGTCTTTGGAGGGATTCTCACCAACCAAAACTTCCTCGACACCTTCAACAACCCTAATGCCACCATCCAAGGCCAGATCACGTCGACCTACTACTTGGGCGCCATCTTTGGTGCCGTTCTATCGCGTTTCATAGGTGACAAGATTGGCCGTCGCAAGGCCATCATGCTGGGATGCACTTTTCTGACAGTTGGGGGCCTCCTACAGGCCACCGCCAGCACGCTCGTACACATGATCATCGGCCGTATTGTCGGCGGCTTTGGCACAGGGCTCAACACCACGGCCATCCCCATGTGGCAGGTTGAAACGTGCAAACAACACCATCGCGGCCGCCTCGTCATCATGGAGCTGGTGCTCAACATCTTCGGTATTGCCGTGACCAGTTGGATGAACTACGGCTTCACTTGGCTGCCTCATGACTCAGTCTCGTGGCGATTCCCGCTGGCCTTCCAGTCATTCTGGTCCATTGTCACTTTTGTCTTCACTTTTATTATGCCCGAATCGCCGCGTTGGCTTGTCTTGCGTGGCCATCAGGACGAGGCTAAACACATCCTCGCCCGGTTAATGAGTCAGGACGTTGATGACCCCGAAGTCGCTGAGGTGCTACGCATCCTCACCCTCACTGTGACACACGAGGCCGAAAACGAAGCAACCGCGCTGTCTAGCATTCTGCAAAACGGCCGTAGCCAGAACCTGCGTCGTATCCTGCTGGGCGCGGGCCTCGCACTGATGCAGCAGGCCTGTGGTGTCAACATCATCGCCAATTACCTGCCTGTCGTCCTTACCAAGTCTGTCGGACTCTCTGACCGTCTTGCTCTCGTCCTGTCAGCCGTGTACAGCCATGCACTCACCATCTGGGCAACGACGTCGATGCTGGCGATCGATTCGCTCGGCCGCAAGCCGTTGCTGCTGGCGGGCGCCGTGGGCCAGGGCATCGCCTTCTTCATGATCGCCATCGGCGTGCGTATTGGCAGCTACAACATGTCCATCTTCACGGTTGTGTTCATCTTCGTGTACAACTTCTTCTTTGGCACCTCGTTCCTGTCGATCCCCTGGTTGTACCCGGCCGAGATCAACTCGCAGTCGATGCGCAACATAGGCACGTCGATCTCGACAGCAACCAACTGGGTTTTCGTGTATGTGATTGTGCTGGTGACGCCTCTGGGCATTGACAACCTGGGGTGGCGTTTTTACCTGATGTTTGGCTTCTTCAACATCGCGTTTGTGCCCTTTTTGTGGCTGTTCTATGTCGAGACGGCTCGGCTGTCGCTTGAGCAGATTGACCGTGTGTTTGAGGTGTTTTCGATCGCGCAGGACCAAGAGAACCAGAGCATCACGCTGGCACAAGCGCGAAAGCAGGTCTTGCTGGAGGCGGAGGTGGTCGGCAACGCCAACGGGAAGGGGCTGGCCGCGCAGACGCTGGCCACCAAGGCCGACGTCATCCAGCTGGAGTAGATGCCTTGATTTAATATTTTATATATATATATATATGTATGTATGTATGTATAATCTTTCTTAGCTATGTAAATATCAATCTAGCTCTGCTATGATAGTTGGATAACTGTCAATCATAACATTTGACGTTAATAAATCAACATATCAGAATACTGATATATCAATTGATATACATATATATAGCAATTTATTCTTGATCGTCACTCCAAGTTTCGTCTGTTTTGACGGCTTATACAACCTCATCCTCAAAGGTTTACCTCCATTTCCATAAAGAGTTCGTCAGACAGATTCCCGATGGGCTTAAGCCTGGAGGGAAAAGGGCGTCATCTTTATGCTCCTCAAATTAACCATGCTTATGATTTATAGTAAAAACAAATATCCCTCATCTCTGCGCGTATATCACTTGTTCGTTAGCCTACGTAACTGTTTACATCAATATTATATCATCAATTGATAGCCTACATGTATATGTATCAGACCTGCTCCCCGCGCCGTCCTCTTCCATACAGCAAAAGGAAACGACTGTCAAAATGGCCTCGGCTTGCCTCGAAAGAGGCTGCGGCGAGGGCTTCCTGGCCGACCTCGATCCTTGCATCCCGCGATATCCCTACACAGGAAGAAGCGATTTCCTACGTGAGTTTGATGAGATGTCAGAAATCAGCGGCAGTTATTGGTTTCTCCTGACCGATATCGACGAAAGTACCTTTACTAGAGACTTTGAAAACACCACGGACGACTCACACATCGCCTTCTCGCTCTGGGTATCATTTGATCCTTTATCCCGCCTTCTTCTCTTCAAACTGCCCCCATCTCCAGCTGATGAAGTCGCCTCAAGAACCTTCAGCTTGCTATTACACGACTCCCTCCAGCCAAGCGGCCTCGGGTATGCCATCACACACTTAGGGTCATCTCCCTATGGAGGAGGAAATCGTGGAAGGAAGAGGGCGGACTGCGAATGGACACCAAAAAGACCGCCACGAGGCCATGATCGAAACGCATCAACCATGGTCCTAGAAGTGGCCCGGACAGAAGGACAGTCAAAGCTGAATTCAGACGTGCGCTTCTGGCTTGATAAAGCAAAACTCGACGTCAACATCGTCCTCACTCTAGTCATCGGCCAGCAAGAGCCACGTATTACGATCGAGAAGTGGGAACGGGTCCAGGATAGAATTCATCTAACACAGAGAGTGGTGATTCACAACTATCAGGAGCCAGTGGTTACTGGTGGGCCACTCACAATTGACTTTACAAAACTGTTTCTACGGGCGCCGACAACTCCAAATGAAAAAGATATTGTACTTGACGTTCGTCAATTGGAATTGCTTGCGGAAGAAATCTGGGAGAGTGAATAGGCTTCCCAAAAACGATATCTTGACACCACCAAAAAGAAGTTTTGGTAAGGAAATCGCTACAAATGTGGACGCAAACTAAACAACTAAACTTTTGTTTTAAACTGTTCGGGTATTATTCTTCACGCTATATCTATTACATCTTCGAATAATAAGAGCCATGAATTTGTTTAACCCCTTCTCCACCGTGAAACCAGGCCACACGGTCTTTTGTATATTGCTCAATGCGAGGCTTCAGCTTGGTCTCGTGGAGATTAAAGTCATCCACAGTGCCGATGCGCAGGATGCTTTTTCCGGGGAATCCTGTGCTGACGCGGTACATGAGTGAGCCGCACGTCGAGCAAAAGTAGTTGGTCATGGTGTTGCCCGAGCCAATTGTCTTGGACTGGCCGTACGCCGTCAGATTGTCGCGGCCACGCTCGTGAGTCAAGTAGGCATCGTCGATGGTGAAGTTGGATGCGAACATGGACGCCGTGATCTTGCGGCAGTCGGTACAGTTGCAGATGAAGGTGTCGACCAGTCCTGGTTTTTCAGTAGGCTGCAGGATGTTAGAAACTTTTAACTTCAACTCAGACAAAAAAGGAAATTCCCCCTCTTCGTACAAAACTGAGCTGCACTGCGCCACAAAAGCACGTTGCTGTGGCCCTACCATCCTTGGACCAGCCATCCTGACTGGATCCGGCTAGAGGAAAGTAGGGCTCTGTCTTGGAAGTCATAGTGGAGCGACTTGAGCTAGTGTATGTTGGTTTATACAGTTGATCTGCTTGTGTTAGATCTCAGCTTGAAATATTTTGGCGCTGGATGTGCTTTTGAAGCCATTTAAATCAATTAGTAAGTTCTGGCTATACATAACTCCGGTGTGTTATTTAGCCGATCGCGTACGCCACGTCGGTGACATTTTGTTAAAGAGCCCGAAGGTTTACGGAGGGTCGGGTCATCTTGAACATCAGTTTATAAATATAAACGTTAATTACTAAGTGACTACGTTATACATGTAAAAAGACTCATCCTGATGAGAGTATAGACACTGGTGCCTAAGGCAGCAAACCATAGGCAACGAAGGTTGAATCTCCAAAAGGGACAAGTCCTAAATTTATACATCTCACTCAATGTGTTCCCTTATTTGTTTGTAAATCCTACAGAAACATACTAGCTTCAAAGCCGTATCTCATTTTATTTAGACAAAAGGTACACTACCTCAACTATGTCTCTTATGGAAACGAAATTCCTCGTCTTATCAGACTCTCATGGAAAACCGCTGACTTCACATCCCATCACAGAAGTGGTCAACAGACACTGTTTGTCAATGCTATTTTTCCATCGAGTCGACTGGGAGATGCCAAGGGATGCATACATGTATGTTTCACGGCCACTCCAAATATTGAAATCAATCAAAAACCATTCATGCATTACACTAATCTACCTACGGTAAGACTTTTAGCTGCCCAATTCGGTTCCCACATGTGAATTGATAATAAAGGCCACGGCTTCTTGCTACTTCATATACTCGGTATCAGGCCACTCCATTGTAGTATGAGAAAATGCGCAGAGCCAGAAGGTATACTGACTTTCTGGCGAGTGTGGGAAGTATACTAACCACCCCAACAGTTGCTAGCAACAGACAACCCCCTTGCAGAAGCAGAATGAGTTGGCAAAAGTAGAAGGACAGGAAGTATTTGCAAATGGAGGAACAAGTAGATACCTTTTTCGTTTTTAGGTACAGCCTTTGTTTTATTGGATCTATTGAGGGTATCGAAGCCTCCCGTCAATGGAATTTTCCCGTTGGAAATAGGTTGTAGGCAGTCGACCAAGAGATCAAAACGTATTCTATTAGTGTCTATTCGTGTTGATTTAACTTGATTCGTTGGATATAATACCAAGTGACAACCACTCAGAACCAATTGACAAGTTCAGGAATACTATGACGGAATACACCTGGCACATGGATATTGAAAGCTAGACATATACATACATGAAAACTGTGACAACGTGGAATGCACAAACAGCTAAACGCCCCCGAACTAGGCCTCTTCAAAAACAAGGACAAAAATGTCAATGTGAAACAGGAAAAAAACGCTGTTGTTTGTTTCCACCACAGTGTGATAAAAAAACTACTTTTCCAGCCTTTCCGGTATATGAGAAGAAAAAAAAAACACGACTTGAAAAAAAAAAGCCAATGTGACCCGGAATTGTAAATGATATCTCACACAATAAACACATCGAAACCCCCTTTCCTATGCTGTATAAGCGTCACACTTAACCAGAGCGAGTGGTACGCTTGGTGGCACCCTTGCCGGCATCCGTGGCGGAGCTGACACCTTCAGCAGCCTTCTCCTTAGCAGCACCAGCAGCAGCCTTGCCCTTCTCGGCGGCCTTGGCTGGGGCGGGGCTGCTAGCACCGATAGCACCAACAATGAACAGGATAGTGGCAAGCAAGATGGCACCCAATCCACCGGCAACCTCAGGAACGGTCTTGGCAGCCTCAACAGGATCCTGCTTGGCAAGGCTGATGAAAAGGTCAACCTTCTCACGGACGAAAGTGACGGGGTCTTCCTTGAAAGAGACACCACTTGGGCCCTTGGCCTCAGGCTTGGGCTTAGAGGCTTCCTCCTCAGCAGTCTCAATGGGCTTCTTGACGTCAAAAGTCTCCTTGCGGAATTCAGCAGCATCTTCAACAGAGTGACCGATGTAGATGTTGTCAAACAGGATGTCGTTCTGCATGGTCCAGAGTTCGAAACCAATCTGAGGAAATAATTAGTACATGATGTCAGGAATCCAAGGGATATTCAAAACTTACAGCTCCCATAGGCTCGAAGTTGGCAGGGGTCTTGTCCTCAAAGAACTCAGGGTTGGCGATCTTACGAGGAGCCCAAGGTCCCTTGTAGTCAGGGTTGTCAATGAACGGAGCGACCCACTTGCCCTTGTAGGCAGGGTTCTTCTTCATGGGGGCAGTCCAGGGACCACAGCCAGAGACTTCGGTGCACTTAGGGTTGGGAACAGTAGGAGCAAGCCAGTCACCGTCTTCCTCGTCGTCCCAGTCCTCGGGCTTCTCGGCCTCGGGGTCAGGAATGGTGAGGGGTTCCTCGTCCAGCCAGTCTTCGGGCTTGGTGGCTTCCTCATCGACGATCTCGAAGGGAGCCTCCTCATCCCAGTCCTCGGGCTTCTTGGCCTCGGGGTCGGCGATCTTAGCATCGTCAACCCAAGTGTCGGGCTTCTTGTCCTTGGGGTCATCGATTTCCTTGGGGGGGTTGACGGGGGGAGCGAAGTCCTCAAAGAGAGAACCGGTCTTGACGCTCTCACCATTGACCAAGATCTCGAAGGTCTGGTCGGGGTTGACAATGAGGGTGTAGACCGAGGTGGTCTTGTCGGTACGGGGAGTGGGGGGGCTGGTCAAGTGCTTCTCAGAGTACTCGCCAGTCTTGGGGTTCTTGTGGTTGAAGATGAAGTGGACCTGTGAGGAGCGTCAATAACCAAGTCAAATATACCCAAGTGTAGCTAGCTTCTCTTACCTTGTTGGTGCTTCCGCACTTGTCAGGACCAAACATGATGACGTAAGGAGTAGCGTTGGAGAACTCCTCGGCGTGGAGCTTCTTGTTCTCCTGGAGCAGCTTCAGGTAGGCACCACCGCAAACAAGAGAGTCTTGGGGAAATACTGTTAGCGATGAAAGGGTCATGATGAATTGCGGAGAGAAGAGGGCGTACTCTGTGGCTTGACCTCATACTGCACAACGAGGGTCTTGCCCTTGTTGTCAATCTTCTTGGGGAACTTGGCCGAGATGGCGTGGTGGGCAGCGGCGTTCTTCAGCACGAGACCCTTGTCGCCGTCGATACCCTTGTAGACGGTCGGCTCCTCAACAGCCCACTCTCCGACGTAGGCCCAGTCCTCCTCCGAGTCAGAGTCGGCCTTCTTGGCGTGGGAGGCGGTCCATCGCTTCTCCCAGTCATCGGTGAACTGCTCGACGAAGGGAGCCTTAACGGTGGAAGGCTAGAGGGACAGTCGGGGTTAGCTCATGACACCAGAGTAATTAAAGAGACACCACGTACAGTGAAAGTAGGACGCTCGACGGCAGACGAGGTAGCGTCAGGAGCAGGCACCTCGTCCTCGGCGTGGACGTAGCCCATCAGGCCGGCCGACGAGACCAGGGCCGAAGCCAAAGCAGCGTTGAAACGCATGGTGACAGAGACAGGACAGAAAAGGACAGAAAGGGAGCGGAGGCCAGCAGCTTCTCTTTCCAGGAGAAACGACGATCGGAAGGACAGCACAAGGAGAGAAGAGAGGCTGACGGGGCGCGATGGAAGTCGGGGCTATATAAGTTGAAGCTCTCGCGGAATCGTCAAAGGTGGCCTCTTCTGACTGGTCAATCGGGCAGCTGCCGCTAGCCGTGATTAGATAAGCTTCTGGGCCTTTTTTCAATCATAATCATTTCTTTCTTTGAGTTAATCAAGCGTTAACGTTTCTCTTTGTTTGCAGAAAAAGTGTAACTCTGGTAGCATTCTTTCAATTGAATTATCCCTATATTAATTTATGTTTATAGGCTACTGTGTCGTGCAATACTGCGATCCCAGCAGCAGCGCAACCACAGTATGGCAATATGTACTAAGGCGCTCTCCTACCGCTAGTCCCCAAGCAGTTAGCGGCGCCAATCTCTCTCCGCACCTTCCCTTCCACGGGCTTCTGCGCCTGCCTCGATGCGACTCTGGCTTCATCTTCGGAGACTGTGGAGGATGTGCCACTTGGTGATACTTTGTTGGTGTTGGGCTGCCATACTACTACACGGATTCTCGTACTATTGTCTATTATTAGTACTGTACCGAACTACTCGTGGAGTTGCCATTGGTGGATTTGTTGCCTCAGGCACCAAGAGCACAACCAGAGCCAATCAACGGTCGCGGCTGGCCTGCCACTGATCGACCAATGGCGATCGCGATGGCGACAACGAGCCCCTCCTGATAATACAATATGAGAATCCATCTACGCTTTGATTCCTCTCACTCGTTCTCGCATCCAAGGCCACCTTTATTTCCCACCGTGTTCATCTGACGGCGAGGACCTCAACATGGCCGCATCACAAGCCACAGATATCCCCGCAGACACCAATGAGCACACCGACAATGACCATCTGGTGCAGTCGACGGACCCGGAGCACCCCGCAAATCTGATCCCAGAAATGTGTCGCAAATTCTACAATTGGGGCTGGGTCACTGGAACCGGGGGCGGGGTGAGCTTCTCAGCAGTATAACCATCTTCCTTCAGGCAAGATACTGATATCCCGATTCTCTAGACCTCCATCCGTCGCGGAGATCACATTTTCATCGCGCCCTCGGGCGTCCAAAAGGAGATGCTACAGCCTCACAACATGTTCGTCCTGCAGTACCCAACGCCCAAATACCCACCATCAGCCCGGAAGTATATTCGCAAGCCTCTCAACTTGAAGCCCTCCGATTGCACCCCTCTCTTCCTCGCCGCATTTGACCAGGGCGCCGGCTGCTGTATTCACACTCACTCTCAGTGGGCAGTCTTGGTGACATTGCTGGTCGAGCGCGACCTCGGCAAGGACGGCTACTTTGAAATCAGCAATATTGAGCAGATCAAGGGTATCCCCAAAGGAAAGGGCAAAGGGTATCACGGCTACCATGACACGCTGAGAATTCCGATCATTGACAACACCCCATTCGAGGAGGATCTCACCGAAGGTCTGGAGAGGGCGATGAAGGCCAACCCGGACACATACGCTGTGTTGGTGCGGCGGCACGGAATGTAAGTTGGGCGATGACTTCAGTTAGAGGATGACCACTAATGCTTGTTAGCTATGTCTGGGGCGACACTCCGGCCAAGGCCAAGACGCAATGCGAGAGTCTGGATTATCTCTTCCAGCTCGCTGTTGAAATGCACAAGCTCGGACTGCCTTGGGACATTAACCGCAAGTAAAAGTGATTTAATACCTGGAATACTATCCAGCAACCGTTTTGAAATAAATAATTAAACTTGGCTGAATACCATTATGAGCATTTCAAGAACATATAAATCGCAATGACATTGTAATTGGTTCAATTTAAAACACGAGAACAATGGTATGCAGATGAATAAACACATGTAGTGGCGGCGGTGCATGGCTCAACGGCTGCCTGCGTCGAGGGTCGAGACTAAGTTCGCCCCCGGTCCACCGTCCACCAGACAACCCCGACTGCCGTCATCTGCAGACACCCCTCACACTCACCCCAACCCTCAGCACTCCTTCAACTCTCGCATCGTTCCTCGGGGTGCTTGCGGCCTGCAACAATCCCTCGGTCTACTGTCTGTTTCAATGGATCTCGACGGAGCCGAATCTCCGTGGGGCGGTAAGCAGCAGCCCGTCGTTGCCGGAGTGGTGATACTGATAGCCCGCTTTATGCAGACGAACCCTCGCGTTCCCCAGGCGCCACACGCAATGGTGAGCTCTCTGACCTCTAATTTCTAACCAATCATTGGTATCAAAGCTCCTAACAATATGTCTCCCAGGGCCGACGACAGAAAGCGCGCCCAGCCGTCTGGCGCAAGACTCTCTAACCCCAGCGCAATCCACTCGACGGGGACCCAGGACTCCCCGAAAAGTCAGCGCCCAAGTCACCAAACTAGAAGCTGTCGATGATACCACAGACCCGCTGGGCCCTCTTGGAGAGAGCTCCTTTGTGGAGGAAGCTCCTGCGCCGCCGCTGAAGGAGCCTGCTGCCAGTGGTCGGGCTGTGCGCCCGTCCTCTGACTTGTCGCGTACGTCGACCGGAGCGGGCTTGTTGGACTCTGTGAACCTAGACGACGAACAGCCCCGACTGAAAAATCCCCCGCCGGTCCAACCTCCTAGCGCCGAATCTCCCAAGAGACAGACTCAACCCAGCATCAGCGTGGAACAAGCTGCTAAGCCGACATTTACCATCACTGTCGGCGACCCGCATAAAGTCGGCGATTTGACCAGCAGTCATATTGTATATCAAGTGCGAACAAAGGTAAACAGATCACGCTCAAATTGGAAAGCCTCGGCATCTAATGGGGACAATTTTTAGACTAGCTCCAAGGCATATCGCCGGCCTGAGTTCGAAGTTAGCCGCCGATACAAGGACTTTCTTTGGATCTATAACCAACTACATAATAACAATCCGGGAGTCGTGGTTCCCCCTCCGCCAGAGAAACAAGCGGTTGGTCGTTTTGATACCAACTTTGTGGAATCGCGAAGAGCGGCCCTGGAGCGCATGGTCAATAAGATCACAGCACACCCGGTACTCCAACATGATGCTGATCTCAAGATTTTCTTGGAAAGCGAGACGTTTGGAATTGATATTAAGAACAAGGAGAACCGCGAGCCCGACTTGGGCCAGAGCAAAGGCATGTTCAGTTCTTTCGGTATATCAGTTGGCGGAGGCGGAAAGTTTGTCGAGCACGACGATGTAAGTACTTGTGTCTGGCTCTTCAGGCCAATATTAATGTATTATTTTCCAGTGGTTCCATGACCGGAAGATCTATCTCGACGCCCTTGAAAATCAGCTCAAAGCACTATTGAAGTCGATCGACACCGTGGTGGCCCAAAGAAAAGGCCTTGCAGAGGCAGCCGGCGACTTTTCCGCATCTCTTCACGCGCTGGCCGCTGTTGAGCTGTCACCAGCTCTCACAGGGCCTTTGGAAGGCTTGTCAGAACTCCAGCTCCGGATACGCGAGCTTTACGAACGACAGGCACAGCAAGACATTCTGACACTGGGAATCACCATTGACGAATATGTTCGACTCATTGGCAGCATCAAGACATCCTTCTCACAGCGACAAAAGTCATTTCATAACTGGCATGCTGCAGAGGCTGAGCTGCAAAAGAAACGAAGCACGCAAGAGAAGTTGCTTCGACAGGGGAAATCCCAGCAAGACCGCCTCAACCAGGTCAACGCAGATGTTGCCGATGCAGAACGCAAGGTCCACCAAACTCGACTACTTTTCGAGGACATGGGTCGATTGATGAGGAACGAGCTAGAGAGGTTTGAAAAGGAGAAGGTAGAAGACTTCAAGTCGGGCGTGGAGACCTTTTTGGAAGGTGCAGTAGAGGCTCAAAAAGAGGTATGCAATTTTCTTTTTTAAAAAAAAAAAATATGGTTACACATACTGACTACTGTGGCAGTTGATTGAACTGTGGGAGAGCTTCCTGCTGCAGCTCGATGCTGGAGAAGAAGGCAGCCCATACTATGCGCCGGCCCCGGCCCCGGCCCCGGCCCCTGCAGCGCCAGCCAGCGAACCAGAAGAAACTCCCTCGAGAAGTCCAGAAGAGGAGAGGGCCGCAGCTATTGCAGCTGCTGTGGCTGCAGAGGAGGAGCATTAAGCTTGACATTTATGTATTCATAGCCATACCCGCTGTTGTTGTGCACGAATGATAGTATCTTTTTTTTCCCCTCCATACATCATCATACATTATTACTTGAATGAGAAGGCCAACAAACGAAGCTGTCCTCTAATGCAGTTTTTATTTCCGGTTGTACCCTAATACAGCAACAAAGGACTCCGCATTTGTTTGGCCTTGTCTGAATGGCATGTTCCATTAATACAGTCATCATCTTGAGTTGCCAACTGGTATATCTGCTATATCAATACATAATTCACCTATTCTAATTTAAGCATTTAACCTTGAAACGAATCACATTCCCCTCTAAAAGTCACCGTCTCTCGAATTCAACTCAACACGTCAAGCAAAAGCTGAGCCTTTTTTTTTTTTTCCAAAATGGATCCCCTCACACTCTGCCAGACACTGCTCGCCATCGTCATATTCACCCTTGTAATTTTTTACGTTGCGACTATGTACAAGAGGTTCAAAACACGAGAAGAGGAGCGTCGCTTTTTTATAGCTGTTGATTGGAGAAGATAATGCGTCGTCGACTGTGGGATTAGTTTTAGGCACGGGTTGCACGCATCTAGAAAATGTGAGTTCATATTTTGAAGGTGCTTTAGTGAATGTCCAAGCGACGATGCTATTTCTATCAAAAATAGATTATGAACCATATCATAACAATGCCTTTCCTTTAATGTACAATAAATAAAACAAATGAAAATTAAAATAAGAAGAAGAAAAGAAATGTCGGGATTTCGGTCAAGTCTCCTCGACTACTTCTTCTTCCCCTGGTTCTGCTGCTCTTGGCCAAAAGAACTAATCAAATCCAATAAATTGTCCTCCTCCTCCTGCAACTCGGCCTCGGCTTGAGCCTGGGCCTTTGCAGCTTCTTCCTTTTCTGCTTGTGTTGGTTGTTTTTGCGCGTCTGCCTCCTTTTTCCCCGACTCTTCAGTTTCCTTGCTCACAGCACCAGCATTGGCGTCGTAGGCGCGGCCAAACCGGGCACGGAAAGCCGCCAGACGACCGGCCTCGTCTTCCTCCAGGTTCACGAGCTTCTGGCTGGTTGGGTTCCAGAGCAAAGAGTTGCGCGTGTCGCGCGTAGAACGGTAGACGGGGATGGGCGAGGTGGTGCGGTGGAGGTAGGTGCTGCCGTCGGAGAGCGTGATCAGCTGGGTGAATGTGTATGGACGTTTGGGACGGCGCAGAAGAGTTGCGTGGCGGCATTGGTTGCAGATGTATGTCGTGCTGCCAGTAGAAGAAGTCGAGTTGGAAGTGCTTGTTCGGGTGAGGCTGGACAGGCCGGTGCTGGACACACGGCGGAGCGAGGTGTTGAGCGACATGGCCGCTTATTTGTTTTTTGTTGTTTCCTTTAGATATGATCTATTCTGAGCGACTGCTCGTCTGTGGAAACAGAATTGGGCTGCGTTGGCGCTGGAGTCAAGGGAGTGAATTGGCTGCGGAGGTTGAAGAAACTCGCGGAGATCGAAAAGTTACGCTTCGCCTTATGTAATCCGATCAGGTCCGCGGAGCCAAAACCTCCCTCACGATCAATTCAATTCCCATCGGAAAATGAAAACCAGATCCGATTAATATTTTCAAAGGAAAAAACACGCCTTTTTTAAAACACCTTGTAATTTCGTTCCCCACGGGATGCCATGAAGCTCCTCGCATTGGTGCGGTCATCTGCACTGCAGAGACCGAGCATCATCGCATATACGCATTTTCGTGAGTTATGACCGTTTATGCGCTACCAATTGATATATGTATATAAGCCTGACTAGTTTTACTATACAGATACGCCATTGTCCTGCCACTGCTCATCGCTAGCCCAAAGCTATTCACAAATATCTCCCTCCTCGTCATCATCGTCATCATCATCATGCTCTACATCAAAACGAAGCTTTTCAACAGGAAACAACAGCCTTCTCAATAGCTCTCCAAAACCGCCCTCCCCTCCACCAGAATCTTCACTTTCCTGCGACGTTCGCCTTTTAATGCGCCGCGTCCCGCACCCAGTCGCCATCATCACCACATGCACCTCTACACACTCAGCCTCAACCTCAAATCCCACCCCGCGGGGAATGACAGTATCCTCCTTCAACACCGTAACTCTACACCCGAAACCCGTTATATCGTTCAACGTGCAACACCCGTCCGAAACGCTGCTCGCGCTGCAATCCTCGACCCGGTTTGTGGTGCATTTGCTCGCGCCCAGTGCGGCTGCGGCGCGGCTGGCCAGGGATTTTGCGAGGGGGAATCAGAATTTGGAGTTGGGCGAGTTTGAGTGGGAGTTTCCGCGTGATAATAATAATAATAATTCGCTGCCACGGTTAAGGAGACGGCGGCAGCAGCATTCACTAGAAGATAAAAAGGAAGGGGAAGACTTTGGTTTTGTCCTCGAGTGTCAATATCTACCGGACAAGACGATACAGGTCTACGGCCATATGGTTGTCTTGGGCACGGTGGAAAAAGTGCTCTCTGCTTCGTCCCGTTCCTCGGATAGATCAAACCATGAAGGACATGATTTCTGCTTGACGTATGCTGATACCCGGTTCTGGAAAATGGGCGAGCAAGTTGAATAACAGACAAAACATTAACATTTGTACACTACATGACATGGATACATTACTTAAATTTTGAATAAATATAGATAAACACTCCTCTTGGATTCATGCGGGTTTATGTATACTACTACTACTACTACTACTACTACTACTACAGTAGTTATGAAGCGCCATACAGAATCATCAAAGGTAGAATTCTTTTGGGTCAGCTCCGACTCCCACCAATATATCTAGCCAAATCAAGTATCTATTCTATTTCACATGCAGCCCTGTCCATTCCATGCCCAACAATCTCTAAACATTTGACAGGTAGATCGCAAGGATGGAAATGACCAGATGGCCTAGTCAAGATACCCCTATGCAAATCGACAAGACGAAACCAGTCCGAGTCGGACGACGACGACGACAAAGCGAAGTGAAGCGCAGAGAAGAAGAGCCCGAGAACGAAAACAGTCGACAAAAAGCTACTTTGCAGAACTAGCACCTACAGCCCTTCAGCGCGAGTAGACCGGGGACTACCGCTTCCACTGCCACTGCCACTACCACCGCTGCTGCCACCACTGCCGCGGCTCCCAGCTCGGGTGAAATGACTACCAATGGCGCCATACGTGGGACTGGCATACCCTTTTCCATCCGAGCCAGAGTCGCGCCGCTCAACAGGATCCGGCAGATATCGGTTCAACTCGAAATCGTAGTCGGCGTACAGACTGCTCCGTGCTGAACGGTTGGACGATGAGCGATCACGGTAAGAAAAGTCGCGTCCTCCCAAATAGTTTGCCACGTTGAGGCGCGGAGAGGCCTGGTATCCAACAGGGTGTTGCAGGTTGGATTGCAAGGGGCTCGCAGTCTGGGATGTCACTCCATTGTTAACAGAGGATGCACTTTGGTGAGGACTGGATCTCAGCGCTGAGAACCCCGCGCCCAAGATTGAACGACTGTTGGCAGGAGTGATGGTGAGATTGTTCACGTTGTCCGATTCCTCAGGCGGAGGATGAGTGCCAGGCAAGGTTCCTTCAGGGGTCAGAGGTCCCGTTTCTACGAGCATCTGCTGCTGTTGTTGCTGGATGACCTGCTCGATCGCAGAGGCCTGCTGCCACAATTGATTTGTGCGCAACTGGTAATCCTGGATAGCACGGCTAATGCTAGCTAGCTGCTCGTTGAAATTGGCCTCGATTTTGGATTGGTCCTGTTCCCTTGCAAATTGCTCGGCAGCGCGACGCTCGCGTTCGTTGAGACCTTGGGCGTTGGCGGAGATGATTCGTTCATACTGTTCGTTGAGACGGGTCTTGCGGCCTTGGAGACGTTCACGTTTCTGGACGGCTGCATTGTAATCCGACTCAAGAGATGCAAGGTCGCGAGCGACTGTCGTACGTGCTTCCAACACCTCTTCCTTGGCAGTATTGAGCGATTCCAATTCACGTTCAAATTCAGCCTTTTGCGCTGTCCACGCCTCCAGTTCCTCCTCGGGGATGCTCTCCATGCTATCAAGTTGGGTCTCCAGCGCCGCTGTGGCTTCCTCTGTTTGGCGAATGTTGCGTTCCAGCTGCAAAGACCGCTGCTTTTGTCGGTTCTCGTCATTACCGCTGCTCAGTCGGTGATTGAAATTATCAAGCTCCTTCCTAATGCGAGAAATGAGGATTTTGTGGTCATTTTTGGCTTTCTTCAAACGAGATCGCTTTTCATTGAGCTTTGACTCGGCATTGATGATTGAGTTTCGAAGCGTGGTGGTCGGGGACGATGGCCGGTGGAATGGGCGAGGCGGGGTTGGCATGGTGGTGACGGCGCTTTGGTCTGCATCGGGTGCTGCGGGGGTCTTGACGCTCATGGATCCAATTTCCTCGTCGGTATCGCTGCGTACAAAAGAGCAAGTATAGGCGCAGTTTGGGGCTAAACCAGAGATCTCTCCCCTCCACTGCACAGCACTGGCTCCCTTCGGACCTTCGCAGACCTTGGTGATATTCGCAGTAGCCCAGAGTGCTCCATTGACACAGACATAAAAAGGCTCCACTTCGTTGTTCTCTAAACGCCCATCTTCACAAACGGCCGCGGTGGTTCCATCATCTCCGACTGCAAAATCACCAGCTGCAAACTTGATTGTCGAACTGTCTATATTAGTAACCCAAATCAATCCATCATCTAACGTGATTCCTTGGAGGTCATCTTCAGTCATCGGAAGACCACGGGTGGTCTTGGAAACGGCCCTAGAATGTTCATACTCTCTCATGACGGTAACTTTTGTACTGGCCAAAGCAGCCCAAAAGGGCTGCCGACTTCGCACCTGGTTCGCCTGTCTCCTTCGCTTTTTGGCGCTGTGCAGTCGATCCCTGCTCTCCTTCAACGCAGAAGGACCAATCAGGGAACCATCGGTACCCAATACAGAAGGAACACTTGCTGTTGATTCAAAAGCCGAGTCGATTTGCGTCTGGGAGCCGGCGGATGCTTCGGCATCGACCCGTTTCCCAGACCGAGACGGTTGAGGCGAGCGATTTCGGGCCATGGAACGTCTGGCCATGGCGGTTCCTGCTTGAGCTAGAATGTGAATGGCGAGGAGACTTCGAAGCCAACTGGGAGACGATTGCGGCTCTGTTCGTCGGAATTCTTGCGGGAAGAAATGAGACCATCGAGATAGTACATCCGGGCTAATCAGTTTGGCGGCAATCAGGTGGCCGAGAACAAAGTCTTGGACGCCTTTACTTCGTACAATATGCAACAAAAGAACGGTTCCAACACATATGGTATTGACGCCTCCGTTCTTGCCGGAGCCACCACCGCCGAGGGTGATGGCAACCTGTACATGGGCCAAATCCAGAGCGAAATTCTGAGCCCAGGTCCACATGAAGAGACCCCAGAGCAACAGACAGAAACCATCCATAGCAATCATCGTTCCAAAAGACGGCGTTCCGGCGGGACCCTGAAAGATATCAAAGTTGGAGGTGAAAGAAGAGCCGGAACCACCGCCGGGAGGCATAAATGTCAAGGAGGCGAACAAGAACTGAACCAGGGTGAGGACGATCGGAGGCAGTTGAAGCAGGAAAATCAGAATGGCGATGGTGTCGTACATGGGACAAGACTTGAGGATGGTCGACGCCAGGGCGAAAGGGTTTACAGACGCAGTTTGGCGCTTGTTGATTTTCGACTGGGTGCCGTCTCCCCCGACGGCGCCGTTGGTGCGTCCATAGGCCATCTCGCCATTCGCTTTGTACCCGGTGCCGTTGGTGTAAGTGGTGTCGGCGTCGTCAATCTTGGGTCCATCAGCCGCACCATTTGCTGCCTTGGCCGTTGTCACTGCCGGGGAGTCGGGGGACTGGCGGAGATCGGTTTGCGAGACAGAATTCGACGAGGCGCCACTGCTAGCATTCCCATTCAAGTTACCGGACGACTTTTGCTTGTTCAGACGTTTGCCATTAACCGCGGTGCCGTTTTCACTCCGATTGCTGTTCTGATGACCTCTCCGAGCTGCAGCCGCTGAGCGTGGCATGGACAAGGAGAGACGTTCAAAGGCCCAGTTCCGAGTCCGCTTGGCAGGATGAAGCCAAGGACTTGGGACCAGGCGTGGATTCGCACGGCGACGATGGAAGACGAACGCAATCCGAGGTCGAAGGAGAGATGAGCAACGGAGGGAAGGGGTGTGAGAATAAGGAACGGCTTTGGATTTTTGCAAGGGCGCTAATCAGGACGAAGATGACGAATCTGCCGAGGCCCGTTAGGTTAGAAACGATGGCAAGTGGTCAGAACATGCGATGGGGGGGTGTGGGAAACACACAAACCAAGGGAGCGAATGTGCGGAAGAAGTGTCGACAGAGCGCCGCGGGGAGGGGCGGGGACGATGGCGAGGCCACGCGGCGGTTGTATATTAAAAGAAAAGAGGAAAAAAATACAAGGAAGAATGGCCACAGACCAGAGAGAAAGAGGGGAGGGGGAGGGAGAGGTGATGGGTTGTGGATGGAGTGGTGGTGGTTGGCAGATCGGACAGGGCAGAAAAGAGGCAATCGGGAGGCAGAGGATTTTCGGGTTTGCTAATGCTGAGCCTGGGTTGCTAGGCTGGGCCGGGCTGGGCTTGGCGCGCTCTGGGTGGCCGGAGCGAAAGGGCCAAAAGTGGAAATGGCAAATAACTGGGCCGCCGCGCTAGCGCCTGATGTGGTAACTGCTGTCGATCGCCCGCCGGCGCTGATCCAGGTCGGCGGTTTGCAAATACGTGAAACTTACCGCCGGTATTTTAAATCGGCCTTTAACAGCTGCCTCGAATGAATGCGCCCATGAGATAGCACGATTCAAAACAGCAAATGATAACATACTCACAATAATAATAATACTATTACGTACTACGTACTTATCCTGTAGTACTAATAATAAGTTATATACATGACAAAGCCCTGGCGCCTCATTTCACATTCGCTGGCTTAGCGTCTTACCGCGGAAGCAAAACGTGTCACAATCAGAGGCTGCCGCTTAGGCAATCAGCACTACTGCTAGTCATTAAGTTGTGGTTATTATTTTGCACCCGATTCTAGAAGTTGCGATCTCATATTAAGCTTTTGGCTTGCGGTATTAATGCATAGTTGATGGTGTGTATTCTGAACATTACACGTGTAATTATCGGTACGAACGCTCTCACAGGCGCGGACAACGGTCCGGCTTCGTCACATGTATAATAACCCTAGCATAATAATGCTCGGCACTATTCTTCACGGTCTGGTCACTAGAAACTGGAATCCCGGAAAAGGGGTCACAGGTGTTTTCCATATATATAGAGAGAGAGAGAGATCTATATTTTTCTCTCTACTTTTTAATTAAATATACTATGTAGCGCGACAGTCTCCGTGTAAGCAACTCGTGGATTGCCACTGATTTGCCGATTCGACTGTCTGATACCAACTCAAATCGAAAATTCCGGCGAACCGCTCTCTCAGCTCTACTTCGGTGGAGCTAGCTGAACAGGGTAAAGAACGGATCTGCAGAACCAGATGAAAGAGACGATGTTGGTAACAGTAAGCCAGGCCTTATTCGCCACGCTCGTACCTTATTTCCATGGATTCCTTTTTTCCCAGAATACGGTACGTACTCTCTTGAGGAAACTCCAATGTTGCTCAACTATATTACTTGGTACTTCGTGGAAGATATAGTATTGCATGGTATCGTCCCAAAGTGGGGGAGGAAGTCTTCAAATTTTTGAAGAGGGATAAAAAAAAGAGGTCCAATTTAGTTCAAAACAAAGAGGAAAAGTAATTCGTCCAATTGTAAAAGTACTCCACGTGATGCTCCAATAGCCTTGGGCCCTAAAACAGAGAGAGGGAGGGGGAACAAGTTAGTTGGCTGTCATCGGCATAATTACTATTTCCATGCCTCGCAGCAAAAAAAAAAAAAAAAAAAAAAAAAATAGCCCCCCCCACCATC
>CVMT01000012.1:230599-332571 GCA_000985935.1 Talaromyces islandicus | reverse complement strand
AAAAAAAAAAAAAAAAAAAAAAAAAATAGCCCCCCCCACCATCTCTCAAGGCCTTCGTGAGGTTACTACGATATGTGCCGATCAGCGACTAACAATGAACCCGGCGAGCATTCCAACTCAAAAATATTAATTAACACGCGAGCAATGATGGCTTCAAGGCGCGAGAGGCGGCATTGAAAATAAACACACCTGCTATTATTACCTCATATCGCACGCAGTACGCAGCACGCATATATACACCGCTTTTCCCAGGATCAGATCTTCTGCGATGAGTATTGATGAACCGCCAGGCAACCCTCGAAAATTCCTCCGCGCCAGGATATTTCCCCGGGGTTGACGGTTGAATTGGCTCTTTGCAGATCCCCCTCGTCTGCCTCAACCAACCATAGTTCACCATCGCGCTATGCTTGCTTCATTTGCAATGTAGGAAAACGTCGCAGCAAAATGCAGCGTCAGCGTACTGAATAATAAGCAAGACTGAGCCATGTCTGCGACAAATCACAGGTGAAATCGACATGTTTGATCATGCGCCAGCCTGCATGGATACGTTTGTCCCCAGGTTTTTCATACCAAAATTAGGCAAGAAAAATGTCTTGCCTGTTTGAGGGAAAGAAAAAATTAAGTGGCCAGGATTGATATACTACATGATTTGCATGCAGAAACAACTCACCCCGCGTGAAGACTAGACTGGATTTAAAATTTAGAGCTTCATCATGTGCCCATATGGCTCGGTTTTGGGTTATGCGAAATACCCTCGTCACTGGATCGCCTGGGACACTGTTTGAGTCCATGGTTTTTGCAATTGACCCATACGTAATTAATTGTGAAGAGCATGCAGGTTTGAGAGAGAAAAAAAAACTCGCCGTCTTTCTTTTGCAAAAAATGCAAAAAGAAATGGAATCGTCCCCAGGCAGGATCGAACTGCCGACCTTCTGATAGTCTGTATACACTTTGTTGAGCGACTACTAGGTAGAACTACTCGTGTATTAACAGTCAGACGTCATAACCACTAAACTATGGAGACGTTGTGGAACGGGGTCTAACTTCGCGTATAAGAGACTAACATAGTACCCACCCGAAAAGCAGAAAAAAATGGGAAAAAGTTTACAAAAATATGCGTCCCCAGGCAGGATCGAACTGCCGACCTTCTGATAGTTAGACTGTTACCATTCCTCGAAAGGCGTGGTGATTTTAACAGTCAGATGTTATAACCTCTAAACTATGGAGACGTTGTTGAAAGTTTGCACCTGTTTTGGAAATAACAGTAAAACGATTGAGGTTATTCCAGTACCTGCATGCCCCATCGTCACTTTCCATTCAATAACGAACACAGTCCTAATTGATATTAGCAGTTTATTTTTTTTCTTATTTTTTTTTTTTAAAGCTTATAGTATTTAAGGCTTTTCAACTTTCCAGCGGCGTATTCGACCCATGTATTTCAGAAATATGTCAACTGATATTGAGTGCATAAAAAGTCTGGTGTTGCATGTATATATATATATAGGTGTAGACCCACGGCCATGGACAGCTTCGTTGACATCAATTGATTCAGCTGGACAGAACAATACACCATCAATTGACGTGTACACGTAGGTAATCGGAGGAGTTAGCATTAGAGTGGCCGGCCGAGGAAATGTTCAATTGTCGAGGTGAAATCCCGTCACCCCGAACTAGCTCCAAATATGTAGTTGCTCAACCAATTTCACCTTATCCCCACCCAAAATACAAACCTTTAACACAACTGGTCTCTCACCAACCCCGCCCAAACGAATAGCCAATACATGTCTATTTAGATAATCCCATCATGAACAGTAAATGTCACAACAGTAAGAAAAGAACACTGTGGGGCTGACCAGGGCTGTTGCTTATAAACTAGGAGGCAGTCCGGAGATATGCCCGGACTCCGCAAAGCTGAACTGACAGTGACTCCAACAAACAGAATGCTGATTAAACCACAAATAACGCAGCTGCAAAATTCGCCGACACACTGGACAAGTCATCGCTAACCTTTCCTTGAGAAGCTTGAGAAGAATCCCTCCCACCTCCCCCTCCCGACCCAGAAAGATGACGAGACCCAAAACCCTCCTGCTTCTGGGAGGCATGACCCCGGATGTCACAGCTCTGTATTACAACACCATCAACAGCGTGGTGCGCAGTCATCTCGGCGGCCGCTCCTCTGCTCCACTGTACCTGTACAACGCAGACCTGGAAACCATGATCCAGCACGCATCCCGGAAAGATTGGGCGAGCTTTGCCTCGGTGTATAAAGACCCGATCAACGCGCTGAGTCAAAGGGTCGATGGCGTTGTAGTGTGCGCTATACTCGCCCACAAAGTCTCAAAACAGCTGTCTACAGACTCAAATGTGCCACTTCTTCACATTGCCGACTGCGTGTCAACGCATATCAAGAAAACGTACCCACACATCAAGCGTGTAGGTCTCCTGGGACCAAAAGCCACTATGCTAGACGCCGAAGACCCGGATTTCTTCGTTGGACGGCTACAGAGCCCTCAGCATGGGTTTTCTGTGCTAATCCCTGACGGTGATGAGCACGTCTGCGAAGTTGATAGAGGAATGATCGAAGAAGTTGCCAAGGGACGAGGATCGGTTACAGAATCGACAAAAGCCATGTTTGTTTCCGAAGCACGCGCATTAGTCGATCGTGGAGCGCAGGCGATCATTCTAGGGAGTACTGACCTGGGATTTGTCTTTCAGAAAGAGTCGCTTCCGGCGGGGATTCCCTTGATCGAGCCGGCGGAAATCCATGCGAAACAGGTTGCACACTGGGCACTTGACCAGTCAAGCTAGCCGAGTTACGTAGATTTGGTGTTGACCTTGTCGTATTTCTCAGCAAGATATCTCTGAGGCTTTCACAGGGAGAGATTCTATCCATGAAAGATCTCGAGTACTCCTCGTCTAGGGTATACAGTAAAGCGTGTACATAGTCATTAAGACGTAGCTATGTATAATGCCAATCTACACGAAGGGGCTGCTATTCACATGCTTCTCATATATGGGTGTCAATTAAATCTAAGATTTGCTCGCTGACCCGAGCATCTCAACAGCATCCTCCCGATCCCAGCTACCTACTTCCAGAGTACGCACACTATTCTCAATATCGGCAATGCGCTGCTGCCATTCTCGTTTAGACTCCTCTTGAAGCTCCCACGTTCTCCTGAACTGCTCTAAAAGGAATGCTGGCGGGCTCGGTGCCTTGCGCAGCAACTTGTAGTCATACAAAGCGTTCTGCTCAAGACAACGCGCGGCGGGACGTTGTTTGGCCTCGGACAGGATCAAGACCTCCTGTTGGAAGAAGCTTTTTGCAAGGGTCGCTGATGGATCTTGGGTCAGCCTGTGATATACGGTGATCTTGTCCGGCCATGTCATAGGCTGGATTTCGTTCGGATTAGAATCGGGTTGCACAATACATCGGAAAAGAAAGGGTCGGGGAACAGACAAATTTGTAATCCAATTTTATACTCTGGAGAATCAACCCAGTTCCTTTGTTGCCTACTGTGTTTAGCCAATCTGTCTTGTGTGCGGGATCAATGTGCATTGCGTAGTTGCGCATAAGATTGACTCGTGCAGTCTCGGCGTATCGAAGGTAGGTCACATTGTTGACATGTCCTATTTTATGGTATTCAGGTTTAGAACGAAGCAATAACCGTGCATTGTAGATGACCGACTTACCCTATATTTATAAGGTTCAGCATACCGACTCGTGAGCCTAGCATAGGTATATGATATGATACAAGGGCCCTTACCATAACATCCTACCAAAACGTTAGACAACGGAAAATGCAAAGCAAAGTAACAAATTTCGGTCTCACCATTTCCCCCCAGACAACACTATGACGGAAGACCGATCTTCTTGTGTCCCCCGTCAGAAACCCTTCACTCCCAGCAATCAGCTCCCGCCAGTCTCTCGCGATTTGTTGCAGGATCGATCCGGCCACATCCACCTGTGCTGGCTGCAAGCCAAACATCAAACACTTTCCAATCCGTCTTTTTATTGTCGTCAGCCATCGTGGATCGACGGTGTGCGGTTTTGCGGGGTCTGTATTTGGGGATGCTTTTGGTTGGGGAGCGGCTGCTATTGCTGCTGCTGCTGCGCTATCACAGCGGGACGTGGAAGTAGAAAACAATTGCGTGGAGTTTCGGTATGGAGTGTGAAAATCGCAGCGCCGAGAGCGCTGGAGGATGCGCCTAGAAGCCATTGTTGCGAGTGTGTGATAGGGTTGTATGCAGTCAATAATAATTGAGTCAAATGTATGCAGCCGGGTTCGCTGTGAATGCCGAGGGCAGACAGACGCTCGCTCCTTCCCCACCGACGGACTCTTCGCTCGCTCTGGCAACATCGACGAGCACGGTCTCATCAACACATCTATCGCATGGAAACCAATTCTATCGGCCATTTGCCTTCAATAGTTACGCTCTCACCATTATTCGCACGCGATATTCTGCATCTCGTGCAGTCGACAGAATAATAGCAGCGCCCATTGGTATCGGTGCTCGACTGAGCTTTCGTCTACACACGTCATGGCAAACCAAGAGCTGCGGAGACAGGTGATCCGTATCTACAAAGGTACAATTAACTCCTAAACATCTGGGCTTCTTCTCTGACATCGTCTAGAGCTACTATTCATGGGTCGCGACTATCCGCTGGGATACGATTACTTTAGGACGAGGCTGCATCGGGCATTCTTGTCCAAAGCACACATTCGCGACGACAAGGAGATCGAGGAGGGGATTAAAAGGGCCGAATTTGTTAAAAAAGGTAAGCGAATCGAATTGCAATTGGTGAGTCGGTGGCTGACCGAATAGTAGAAATCGAAGCTCTGTAAGTACGCAATTACTGCTTTTACTACCGCATATAAATATTGCCAAACAATAATTCGGTATGAGCACTGCTAATTCATATTGCAGGTACTATCTGAAAAGATATCGCACACTGAAACAAAGATACCAATCCCAATAACGCCATTGCACCGTTTCCGCTGTCCAAAACCACAAACGCCAATATCCAATAACCAAACCAATCAAATCAACCACAGGGTATCGTCAGAGCATTGCATAACCCATAACCTCGTTTTTTTCCCTCCGTGAACATGACATAAAACACAAAAATTCATACAAGATTACTTCTTTTGGCCCCACCAGGCGCCTACTTCAAGACACTCGCCGTTGGCAAGGCCATTTTTTTGAAGTAGGTCTGTCGTCATGGAAGCCCACCATTTATCCCACTCGTTTTGAGTCTTCCCGCTCGCTTCCCGCAGAATAGGCTCCATGCCTTCGATCATTTGAATGATGGTCACCAGAGCCGTTTGACGCAAAGCCAGCTGGTCGGGAGTCAGCTTCTTCTGTTGCCTGGCAGTATTCTCCCATCGCACCTCTCCTCCGAGCGGGATGGCGATGCGACGGACCCCGACGTTGGAGAAGGCATCGGCCTCTGCGGTAAACGATAGACCGATGGTGGCGCAGGGCATGGCGGTGAGCTTGTGCTTTTCAAACGCCTTTTCTACCCAGGAATTATAGTCGAGTAAATACTTGTTCTGGGCGGCCGCGAATGGAGTCGCCGAGGAGATGGTGTACGTCGCAGTGGTATGGGCCTGGTCGTGGTCCTTCTCGGCCAACTTGGGGGGCGGCGAAGGGTTCGGCAGAAGCGCGCGAAAGACATAGTCAGAGTCCCAGAGCTCGAGGATACCGCCGCGACTGAGGACGCGCAGGGGCTCGCTGAGCAGATCGACCTGCTGGGCGGTGGCCGACTGGCACAGGCTGGCGTCCTTGATGAAGACAAAGTCAAAGTGCTCGGACGGAAACGGGAGCGAGGACTTGCGGAGATCGTGTCGCACAAACTGCCAATTGACGCCCCGTTTGCGCAGGTCTGGGGCGAACGAGGTGATGTCCAGGCCGGTAAAAGAGGCGTCTTTTTCGCCGTGGCGCACGAAATAGTCGTGGCATGCGCTCGACCACAGACCCGACCCACAGGCCAGCTCTAAGACCCGTTTCGGACGCTTGCTAGGGAGCCGCGGCGCACAGGACGGAGCGCCAAAGACTTGCATCATAGTCATGGTGCGGAGCGACTGGCGGTGGATCTCTGCCAGATCGCAGGGCAAGGGGTATGGGTTGTCCGGGTCGCGAAAATAGGTGCGATTATTGACTCTGGTGAAGGGCTGGGCGACATAGTCCGGGGGTGGCGACAGCGACGAAGACGACGCCTCAGCGCCCGCGCTGGAGAACGAGCTGGTCGTACGAGAGGCGGTGATGGAGGCAGCCGCCGAGGCCGCCGAGGTAGAAAACCTAGGATCCGAGGTGTACGGCCCCAGGGGCGCCATATTGGGATGCACGTAGGAAGAAGCCATGGGTGGTGGAGGAAAGTTCATCGTGTTCGAAGAGCACGGGCAGCCGCGCGACAATATATAATAATTATTAGTCCTGCTGCAATTGGTATACTGTGGGGTCGCCAGCCAACCCAGCGGGCTGGGGTAGGAAATTAGCCAGTACGACCAGCTAGCTATTATTATTGCGACGGATTATTATTGGCGAATGTAACTCTTTTTTTGTGGTGCCTTGATCGTCCTTTATTTTTTCCTTCTTTTCTTCTTTTTTTTCCTTTTTGTCTGTTCTCCTGTCTTTCTCTTTTGGGATTCGGCGGCCCATATGCAGGGGTTGTTAGATTGCTTAGACGCGGGTCTAGGCTCGAAATGCAATCTGCTAACTATTGCGGTGCACGGAAATGTCGGCAGGATCCTGTGCTTAATTATTAGTTTGCATGGCACTGCCAGGTGCAAGAGGGACAGGACAAACAAGGAAAAAACTCCCCAAAAAAAAGGGACGCCATTGAGTCACTATACTGTTTCGATGGAAGTAAGAACCTGGAAAAGGGAAGGAAGGAATGCGTTATTATTTATCATAAGCCCGTGCTAGCCCCCATGTGTGTGTGTGTGTGTGTGTGATAACTAATAGTTGCGAGACGCTATTAATCTACGTGCTAGTCCTGGTTATCTATCGTAAAAAAAATTCTCAAAAAAAGGCCCCGGTTTTTCCTCTCACTTATAAAGCCTAAAGACGCGAGGTTTCTGTGGTACGAGTGCAAGTAAGAGAGTCTCGTCCCGCGTGGACCGGGTCTTGGATGTGTGTAAATTACATGTATTAATAAAGATCCAGGATGTAAAAGTATATACTAGAAACCCCTCCACCTGCCAATAATAACATTGAATAATGGGGTCATCGGTCATGGCCCCTATTATCATCGACCGAAAACGGGCTGCCAACCGCGAACTAACTTATAGTTTGCTGTAGGCCGTAATCATGTAATAAACTAATAATCATTGTAATCGAGAGGGCGGGGCAGGAATAGTTATTCCGTTTTACGGAGTTCTTTTTACGAACAGAATATTACAGTGGATTTTTTTTTACGAAGTATGTATAAAGTAATTATAAAGTATAAAGTACATAAAACCTCCGAATATCATTACTTGAATTGTATATCGTGGAACCGGCCGGTTGGTCTTGGGGCTCGGACCACGAGGACCAGCGGCGCCGGACTCGCTCTGTGTGCCGCGTTATAGTTGTAGCGTATTATTGCAGGCATCGACCGTCTAGAAGGCAGTGGAACTCTGGAAGGGATTTTACGGCCTAGCTGTAAAATGTCGCATGACGTATGGTCAAGTAGTTATGTTATGTTCAACGTTATTGTTAACTGTTGTGTATGCCGGAAACTTGATTCTGGTTAAATTCAGAATGATTCCGGGTAAATGTACTATTTGATACCACAATCCAGGCATCGTTATTAATAATAATATGATCGAATATAGCTCTAAAACTTTTGGTTGTTTGAGGTTTCGACGTTGGCTTGTTTCGGACGCCTCGACATTCTCGGCCTATAGGCACGAGCCCTGTTTCTTGTTTTCTTTTTTTTCTCTCCGGCTTTTTCCTTTCACTTTAGTCTTGATGATTATTACGTGCTCGTACGGTGTAATCTTCATGTTAAGCATCTTCTAATACGGCTTCTAGAACCCCAACATCCGCAGCAAACGTTGCATTCCGCCGCCAACTTAATGACTCGTTGGTCACTCCAGACATCAAGCATTGCGCCATTATGGATATACTAGTAGTACTAATTACTATCTCTCGCTCCTGCGGATGAAAGATCGTACTTACCCAACTAGTACTCTACTGTATATATATCTCTCTCTCTCTTCGATGCTAATCTAGCCGCGGCAGACCGGTGCTGGAAACGGGGGGTCTGTTTCTTTTAGTAGCCCCGGGGGCGAGAATTCGCAGTTTTCGATTGCATCAATTTTTGTCACGACCAGGAGAATATTCCATTAGATATTAAGCAAAGTCGTTGGTTTCAACCCCACCATCATTTCAGAGTGACTTTGCCAGCAAATCGAGCATGCCTCGGTGGCTGAAAGTGAAATCGACCTCGTGATGGATGACTCACGCTTGATAAGCCTATCGGATCGGTGACAAGCGCCCCCAAGCTCCCCTTCGATGATAACAACATGTTCTTCGCCAGAGCGGCGAGCCCCGCGGTACTGATGTTTTGCTGACATGTCATCACCAATGGATTTCCAGCAACCAAAGTATAAAGCGTGTTGGTCAACAAACAATACACGGACTCCGTACGGAATACAATACTGAAAGTACGAAATCTAGATTGCATGACTCGGCGGGGGATTGGCGTGCCGATTTTATCTATCTCGCACAGTCCCGTGCTGCACGTGGATCGATTTTGGCTGATACGTAGCTAGCCTGTTACGGTATGTTAGCACGAAGTCTGGGCTTGGTAGGTGGCGTTGGATTCATTGATGTTACTATTGCTGAAGAACTACCGGGGTTGATTTACATCTGCATATGTGGCTGATGGATTTTTGTTGGACACGTGGTATCACTGCATGTACCAAATATAGTCTTCGGCGCCGGAATATTCTATTGAATAATAATGAGCCTTTATGCATCTAATAATATATGTAGAAACGATCCCTTTGTTGGAAGAGTACTAGCATATCCCCTATATATTCAGCGACATTCAACTTGATCTATAAATAATACCGACTCGAACGGCCGTTTTATCAGCAAACTCATTCCACACAATTGAACCACATCAAGATAAAGAACCATCTCTAGACACCATCATGCCTATATATAGAGAGCCTCTCTTTCTTATCACGCCATGTCAGCCAATCACAGCCCGCCGCCGCTTCCAGTCGCGGAAATCTTGGCGCTGCGCCGCCCGGCCAATCAGCGCGCACAGCCTGGCGGCTGGCTCACGTGACGCGATGCCGGCCGCTTTCGACGCAAACCAAGAGCGTCAACCACGACCAGTAGCTGGTCGAGGAAAATCCGTTCGTTGCTCGAATATCTCCCACCCTTGAGCCATTGTGACCGCTCACCCACCTCTTACTTGCTGGTTTTGCCTCGTTCTCTGGCATTTTTCCTCGCTCGAGCCCTTGTTTTCGGCCTGTGCTCACGCCCGCCAGTCCAGCCTCTCTGCCAGCCTACCCCCCCAGCCTTTCGATTTGGCTATCGCGACAAGCAACCAAGCTCTCTTCCCACATCTCGACGTATTAGCTGCAGTGTGAAAGTCACAGGAAATACCAGATACTTGATATTCGAAACTCTGGCAGTTCCCCTGCTCTCCCCTCGGATGGGAAAAAGCTACCGCTTGTCCGCCTGATTATCAGTGTGAAGGGTGGTTCCGCTTTAGGACCCCATGTGGAAGAGAAGGAGAGAACGAGCCCGATTTCTTATTTCTACCGCCCCCCAGCACTCGTTGGATTCATCACTACCCTCTGCGAGGAATCGAGTTCTCACGGAGCTTCCTCCCCAAGGGCACCCTTCCCGGACTCGTCTGCCACGTTAAATGGCAGATGGTCTCTATAGGTCCCAACAGCCTGGTGCCGGGCAGTTTCTCTTCCAGACACCATCTTTCCAATCCACGATTCTTCAACAAGCTTTTCTTCGAAACCACTCCAACTCACCCAGCAATCTGAAAAACAGCAATTCCTTACCACCCTCTCGATCCCCGCCTCCCGCGCTCGGTTCCACCCTGAGTTACAACATGTATACGCAAGGACATCAAGGCCAGCATGCGGCCATGATGAACGGTTCTCAGGCCCATCGCGGGTTCGCTATGCAAATGCCAAAATTCCAGCACCAAACCCACCATCCGCACCACCCGCAACCGCACCATGCCCACCACAACCAAGCTTCTCACCAGCTAAATCATCAACCGACCTACACCGCCGGTGCTTTGGCAAGCACGACTCCTCACTTCACTCCGAGCCATATGCAGAATGGCACGCCGGCCCATGTAGAAGACGAGATTGACGAGTCTATGAATGAGCATTGGCAACAGCAGCTGCAGCTCGCCGCCGAAGCTAGGCAAGCAACGTCCCCCCACTACTACGCCCGAACAATCGCACAACAGACCAAAGGAATCCAACTGGCTCCCAGCCAGACTGATGGCACAGACAATGCCGGCGACAACCGTCCGAGTGCGGCGGTGTCAAAGGATACGAAGCGACAGGGCTGGACGTCTCTGGACTTTACCAGCCAAGGACTGCGAGCTATATCGACAGCACTCTTCAACTATCGCTTCCTTAGCAAGCTGTACCTAAGCAACAACAAGCTCAAGTCTCTTCCATCTTCAATCGGCCAGCTTCGGGGCCTTACCCACCTGGATCTCTCGGGCAACGACCTTACTGAACTGCCTGCGGAAATCGGCATGCTTACTAACTTGCGCACTCTCTACGCCTTTGACAACCACATTCAAATGCTGCCCTTTGAAATGGGCTATCTTTACCGCTTGGAAATGCTTGGAATATACGGTAATCCGTTGAATGAGGCTCTATCGTCTCAGATTAAGACTCACGGCACCAAAGCCCTGATTAAATATCTTTTGGAAGAGATGACTGGTGAGTTTTATTTATATTTTTAATTTTGATAGATTATTTGAGGAAATTGCTAACTCTACCAGTACACCTCCCGCCCTCTGATCGAGATTGGATCGTTCTAGATGAAACGTCCAAATCGTCACACTCGCCGACAGACAGAATCACTGTGCTGTCCTATAATATCCTGTGTGACCAATCGGCATCACCGTCACACTATGGCTACGTGCCGTCTCGTGCTTTGGCGTGGGAGTTCCGCCGAGACATGATTCTGAGCGAGATCCGGGGCCATGACGCAGATATTGCCTGTCTCCAAGAGATTGACGGTGGGAACTACAACGACTTTTTCCGGGAGCAGCTGGCGTACAACGACTACAAGGGCGTATTCTGGCCGCGTGGTCGTGCGATGGGCATGCACGAGGAAGAATCCAAGACGGTTGATGGTTGTGCGACATTCTTCAAGACTAGCAAATACATCTTGCTAGACAAACAAGTGATCAACTTTGGCCAGACAGCCGTTCGAAGGAAAGACGCCAAAGGCCAAGATGATATCTACAATCGTCTTTGGCAGAAAGACCACATTGCCGTGGTTGTGTTTTTGGAAAACCGCATGACCGGGACTCGACTGATTGTTGCCAACTGCCATCTCTACTGGGACCCGGCTTTCAAGGACGTCAAGCTGATTCAAACCGCAATCATGATGGAAGAAATTACTAAACTCGCGGACAAATACGCCAAATTCCCGGCTTGCACAGACAAGACGGCGTTCCGATTCTCGGAAGCTGAAAGCGGTGGTGCTCAGGATAGCACCACGCCCATGGAGCCCGCACCTTCGATGGAATATTCCTCTGGAGAACAAATCCCGCTCTTGATCTGCGGTGATTTCAACTCGGCGCCCGGTGAAGCGGCATACAACTTGCTCGCGCATGGCAAGCTGACGGAATCGCACCCGGACCTGGAGCAACGATTGTATGGTGACCTCAGCCGGGTCGGCATGACGCACCCATTCAAGCTCAAGTCAGCGTACAATGCGATTGGAGAGTTGTCGTTTACTAATTATACGCCGGATTTCACGTCGATTCTTGACTATGTCTGGTTTTCGTCGACAACACTGCATGTGACCGGCCTGCTGGGCGAGGTGGACCGAGAGTATCTCAAGAGGGTGCCTGGATTTCCAAACTATCATTTCCCTAGTGATCATCTTGCAATGTTGGCCGAGTTTTCAGTCAAGGGAAAGAAGGGCAAGGTTGTGGAGGCGGATTTTGGACCGCAACGGGACAAGTGAATATGATAAATCTGGAGCATGCATGTTACATATAACGAGGACTGGTGTTGCTTTCTTTTGTTTGATCTGTTTTTTGAAGACCGGGTTTTCCTTATGCTATCTCGGAATCTTTTTCTTCCATTCTGTTTGTGGGTAATTTCTGTCGTGTTTGTTGTTGCTGGGCTATGAACTTGTCAGTTTCCATATCGTCTGCAAGCATTTTTTTTCTCTACTTTTCTCTATTTTTTCTACTTGGAAAGAACCAAGTGGCATACGACTCTCTTTCAACTCTTACCCTTAACCCGCATCAATTTATGAGTATTCTACGTGTGTGTTTATTTGGACTTTTTGACCTGTCGTTTTGAAACAAAAGACGGTTGTTGAACGAGGTGTTTGGAGGCAGAGGATCTAACTTGTCTTTTTCTTTTTTTTTCGATTATTCTATTCGTGCCAAATAACATTATTAGCTGGGCGGTTTAATTGAGTACTCAATAATGTAGTCGAACCGAGTGTGTAGGTAATTCTATACGGATTATTTTGTTATATGGACGTTCCACATGATTCTGAGCCAAGACCGACGCCGACTGCCGACTGCCGATCATCATCACCAAACTCGGATTCCTCTCAACCCCATCTGTTCTCAGTAAGCAATCCGGAAACAAAGGTACCCAGTGGTTTTTTTTATTTTATTATTATTACTATCTGGGTTTTAATAGTGCCGGCGGACTGACGCCTGCGACCAGCCACCATGAGTTCCGAACAAGAAGGTTCCCTGGTCTTGCCAGACGGGACGAAGCTCTATACCAAGACGTGGAAGGTTGGTTCAACCAGATCCAAATTTTTTCCTTCTCTGCCTTTTGCCACGGTTTAATTGTCGAAAACAGCCCGAGGGAATTGCAAAAGCTATTATTGCTTTTTATCATGGGTTTAGTGATCACTGTAAGTGTTTTTCTTTTTTTTTTCCATCCGTTGGTTTGTTATCAACTTGATGGGTACAGGCTGACTGACGGGTTATAGGCAATTCCTGGTATCAGTTTTTCCCCAATCTGGTCGCGGCTGGATTCGAGGTGCACTCGCTGGACCAGCGGTAAGCATTTAATCCACAATATATAATATATATATATATGTGTGTGTAAATGTTAATTGCAATAGAGGATGGGGCGAGTCATCCGCCTCAGACCGCAAACTGCGCGGCGACTACGGGACCACGGCCGTCGTCATGGCCGACCTGCACTTCTTCCTGCAGTCTCTTACGCCTTTTACGCGCGAGGGCTCGATTCCGCTGTTCCTGATGGGCCATAGTATGGGCGGTATGAACTCGCTGTACTACGCGCTCAACCCGGAGTCGCCGTATCATACTGCTGCCCAGAAAAAGGTGCAGCTGGCCGGGGTGGTGTCGATTGCGCCGCTCGTGATGGTTCATCCAACCACGCAACCACTCAAGATCATTGAGTATGCGGGCCGGATCGTGGCCAAGGTGGTGCCCAAGTGGACGATGGTGCAGGACATTGACCCGGTGTGGGTGTCGCGCGACGAGGCGGTGGTTGAGGCGATTCGCAAGGATGGGCGGCTTTGTCATCGGACGGGCACGTTTGAGGCGCTGGCGGCCATGTTGGCGCGCGGGGCGTGGCTGGATGGGCTGTACAAGGACCAGACTGCTGTTGCAGGCGTTGCCGATGCGGTGCCGCCGCTGTTGGTTGCGCATGGCACGGCGGATAGGATAACGTGGTTTGATGCCACCAAGAGGATGGTTGAGGCGGTGCCGCTCAAGGATAAGACGTTCAAGGAGTACGACGGCGCGTATCACAAGTTGACCAACGATACCCATGGCGTGGCCGAGCAGTTTACGGCGGATGTCGTCGAGTGGATGAATAGCAAGGTTGTTTAGTTGCGGGGGGTTTTGGGGTATTATACATCTATTGTACATCTACGTACACTATCGTACATAACAATCTTACATCTATGTCAGGGTCTATATGTATACTAGTTGGGCTTGTCTTCAATCCTCCTCCAAATCCCAATAAAGCCGCCTCCGACGATCTTCAGGCCGACCTTGGGCCGGCACACCAAGACGCTGTTGTCGTCTACAGCTAGTTCAGAGGGTCCTTCAGAAGATCCTTCAAAAGATCCTTGAGAGGACCCTTCCGAGGACTCTGCCGACCTTCCAGATTCAGCCCACGAAGACGGATCAGCCCGGCTCTTCTTGACAGCCAGACGAACATCCCACAAGCGGCCGCTGCTCAGGCCGGTCCCCAGCTCGACGACCTTGTCCATGACAAACGGCAGTTTCTCGCGTGCAATCAGCTGCACACACTCGCCGATTTGCGTAATGCTGGGCATAAACACCACCAGCACGCCGTCTCGCTTTAGCACCGGCGCTACATGCGGGATCCGCTGGTGAGCGGATGGCATGTCCAGGATTGCATACGACAAGAAAGGGGCATTGCGCTGCCGGGTCTGGTCGGCAATCCAGTCCTCAACAGGCCCGACGTGGAAATCAACGTTGCCCGCGTACAGGCCTCGACGAAAACCGCGCACGGTTTTTTCGGCATGCGTCGAGAACTTGGCCGAGACGTCGACGGTGTGGATCACGGCTCTTCGCTGCGCGCGCCATTCGTCCCATTCTGTCTGCTGCTGCGGGTTTTGTTGGTGTTGATGTTGATGATGATGATGATGTTGCTTGTTTGATGTTGCTGACGTCGTCTTCTCTTCCGCGTCTGCATATGGGCGAATAGGGCGGTTGGCAAGGATGCGCACCTGTGATTTCTCAGGTATTGGCGGCGGCTGGGAATTAGCTGCGTGGATAGCTCGCGCCAGATGCAACGTTAGAGAGCCATGGCCAGTGCCGGCTTCGAGGATTTCCAGCGGCGGCGCGCCGCCGTCAGAAAAAGAGACGTGGATGTCCAGCAGCGATACGATTAGGTTCGCGTCTGCGGCGTAGATCTATATTAGCCCGCGAGTCAATTACGTTATCACAACCAATACACAGCGTAATCTGCATCTGCTATACTCCATCTCGACGGAGGTGGAACTGGGGGTGGAGTGGAGCATACCGGCGTAACAAGTCTCGGTGTGTAGACGACATATTCGTCGAGCGTTGGCAAGCTGAGTCGGAACAGGGAGCCTGTGGTCCGGCGCCGTCAGTTTCTAGTCGGATATTCTCGGGATGGGGGCTTGGTAACTTTTCGTACCTTTATGCGCCTTGATAGGATCCCAAACTCTGCTGCCTATGATGTCGCTGTGATAGATCACGCCGCGAGCGACTTCGGTGCGGTCGCCATGTTTGAGCGGCTTGGTGAGATGGGGGACTCGCGAGTGGATGATGGCCCTGTCACCTTCTATATATTTTGTTAGAGTTTTTTGGCTGAAGAAAAAGATCCGTGAATGTGGCGATCTCGCGCACCTCGAAAAATGGTATAGTCGCTGTCGCTATGCCTCGAGGGCGCAAAAGACGGCCGGGGACTGGACGAGGGCGGGGTTAGGCGAATCCCAAGGGCGCGGCGCAGGGATTGCAGGAAGCGAGCCATTCCATAGCACCAATCAGTTGTGAATGGCGCAAAGCTTGGATAAATGAGAGCTTGAGCAACGCGAGGCTTTTTCTTCCCTCCCTCTTTCTCGCGCGTCGATCAGAGGAGAGGTCGCGGTTTGCGGAGCGCGGAGTTCCGAGGCTCCAGCTCGGAGTAGGCCTAGTCCGGCACGTGGAGCCCGGAACGGCTCCGGGCTGTGGCCGTGCTTTCTCCGTGTGCTTTGAACATTCCAGGGCAGTCCGGGGTATGTATACTAGACTGCTAGCATGGAGTAGCCACTGCAGATACCACAGCTGGGCCCCGTTTTTCTGACAGTTTGACATCTTATGGGTCTGGGGAAGCTCTGGGGAAGTTCGTGGGGGGGATTTTCACTTGATTTTCTTTGATTTTCTCTGCGCGCGTGTGTATAGAGGATTGACGATTACGCTGGGTATACTACGGACATAGAGGAGAGGGATCGTACGTCACAGTGCGTGCGCGCGCCAGGGGTACCCGGCTCTGTGACATGTGAATAAACTCAAAATTGGAGTCAGTCAAGATAAGCCTTATGGCGTCAACGGCAATTTCTTGGATGCTATTGCGGACAAGACAAGGACAAGGACAACAACAGCAAAAAAAAGGCATAGAAAATAGCCGGCCCAGGACCAGCACGGAGCATTATTAACTAAAACCGGGTCAAAGCACCCACACTAGTTACTCCTAACCAGTTACGAAGGGCAAGGTGGTGCCTCGCATTCCACCCAACACCAGTCATATCAACTGCTGAATCTCGCGATCGGGACCATGGGCTCCACTGCTGGCACTGTTGCAATGCAATGAATGCATGCATAGCCCCAGCCTGATTCAGCTTCGATACTATTAAATAATCAGAATTAGTCTATGCGACGCCAGATGTTCTTGCTCGTTGCAGCGCGCGGTGCAGCCCAGACCGAACCCTGGAAACACTAGAAGGCACCATGACATCATCTTGCTCCGTATCAATCTATCGCTTCTGGTTTCATCCTACTAACCAGGATTTGAGGAACATCCAGGTCGAACCAAAACGACAAGGAGTCCATTCGGGCGACCCAGTTAGGACCTTAGGAGGACTTGCTCACCGGAGTGATGCGCCCCGCCGACCCGACCCCTCTCGACATCCGAAAAAAAAAAAAAAAATTAATTAACTCGCGAAATACAAATGCCTCGCGTTTTCACTCCTTTTTGGCCCTGATCGAACAACACACAACATTGACCGAGTCAATTGACTGATTTCTCCGGTATCACTACGTGTATTCTCGTCTCTGCCACCACAGCCGCCAACATGGGGTCGACCGCGCTTCCTTACATCCAGACCAACCCGAAAATCATCTTCTTCACTGATTTCGATGGCACAATTACGATGGAAGATAGTGAGTCCTGCTGTGCGTCTCGTTGATGATGACTTCTAACACTCCCTAGGCAATGATTATCTGGTATGACTGACAGACTCGCGCAATCCTTTTTTCCCTTTTACTTATTCACTCTTCAACCAGACCGACAACTTGGGTTTCGGCTACGAGAAGCGCAGAGCTTTGAACAGAGACGTCCTGTCCGGACGGGCCACCTTCAGGTATGCTTATGTGCTATATGCATTATTCCTTCCGAAAACCGTTCGTTGGGCTAACCAAGTCCGTCTCTGTAGGGAAGTCTTCCGCGACATGCTAGAGAGCGTCAAGCCCGGGTTCGCCGAATGCATCGACATTCTCAAGAGCAAGATGAGGCTGGACCCTTACTTCCTCGAGTTCTACAACTGGGCCAAGGAGAACAATGTGCCTATCGTTGTGGTGTCGTCCGGCATGATCCCGATTATCCAAGCCCTGTTTGAAGCCTTCTTGGGTCACACCCCCGACCCCCGACACCTCACCATCGTCGCCAACGACGTCGAGAGCCGCGACGGCAAGGATATCAACAGCCCGGGAGGCTGGCAGATTAAATACCGTGACAACAGGTGAGAAACCGGAACTGGGAGAATTAAATTGCCGACTGTGCAATTGCTGGTGCTGACTGTTGTTACAGTCACTTTGGTCACGACAAGTCCATTGAAATCAAACCATACGGTGCTTTGCCAGCTGACAAGCGCCCAACTCTGCTGTACGCTGGCGACGGCATGTCTGATCTGTCGGCAGCCCGCCAAACCGACCTGCTTTTCGCAAAGAAGGGACAGGGTAAGTTTTCTTTTTTTGTTTCTTTTTTGTTTCCGTATATGCCAGGTCAGTGCTCATGCTCAAAACAGACCTGGTCACGTATTGCGAGGAGAATGGAGTGCCGTTCACCGTCTTTGAAGACTGGTCCAGCATTTTCGCCACGACCAAGGCGATTCACGAGGGCAAGACCTCAGCCAAGATCGTTGCTGCACAGGCAATAGAGAAGCCCCTAACCCAGGTTCAAATTTGAAGACCCCATCTATTAGACCATAGAGGATATGGCTATATAAATTGGTTTTGATATTTGTTCGATTAACGTTTGATGACTATGATGTGCTTTTATGACTAAATACTAAATACAATTGTTTATATGAATCTGAACATTTTTCAACCCAATAAGGAATACAGAATGTGTACATAAATGTGTACAGAATGTGTAACTTATAGATGTGTAACTAAGTTAACTAACTTAGACTAGTGATGGATTACATAAGCAACCAAGGGATGCCGCTTTCCCCAGATTATTCGCAACAAACAAAACAATTTCTCTCATACACGCCGGTCTGGCATCGCCCTGGCCCAGAAGATCTCGCAGCTTGCAACATGCGGCACATGTCCGTCCTTGTTTCTGATCCATAGCAATAGGCAGCCGATTCCCGCATCGCGACGGACGGCAGACATGACTCGCCGCTTAGTATGTGAAACCTTTTTGCCACAGAGACTTTGCTGCAGACTGAATACTGACAAGGGAACTTATTATTATAGATTCGGACCGGGGTTCAGCTCAGTTTTTTTGGTTTTGTTGTTTTTCTTTTGATTCTTTTCATCGATAACCGCTTTCGCGTGCTTCCCAACTCGATACACGGCCATCTCCCCACGCACCACCCCGGCTTTGTGGTCACCGATGTGACCATCACTACGTGTTCGGCGATAAACGTTTTTTCCAGTTGTCGGCTGGATCCGTCGGTGTGGTACCGGGTCGACAAGGATTTGTATTTGGGTAATACGTGGTCATCCAGTGCATACGTGCACTTTCAGCGGAAACGAGAGGAGGACCTCCTCGAAACCGACAAGGTTGTTGTCGACCTGCGCATCAGCAGGGTCGACCCGAACTCGGTCAAAGATAAATCGTCCCCCAGTCTGTCGGGAGAATGGGAGGCTCGGCCAGGCGGGATTTGGCTCAAACGCAGCTCGGAGCCGCATGTTAGTGACTCCAAAATCGCCCTCACGTCCTTGGATGTGCTGTTTGGCGCAGATGCTGTGGATCCGCGACCTAAATGGGAGGTCAAGGATATGCCTATTTTGTTGAACGGTCTGACCGAGGAAACCGAGGCGCGTATCACCGTTCGCCGCGGAGTGCCGCCAGCCATAAAGAAACCGGTCCCTCGCATCAACGAAAACGACCGGTTTAAAATAATGCAAGCCGCAGACCTACATCTGAGTACTGGCACTGGGCATTGCCGAGATCCCGTGCCGGAAGAGAGAGTGCCGGGAGAAAAATGTGAAGCAGACCCTCGCACAATGGAATTTGTCGAGAAGCTTCTCGACGAGGAGAAGCCTGATTTGGTTGTCTTTTCTGGCGATGAGATCAATGGTGACACCTCCAAGGACGCTCAAAGCGCCGTGTTTAAATTCGTCAAGCCTCTTGTGGAGCGCAAGATCCCGTATGCGGCAATCTTTGGGAACCACGACGACGAAGGAAACCTGAATCGCGAGCAACTAATGGCTCTTCTGGAAGACCTGCCGTATTCACTGTCGACTGCTGGGCCGGAGGATATCGACGGGGTTGGCAATTACGTTGTTGAAGTGCTCGGTCGATCGACCACACACCACTCTGCGCTGACTCTGTATCTGCTGGACACGCATTCGTATTCACCGGACGAGCGACAGTTTAGAGGGTATAATTGGCTGAAACCGAGCCAGATTCGGTGGTTCAAGAGCACGTCGCAGAGCCTGAAGAAGAAGCACGACCAATACACGCACATGCACATGAACATGGCCTTTATCCACATCCCATTGCCCGAGTACCGGGGCGACGACAAGCAGCGGCCATGGAAGGGCAACTGGCTCGAGGCACCGACTGCGCCTGCTTTTAATTCAGGGTTTATGGACGCTCTGGTTGAAGAGAATGTGCTTTTTGTGAGCTGCGGACAGTAAGTTATTTTTCATTATATCTTTGTCTTAAAAGAAGGATGAAAGCTGATTTGGTAGTGACCACGTCAATGATTATTGCATGCTCAACCGAGACGACAAAGAAAAACCGAACCTGTGGATGTGCTATGGGGGTGCTTCTGGGTTTGGAGGGTATGGAGGTTACAATGGGTACATCCGTCGCATGCGATTTTACGAATTCGACATGGGGCCTGGTCGTATTGTGACATATAAGCGGCTGGAATACGGCGATACCGAGTCCCGCTTGGACGAGATGATGATAGTCGACGCTGGGCAGGTTCGGGAGGTGGAGTGAAGTTTTTAAAAAAGGCAGGCATTTCATATATTTGATATCTTTCTATAATATATTGTATAGTTGGGCGATGGCGTTGGTACAGAACATGGTCCATAATTCAATACTATATTAAATATTTAAAAAAAAAAAAAATCCAAAACACAAAAAAGAACTACCACCATTTTTCATACAACACCCTATCTGCGCCTATTAAAGAGCCTAAATGACCAACAAACTCATCTGTCATGGGCGGCGGTCCACACACATAACACACCGTGCTGTCTTTCGCTCCTGCCATAGCACTACCCAAATCCTGCCTGCTGATGCGCCGACTATGCACATGAATATTATTCTTATTATTATTCCTATCGGCACCATCTTCATTCAGCGACTGCGTCGCCTGCGCCAGAACCGAGGGCACAGCCTCATCCTGACCAGCAGGAGGAGGAGGAATATTGGTCAGAAACACGTCAAGGCTGATCTGCACCCCACTGGTACGACAGGAAGAAACGCGGTGCACAATCCGGCGTAGACGCGAGAGAAAGAGGATCTCGTCGAGGGCTTCGCGCGTGATGTTGGCTTGTGGCGCGGATAGTTTGCCGTCGAGAAGCAGTTTTTCGGTGTGCGGGATGCGCGTGGTGTAGAGGAAGTGGATGGAAGGGATGTGCGGATGTGTATGTGGGTGTTCTTGCTGCTCGGGAGAACAGCGAGCGGGTGAGGCAAGTTCGGTGATGTGAGAGAGGATTGATATAAGAGGACTGGCTGTATTGTCAGTTGTGAATATGCAAGATGTGGATGGAGGACGAACTTGATGCCAACTCCGCCAGCAACAAATACAACTTTCTGTATCTGCGCTTCTGGAATTGTGGCCGGCGGCCACACAAAGCTGCCACCGACGCGCACATTCACCTCCCTGCCCAGAATCTCCCTAGTGGGCTTCCACAGCCAGGCGGCCGGCGGGTTGGACGGGGAGTTTTGCACGGCCAGTTCGACGTAGGGATATCTTCCGTCTGACTCGGCGGCGGCATCAATTTCGGTATGCTGTGCGGTGAGTTTGCTTCTGCTGGGACTGTCTTGGACGGCACTTGCGTCTGGCGCAGGCAGCCGATGGGCGTCGCTCGGGGTTGACGTGATGGTGAAGCCGCCGGCTTGCTGGATGCCGGGGACATGGACATCTAGCCACTGGCCGGGGAGGAAGGAGAATGGTTCTTGGGGGAGGTCGTCCTAGAAATTCAGTATCAACACTTATATAATTATCTCTTTTATGAATCGAGTAAGGATATGATGTACAGTCTCATCGTCGGAAAGCGATTCCGCTGGCAGCGCCAGCCGCAGCAGCCGGATCGTCGGGTTGATTTGCTCGATATGAGCCAGACGCACGGGGTACAGCTTGTTCTGTCGGGGTTCGGCGGCGGTGCGTGTTTCGTGAGGGATAGAGTCTTTTCGGGGCGTCATGGATGCGACGGGGCGGGGTCGCCACGGTGGTTGGCAGGGAGGTTGGCAGAGTGGTCGGGCGAGAGCTAGGACGGTCTTGCGCTGATGGAGACGCACAATGTGTCGTGTCTGCATCGGCTGAAATCAATTGGGTTGGATTGATGTTGGGAGGGGTTTCAATGTTTGATATTGTGGAGTGGAGGTTGAATGTTCCGTTCGCACGGATGACGTCGAGATATCGAGATGGATCGTCTCATTCTGGACGCATATTCTCTCTCCCTTTTTTCTCTTTTTTTTAGAAAAAAAATAGAATAACAGCCAAATAAAGTCAGAGAATAACAAAATAACGACAGTACAACAGAATCATAAGAACATCTGTGATATCAAAAGTGATACTGTACTGTGATAGAAGATGATTGGCGTCGGGTGTGATGCCGAGCTGCCGCAGCAGGTGCGATTCGCGGATCACGTGGTCCGTGCAGGCACACTAAAACGTGATTGGCAGCAGTGGGGCCAATACCCGGATGCGATTGGCCGGGCGCAACCCCATAGCGGCGGGATGGTTGGCCGGAGTATGTATGCTTAATTGTCACATCCAGAGGTGTGACGACAGTACAGACAGTGCTTCTTACCACTTATCACTACTACCTACTTTGGTAGTAGTAGGACTAGTAGTAGTTCTCTCAATAATAAAGAACAAGGCTATAGCGCCCACGCTAAAGCCACCTACAGCGGCCTAACGCCAGCACACGGCGATGGGCGCGCTGATAGGGCAGGCTGCAGGCCCGTCACATCTCCCGCAGGCCCCACCGTGCCGTCGCGGGCCCGTCCGGCGCGCTGAGTGGCTGGAGCCTTCTGCAACTTCACCGACTGGGCGCTTAGCAACCCCTCTCTTTTGCTTCTTATGTCTCGCTCTTCCTCTTTTCTCTTGTCTCTTTTCTCTCATCTCTGTTCTTCGTCTATTATCGGATACCACAGCATGAAGTAGCCAGCTGGACTGGGCCTTGCGAAACAAAATGGTGTTCATCCCTCGCAAGTACCGCCACTACAAGGCCGCGTTGTATCTGATGCTGGCTGAGGGCCCCATTGTGCTGCCCGTGCTGATCCTCACGGGCATCGCTGCCCACGACACCTACACCACCAAGCTGTGGCAGGACGGCGCCAACAACGGCTTCAACAGCGCCCCGAACCAGATTGTCTACGCCCTGACCAACGGCCGCACCTACAAGGTGCCTATTGTGTGGAGTTCTCTGTAGGTTCCTTGCCATATACACACTTTTTTGAACATTCTCTAACTCTCTACAAGGCTGTACAACTACGACCTCGTCCTCGGCGTCCTCAGCACCTTCATCCTGCTCACCAAAGTCCCCGTCCATGTACTGCGCTTCTTCCACCCGCCCGTGTCTGCCATTGTACACGGCGCGCTGTGTGTCTTGTACGCCTGCGCGGCCGCTTTCCAGGCCGGCTCCGACACCACCGACCCTCGTCACCCCCAACATGGGCCGCCCTGGTATATCACCAAGCCCTGCAAAGTTGCGTACTCGCCCAGCAACATCGGGTACTGCCAGCAGGCCAAGGCTCTCTTCGCCGTGACGGTGATTGCCACCACCATCTATTTCGCCCAGACCGTGCTGGCTTTGATCTCATGCTTTGTGACCAAGGAAGAAAAAGAAGCCTATCGCCAGCGCCAGCAAGAAAAACAAGATGAACGAGACGCCGAAGACCGCGCGCTCCGCGAGTACGAAGAGATTCTGAAGTCGCCGGGCTTTGGGCCCGGTATGCCATATACTCCGGGTATCACGCCCATGCCAAGTGCGTATTTCCCTGGAGGAAACCCGCAAGCTCCGTTCACGCCGCGTTTTGGCGGCTACTACAACCCGACGAACCCTGGTGGTGCTGCGCCATATGGTAATCAGTCGCCAATGACCATGACCCCCGCAACCAACAGCGCCGCGAGCGACCTGCCCCTGCGAAATGGAGCAGCGTTTGACGCAAAACCGACCTCGTTTGGCACGCATATTTCTGTCGCCGAGGTCGAGCAGCCATATTTCCCGCCACCGCCGAAGAAGGCTACCAAGTAACTTTATCCCAGTTTCATCTCTGGAGTTAGGGTTACACAACTTTTTCTTTTTTCTGTTTTTTTTTTTTTTTTTTTTTTTTTTCGTTTTGTCTCAAGATACCTACTCATTCATTATGATGGAGTCAACTGGCGTTATTAAACTGTCTTTGATTCAGACATGTCAATATAATTCTCAAGCTACTTAGCGCACGTGCGGATAACAATATAACAATATCATGATATATCCAACTAATGTCAACTAAACGCTGTAACTGCAAACAGTAAGCATGTAAATGCATCAAGGATACAGGTAAAAGGTATCACGCGCTAGTCTCGATACACAAAGACAAAGAAAAGGAAAAAAAAAAAAGCTAATGCTCTACAGTCTGCAGAGGCACATATCCCTCTTCCTCCCTGGCCTGCGCCGACTGTCTCCCAAACACGGTTCTTGCCAGCACAGTGCGCAGACGCGAGAAAGCTCCAGCACTGCCATAAACCAGATTCTCCTTCCACAGGCTGCCGCGGGATTGGTGCAACAAACCCATTTCGGCTTCCTTTTCCAGACGCGCCACATCCATCCACTTGGGCCGGCGCCAGAACTTGAGCAGCAGGCTGCTCCCGACGACAGAGACGCTGGACGCAGCCATTGCGGCACCGGCAGCCATGGGGGGTAGCGCGATGCCGCCAAAGGGCAGGAAAATGCCCATGGCGAAGGGGAGGCCGATGATGTTGTAGATGCACGCCCAGACCAGGTTCAGCTTGATGCGGTTGAAGATGGTGCGTGCAAGAGACAACCCCGCGGGCACGGCGAGCAGATCGTCAGACCGCATGATGACTATATCTGCGGCTTCCATGGCGACGTCTGTGCCGGAAGCCAGGGCGATGCCGATGACTGCGGTGGCGAGGGCGGGGGAGTCGTTGATGCCGTCGCCGACCATGGCTACGCGGTCGCCGTCTGCTTGGAAGGATTCGACGATTTCTTTCTTTTCGTTGGGAGCCACTCCTGCTCTGATCGACGTGCTAGGGATGCCAACTGCGCGGGCAACTGATAGCGCGGCGGCATATGTGTCGCCTGTTACGAGAGAGATGTTCATTCCCATCTTGCGGAGAGCCGCGACTGCTGCTATCGACGTTGCCTTGAGTGCGTCCCGAAGAGAAATCGTGCCAGTGTAGTGGCCGTCAATGGCGACGTGGATCTGCGTGAACCCGGCGGACTCATCAGACTTGGAAGTTATCGATGGTGACATTTCATCAATAGTAGCTGCTGCATCAGCAGATTCTGGGACAGTCACTCCGTTGCCACGGAGCAACCCTGCATTTCCCAGAAGCACTCGATAATGGGTTCGTTCGACAGACGACGTTGGCTCGACCGTAGCGGATATACCTTTGCCAACGACAACGTCGAACGAGCCGATGCTTCCATCCAAGGGATCCTCGCCATCGACACCTGTCTCCTTTTTGGCTGCCATGACAATGGCTCTCGCCACAGGGTGCTCGCTGTTGGTTTCCGCCAGTCCGACAATCTGCCACCATAGTTTACGGCGCCAGTCGTTGGATGTCCACGTCGGTTCCAGCTTGGCTTCGGCAACACTCATCTTGCCTTCTGTCAGCGTTCCCGTCTTGTCCAGCACGATGTGGTTGATTTGGGTCGCGGCCTCGAGGGCAGCGCCTCCCTTGACGAGAATTCCGTGTTCAGCGCCAACTCCAGTGCCTACCATCACAGCCGTGGGCGTACTCAAGCCAAGAGCACACGGGCACGCAAAGACAATTACCGAGATACAAAGCTTGAGACAAACCATCACTTTGCCTCCGTTGCTTGGAGAAATGAAAATTTTGGGCGGATGCGGCAATACATGGCTCAGGATCATCCAGCCCGTAAACGTGAACAGCCCCAGGGCAATGATGATTGGCACAAAGTATCCCGCAACAATATCAGCCATGCGTTGGATAGGAGCACGGCTTGTCTGGGCATCCTGGACCAATTTGATGATCTGGCTCAGCTGAGTGTCGCTGCCCGCTCGGGTGACCTTGAAGTCCAAAGAGCCTGCGCCATTGACTGTGCCAGCAATCACAGCGCTGCCCTTTTTCTTGTTGATTGGAATGGCTTCTCCCGTGATCATGCTTTCATCGAGATAGCTTGTGCCGCGAATGACAACTCCATCCGCAGAAACCTTGTCACCGGGTCGCAAAAGGATAATGTCTCCGACTTGGAGGAGTTCCCTGGGGACAGATCTCAGCCCAGTGTTTGCTGTCTGAGATGCAGATTCACCGCCGCTTTTCTCACTCCATTCCTCAGCCGCTTTTTCAGCTGCAATCGGATCTTCATAGATAGTGGCCATCGACGGCGCCAGAGACATCAGTCGAGAGAGAGCTTTGGACGTTTGACCCTTGGCTCGGTTCTCCAGCCACCGGCCAAGCGTGATGAAAGTGATAAGCATAGTGCTAGTGTCAAAGACAGTACTCGGACGCTCGTGTTCATTGCCAAAAATAGCCACGAGCATGGCAAACGCGCTGAAAAAGAATGCCGCGGAAGTACCGAGCATGACAAGGACATCCATGGTCGGAGCCCCGTGCTTCAAAGACTTGAAGCTGCTTTTGTAGAAGCGATTGCCAACACCAAACTGGATGGGAAGGGTCAGTCCCAAGGCAATGACATCGCCGAGATAGAGACCGGGTAGGATACGGGTACTGCCAAAGTCAAGGGACGGCAAGCACATTGGGATGATCATCGTTATCAGGGTAACTGGGATCGCAAAGGACAACGAAGTGAAAAATGCTTTCTTCCATTCCTGGATTTCCTTTGTTTTCGCGAGAGATTCAAGCTGAGCGTTATTGTCGTCGGATTCGGTCAATAATGCGTTGTATCCAGCCTCTTCAATTGCTCCGACCACGGTTCGAATTCCAATAACTGCTGGATTATGAAGGATGGTTGCACGAGAGCTAATGAAATCTATTGACGCTGAATTTATGCCGGCTTTTTGCAACAACAGCTCTTCCAACGAGATCGCAGACGCCGAATCTTGAAGACCATATAACGTAAGGCGCAAGGGTTTTGATGTTTTGGAGACGACACCTGTCTGGGGGGAAGAAGACACAATGCGAGCATCAAAGCCAACGTCTTCAATCATAGACGCGATTTTGTCCGCAGGCAACACCTGGGCATCATGGGTCACGACTGCGCGTTCGGCAAGCAAGCTGATGTCAAACTGCACAACACCTTCCACGTTGCTAAAGGCATTTGTAACGCTAGACGTGCAGGCGCCACAGGTCATGCCTTCTATAGCGACCGTCGTAGACATGTTTTGGGACTGCGTCGCTGTGGCTTGCCCTTCGGTAGGCTGGTCTAATTTTGTATCGAGCACAGTTGCACCAAAACCACGATCCTCGATGATTTCTGCAATCTGCGCGGGTGGCACAACCGAGGCGTCATGTTTGATGACTGCGCGCTCTGAGAGAAGCGACACGTTAACCGACTGAATACCAGCAACATTTGTTAATCCTCCTTCGACGGCGGCAGTGCAGGCACCGCATGTCATTCCTTCTATCGCAATCGTCGTGACTGATGTCGGCTGCTGCAAGGAATCGCCGTCTTCTGTATTTTGAGGCATATCGGTCGATAAAACTTCGGCGTCAAATCCTTTGTCTTCCACCAGCGCTGCAACCTGGGCGGGCGGTAATGTCGTCGGATCATGATGAACGACAGCGCGGCCCATGACCAGACTAACAGACACTTCTCCAGCTCCAGCAACACCGCTGAAGGCGCTTTCCACGGCCGATGTGCATGCGCCGCACGTCATGCCCTCGACCTTGAGGGTGGTTGTCGCCATATGTGGGGGGGTGTCGGATACCGCCATTTCGTAGCGGCGATCCCTTGCTCTCAGAACGAAACGAGGAGATGACGACGAGGGCTACAAAAAAGGAAACGAAAAGGCGAAGCTTATAATAGTTACGGGTGTGTGGATAGATGTCAGAGTGAGAAATCGCGAGGTGTGGTATTCACCGAGCTAGGCGTGCGTGGCATTCCAGGCCAGAGCTCCACGGTCAGTCTCGGTTTCCACTGGGAAGGCGAGCCAGCTCAGAGACTCAGAATTGAAGGAGGGGGGGAGGGAGGCGAAGAAATCACCGGAGAGGCCGACAGGGTTGAGAATGCATGAGGAATGCATGCGAAGAGAAGAACCCCGGATCGGTGATGTGATTGAGTGATGAAAGAATAACTGCGACGTTGCACTGCGCACCACCTTTCCGCTTTTGCCGGCGCTGATTAATCCACATTCCGATTAAATTAATACGTATTATTATCGACATTTTCTTCTCTTTCGATTATCATCCATTTGTCTCTTACTCAAGAAGCGCTAGAATATTTCGCTTGTGCCGCACATCCTGTTGCTCGAGCCCAGCCTGGAGCACTTGTGCGACACTCCGAGTCGGAAATTAAGGTAGATGCCAATTTGTAACATAACAGGCTTAAGAATACAACGAAAATTGATATATATGCAACAGCTAGATAAATAACTTTTGCGCTATTATTGTTACGAGTAAAATTGCGATTAATTCCTGTTTCATTGCAGCTGCTATACTTGTGTACTTGCGCCACCTGCCTCCTAGCTAGGCACAGGGTTTGATGTGAATACAGAAACCGAAAAAGTAGCAAGAATACTAAAATAAAGCACATATACCTGTTATATCTGGGATTTGCGATAGTCAGTCGCACTGCAGTTGTGAGTGCCCCAAATTATTGTACCGGCATTCCATTGAATCATGATGTACTGTACCGATGAACCCACAGAAGCTATATCAAGCTGACAGTAGGAGAAAAAGAGAGAGAGATATAGAGAGAGGGAGAGAAAAACCAAACAGACATCTCATATTTAGAAGGAGACTGAAAAATTGCGGACAGCTGGGAGGATGGCTTTGCCAACATCGAACCTTTCTGGCAGCTTTTCTTGGGACTGAGAAGCATGACGCCTCCGACGAACTAGTTGCTGCCACAAGCGGTACTATCGAGGATGCCATAAATCTTATGAGAAAGGGAAATATGAATTTGTCATGTATAACATCTGATCTCATGATTCATCTTAGTGGCATGGTTGACTCAATTGGGGAGGGGCTATCTCGCAAGACTACATCGAGTCTGTCTTTGCCTCTCAAAAGTATATTCAAACCCGATCAACTGTGAAGGATAGTGATATAAAATCTTAGATGATGGCAGACCAAGATCATGAAGCACACAGAAAGAGTCCTGACAGATTTTGTTGTGAGTCTCTTGGTCAACTACAGTCAACTTCACAGAAACCTTATCTCAAACTCACATCATTTAGACAAACATGAAAAATTCATTGATGCTCATGGACTACTTCCAAGACTATTTAGGCTTGACGACACCACTTCTACTGACACTAAGTACTTCTGGGACCAGAGGCCTGATACCCCCCTCGACGAACTCCAACGATCAGAAGGCTTGAAAGACTCGCATGAGTTTAAGGAGTGGATTACGGCTCTAGAGTCTAAGAAACTGTTAATCCAGGGGTATTGGTATGTGGTAAAACCGTATCTTTCTGGTCTCTCTATTCTGTGCTCAACCCTAGTTAAGACAATACGTGGGCTGTCAGCCTTCATGCCAATTGTTTTCTTCTGCGGTCATCACCTTCATAAAAAGGCTTCATAAGAAGGGAAAATATTATGGTGCGCATGGAATGCCCAAAAACTTCACAGAGCAGATGCTTTGTCAACAAGAATCTTTTCCTCGGCCGCTGGATGGGGCCATTGTTGCCAGTGCAGTCAATGGTGGACATTCATGCTCTTTGCCAAATGTTCCAATTGCTGGCTTATCAAACCCCTCCAAAAAAGACTCTGATTTGCATAATCGACGGAATCAACATTTATGAGGATGATTTTTGTAAAAGTGGCATGGAAACGGCGCTTACAATGCTTTTGGGTTTATTGCAGGATCCCGCTATGAGAAGCAGGTTCAAATTGTTGGTGACTAGTCCGTTGGAGACAGAAATCAATCGTCAGTTTGATGGATGTATGCTTGCTATTCATCCAACTGTCGGGGGACTTTGATCCAAAAGGAGTGCTGGGTCTACAGGAATAGATGAGTCCTGATTATACTATCTTGTTTCTAATACTCTTATTCCATTTTTAAAAGTAAACTATATCAGCTGGAATATAGGACATGTCGCTTTGGCGTGGGGGTAAGCGTTCAGCATATTATTAACTTCTCTATCGAAGAAGTTTGTAACACAAACCAATCTGGTTCCTAGCTACAGTAGACAATGTATGAACTCGTTGACCAGACAGAGCTTTGTTTGCTGACTATCGGGTACTTGTAGGAGCCACCAGCCGATAAATCCTGAGTAGGTTGCGGCAGGAAATCAGGCCGCTCGTTAAAACGCTGTAAGAAATTCAACGTGGTCCCCATTTCTGCCTCCATGAATTTTTGTACCAGCGTGAAATTCAGTCCGCGTGAAGGTGTGTAGTGACCATTATCCAAGCCAGCCCTTTTAAATTTCTGCTGTACCAGTTGTGACTCTTGTTTGTCTGCTGGGGTTTAGTACCTATAGAAATAGACCCAGAAAAATCTAATATAGACATTGAATCGTTCCCCAACAGCTGTGACGAGAGCTTTGGAGCAATTGGTTCAGCACGTCGAGGGATTTCCTCAAGTTCCATCTGATTCTGAATTGTATGAACTGCGTCAAACTCAGCCGAAGTGTTGCTTCGAATTATGGAAATATTAATCCGTATACAGTCGGGAAGTTGATTATCCCCAAATACTCGGAGCTGTTTGACGGGGGCGATTCAAAGCCTACTCTCTCGGATGCTCCGACAAATTTCAATAGGTATTTTCCCGGTAGAGTCGAATTAACGATCCTTAGATTCGCAAAGTCGTTTGATCACCTAGTCGCAATCAACTTATCCTCCTGTCAGCCCGCTGGGAACCTGCACATAGGACAAGATATTGTTGAGTTTTTATGAGGAGGTTTCTCAGTAAATAATGCAACTTTAAACAGATTCCTTGCTTTACATTTTGTATTGCCTTTTGTTTTAGCCGCTTTAGTATTAATGCATTTAATTGCATATCATGAAAAAGTAGGATCAGGTAGGTCCACTTCTGATCTATCCTATAGCTGTTGCAGCATGGATCACACATTCCTCATCATATATTAGGATGTGAATACTATCATGTCTTGAACACATTGCGCATGATATGGGCATCGGCCGAGCCGGGGCGGTATTTCAACTATTAAAAGAAAATAGGAAGAATGACAAGAATGACTAGGATTTTTTTGTTTTCGAGAATCCCGAAGCATTAAATGGCTATGCCTCTCAGTTCTTCAAAGACTTCGACCATTTGCCCTCCTGACTACAATTATCAACAGAGTCGATAAAGCAAATGTTAATATCACACCAAAAGATCAGAAGTCTCTTGGGCAGTCAATCTATGGATTATTACAGGTGTCAACAGCAAATCAACCTCCACCTTATGGCTATCATTCAACACGAAACCAAACTGGGCACTGATATAAAATCAGAAGATTGATATTTTTGGGCGCAAGAGTGTCCATTCCTAGCAGTAGTGCTGTGGTCACAACCCAGCATCCACCGTTTCGGCGATTTTCACTTCAAATCTTACCACCTCGGGTGGCACATTTGGTCCTTGACGTCTTTATAGGACCTTGAAGCTACGACTTTCAGGAACCATCAATCGACTATAGTCATAGACGCCCCAAAATCCACAATATGTGTCCTCGCTAGTGCTGATGTTGATCCTCACTAGACGTTGCGAAGCTCCGACTCCATCCTCACGCACTTGGTCTCTTCCCGTGTTATTGTCACCCGTGGGTTGGTCGAGGCAGAAAATTCCAATCGAGGCAGAGAATTCCAAATTGATAGTGGCAGCATTGGGAGTATTAAAACTGGCTGTCGTTGCAGGTTCAGAAAATCCACGTTAAACAACTCGGATGATGAAGATGTCCAGGAATCTGTTCCAAAAATTTGCCCGCGGCGGGCACCCCTGCGCACTATAGCTCATATTAGTAGTTGAACTAAGAGACACTATAGTAGCGAGATAATTACATACTATATATACTCATATTAGTAAGGATTGTCCTAATCTTGAGTCCGACCATGCTAGCTCGCTGCGTCTCGACCAATATGAATTCGATAGCATACTCAGAATCTTGATATCTAGATAGATCGCTTTTAGGTATATATCTATAGATTGACGAAAATTTCACTTACAATCAGGTAATAACTTGTCTATACACAAGCCAGAGCATCATGCAAAGAACCAACGTCACGACAAGAGGAGGCAGCAAGACGATCAAAATGTCGTGGGCTTGTCTAGATACCTCAGCTCGAGGACTTTGTCTTGGTTGTGGTTGCAGTCTGAGCTTTCAAGATGGGATTCTTTTATCAGAAGAAGAAGAAAAAAAGACATAGATAGAAGGAGAAGAAGTAAACGGACAGCACGGGCGTTCGTTCTGTGCGGTTCGGCTTCTGACGTCTCCTTTTCAAAGTCTGCTGCTGCTTCTTTTGCTTCTGATCTGACACCGGAATCAGTACTCAGTGGTAGTAGGAGAAGAAATAATATTCGACCATCTAGATAGAAGAAATTGTCGAACTGAGTTGGCAGGTCAGATGTCAGGGCTTGTGGTAAGAGAGAATCTGCGTGCGGTTTGCTTGGAGGAGCAGGTTCCTTTGTCTGCGTGCACGTGACGAATCATTGCCTATATTCAACCAAGACAGCTGAATGATACGTACGTCGAAGAAGTTTTCAAGTGCATCAATTGATGTATTCTATAACTATCACAAGCACATCCAGGAGAGCAAGGAATAACAGTTGAGAGAAATTCATTGACGTTTGTATCGGTGGCTTTACGGATCTGCAATGGAAGCACATTGAGAGCCTACGGCTAGGCGAACTTACTGTCTGTCTCGTGAGGATATGCGATGGTAATCAATTACTTGTGGTCTTATCTCTTTAATTTCATTTTCCGAAGCGGGGAAATCCTCTAGCTTCAGAGAATCCGAGACTTCCCCACGACACAACACTTTCTTCCTACACGACCCAGAAGCAACAATGGCCGGCCAAGACACTGTCCAGAAGATCCTTGATGACATTCCTCTCCGCTACCGTGGACCCGGCGGTGCTGTCGCCGTCATAAGGCATGGAGAGCTTATTGCGCAGCGGGTCTGGGGATACGCCCATGTTGACCAGCGTGTCCACCTCACTCCTGAAATACGGATGCCCATCTGCTCGATCACAAAGCAGTTTGTCTGCGCTCTGTTACTCGACCTGAAGCGCAACCCGACTCCCGAAATGGCTGCCAAAGGAGACATTGAAGCCCAGTTCGAGGAGAAACTTCGGGAATTGCTTCACCCCGATTTGACCAACAATAGCGGGTTGACTGTTGACCATCTGTGCGATATGCAGTCTGGTCTTCGTGATTACTGGGCCATGACCGCGCTCTGGGGCACCAAGCCGGAAGACGAGTTCCTCGTTGAACGAGACTGCCCGCCGATGTTGGAACGCACAAAGTCGTTCCACTTCAAAGCGGGCACTGAGTACTCTTACTGCAATGTTAACTTCCATATCCTTGCCCGGATTATTGAGCGTGTCACTGGGCAGTCACTTGGAAAGCTGCTCGCCGAACGTATCCTCACACCGGCTGGTATGGAGACTGCATTCCTTTGCCCGGACAACAGCAAACTCCCGTCACCGTGTCTCGGCTACGAGGGAACAGAACAGACAGGATTTTTTCCCGCTGTGAATCGAATGGAATGGTCGGGCGATGCTGGATTGGTTGCGTCTCTTACCGACATGATTGCTTGGGAGAAGCATTTGCACCGCCTATTCGCTGACTCAAAAAGTTGGTACCACCAAGTCTCTCAGCCCATCACTTACGCCGATGGCACTCATGCCCCTTATCACTATGGTCTGAGCCATGTTTACCTTAATGGTGTGGATACCCTGGGCCATTCCGGCGGACTACGTGGCTACCGATCTAATCGGCGCCATGCTTTGCAAGAGGGCCTATCCGTTGTGGTGCTGTTCAATCATGAAGCAAGCGCCGGGTCTGCCGCTGAGGATATCATGCGAGCCCTTCTGCATAAGCCTAAGCCGGAATATGCCCCTGTGGATCCAAGTTCCGCTTGGACTGGCAGTTTTCTTGATAAGGACACACAGCTGTCCATTACAGTTAGCAAGGGATCTGCAACAGGAGAGCTTTCCATTGCCTATGCTGGCCACTCTGAAACCATCAAGCTCACCGACTCCAGTCATGGTGAAGCCCAGGGCATGTCAGCAAATATTGATGGGGATGTACTGCGCATACATCGTGTTATTGAGAACAGAAAGCTTGAGGCTCGACGCCTTGTTCCACGAGATTCTAGCCTTAAGGACAACTCGCTCAGGGGAGATTACAAATGTACCGAGATCGATTCAGTATTTCACTGCTGGGGCGATGCGGGAATGTTGTATGGAGAGTTTGATGGATACCTTGGTCAGGGAACTGCCACTAGCATGAAATATCTCGGTGATGATGTTTGGATTTTGACTTGCCCCCGAGGACTTGACGCTCCGGCACCAGGAGACTGGACTGTGGTCTTTCACCGTGATGATAGCGGCTCCATTGTCGGGTTTAAGATTGGATGCTGGCTAGCAAGAGGACTTGACTTTATCAAGGTTTAACTCGGTCAGACGTTAGTCCGCCTGTTACATATGTGCAGCATGTCAAGAATTTTTCTCTGTTCTATATGACAATACCTGAATAAATGGGTTCAATAGATTATAGTCGTTTGGCTAAATATCTCTTGAAACTAAAACTCAATTCTACCCAGCTAAGCGAGCAGTATATTAGGTTCAGCGATCCATTACTTCATGTTACATAAACCACATCACCATATGTGCAGACTGTTGAAATATTCAATATATTCTGTGGGTGCTTTCAAACCAACATGTTGGCTTTCTACCCTAACCGGTCTTTCCGACATCTGGAGAAGAGACAAAAAAGGTGGTGTTCGTGCCCTGGAATCATGTATCAAATACATGCATTTATGTCCTTAGAAACTCCAAAATCCCTAACAACATCAGAATTTCCGAGCAGGGGTGTGTGCCTCAAACAGTTGATCGAGCTCGGCCCAGGTCTTATTCTTAGTCTCTGGGATGGCAAAGAATGCAATGAAAGCAAAAAACGTGCCAGTTCCCAGGAATATCAAACCGGCCTTGGGGCCAAGATTGGCTTCATTCTTATTTATCAGATATGGAATTGCAATAGACCATCCCATGTTGAATAGTGAGTTGATAGCTGCCGCAATTGACGTTGTTTTGGCACGAAGTTGGACGGATGAAACTTCGCCAACAATGGTCCAACCCACTGCACCAATCGAGAGAAAGTAACAGATGGTCCATAGGATAGACAAGGCTGCCAGACCTCGACCATTAGCGATAGTGCCAAGGTTGACAAATCCCAATATGCTGATGCCTAATAGACAAGGAAGCATGGCAAACGCGCCGAATAGTAGTTGAGGTCGGCGGCCCACTTTCTCAATCATGATAAAAGCCACAGCGACCGCCAGAACTGCAAATAGGATAGAGATGACTGTGATCAAGAAGGAATTGGAGATACCGGAGAGCGTGAGGAAATATGCCAGGTAAGTACCGCAGAGTGGATAGCCTGCAAACATCTGCATGACCATGGGAAGGCATGCTATCAGAGTGCGGCGACGATTCACACCCTTCAGACATTGAAGATACGACGCCTGATTCTGGTTGGCCTCCTGTTCTTGTTCAATTGTGTTTTGGATCATCTCGAGATCACTCTCGACGGTATACTCCGGAGTATCCTTGCCGTGCAGAGCCAAAAGGGCCTCCCTCGCGGCGTCAGAGCGGCCCCTGCGGACTAAGTAATAAGGTGATTCAGGAACTAACGGGAGGAATAGGGCAAGACAAATAGCACCCAGCCCGAACTGGGAGACTATTGCGCCTTTCCAGGACCAGGTGCCATTAACAAGGGAGGTACCCTCAAGCACGCACGCGGCCAGGAATGAGCCCAGCATAATCCAGAACTGGAAGAGGGAGAGCATGAAACCGCGTATATGCACAGGAGTAAGCTCGGAGACGTAAGTAGGGGTATTTCCCTGCATAAATCCCATGGCAGCGCCCATAAGCACCTTGGCAACTACCCAAACTTCCCAGTTTGGGGAAAATAATTCGACGAATGTACCAGCTATCGTAAGACTATAGACAATTTTCAAGGTTCAGCTTCTTTAACGATGTAGCGTCAATTCTCACAAATAAGCTCACCTGACTGTCACATAGAAACACACTCGGCGACCAAATCTGTCACTGAGAAGGCCAATGCCAAATGCGCCTACCATGGCCGCAACGTACTGTACTACCGACCATACCAGCTGGTAGTTGGCCGGAAGAATCCATGTAGAGATGTTTGTATCATATAAACCGAATTGCTTGATGAACTCCTCATTTGCGATGATCGAGCCGATGAATGTCATATCATAGCCTATCAAGACAGCGCCAGATGAGCACGCAAATGCTGTACACACAAGTTAATGGATTGATTCCAACTCATTTCAATACCCGATATGCTCCTACCTGCGGCGACTGTTCGTCGGCACCTCCCCAGTTCTTTAAACTGCTCAAACCAGGTAACTCTGGCTGAGGTATTTTGGACACTGCCTGCTTCCCGATCAACGTAGGTTCCACTCTCAAGTGTGGCCTCTTTCTTAATTAAGTCTGACATGGCGAACTCAAAATATCGATAAGGCACAGTGGGTATAAGGACAGTGTAGGTCTGTTTCACAGGGAAAGATGTATATCGGAATTTATACCATCACTCAGTACTTCTCTGATTAATCGCAAGCCATCATAAAAACGCTGTTGATGTATATCTTCAAAACCATGTCTTTGTCCCGTGGGCTCCTAGAGTTTAGAGAAAGGGCATAAGTTGAAAGACAGGAAGACCGACTAATACATTCCGCGCTCCTCCATCTTATCTCAAAAGATAACACTTATCGGGATATATCTTCCTACGACAACAATGATTATTATAGTTTATCATAACATTTTCCTTTTCGTGTTGAGCATTATAATTAAATTTAACACCAAAATACAAGAATGTAGATAAGGTCACTAGGACAACACTTTGCTTACTTATGCTGAATACAAATTCCTATCACCGATGAAACAATGAGCCCTTACAGTGAATTTGTGAAATTTTTTTGCTGTATTGCGTATTTTATTCAAAATTAAGACTACAGAATTTGAGAGCTCACAAGGGTTGTCTGGAAGAACATTTAATCCTTGAAGCGACATTGATATTTTCACTTGTTTTGGGAAGAGTATGAAAATAGTTCTCAGCCTTACTTTGTTAGCCGTCTGTGAATGCTTTCACTGTTTGATATTAGGACTTAATATAGCCTCATGTATCCTCATTAATTTCTGCTAGTTAATTATGTGCATATATCCATACATAGAGGGGCAAGTAAGATACAGATATTTCGTAGTCTCAACTAAACCAATGGTCGCACAAACTCTTGAGAAGAATGGAAGTAAACACTTTCCTTGGAAGTTTGGGACCCCACAACCAAGAGCAAAGAGCTCTAGCATGTACGTAACTCTCTACGCGCGCTAGTATCCATTTGTCTCAGCGACGATGGCCTCTTGTTTCTCCTCGGATGAAATATCTACACCGTTCACAGTGCGTAGCTGCTTCTTCCAGGTTTTAGATCTCCAGGCAGGAACCTGTTGTTCAAAGAAAGCATCGACCTGATCGGAGCGGACATTAGCATATATTCGTATGACTTTGCCAGGGATATAATTGTGTCGTACCTCGGTGGTTGAAAGGCCAGAGAGCTCAGGGACACAGAAATACGCCCACGTGAGTGCCAGAGTAATTGTTCCCACCCAGAAGTACGCAACGTTGGCACCGAGATCTCCGGCAGTGGAATCGACCATATATGGTACTACGAAACCAACGGCCCAGGTGCCGATCCAATAGGTAGTCAATGCCACCGACATGGACTGTGTCGAAAGGCGGGCCGAATACGGCTCACTCATGAGGGTCCATCCTATAACAATGTCAGCAAGGATACACACCCGAGTGAGCACTATACCGTACCGACGGGACCCCAGGTGGCGGCGAAGGCAGCAATGAACAACACTGCGCCCACAATCAGCATGTTATTACTTGCCTCAGTGTGCGGGACACAGCTGTGAACTATGCCCGTGGCGAGCTGGAATATGCACATGCCTGCTCCACCGATGAAAAGACAAGAGCGACGGCCGATCTTCTCAATTAGGTACATAGACGGAGCCGTGAAGATGGAGTTGATTAGAGCCAAGACCAAAGACACTAAATATGCGTTCTGGACCCCAGCAGCCTGGAAGAAGGTGGTGCCGTAGCCAAACCAAAAGGTAATTCCAGTCAGCATTTGCATGAGTCCCATTACCGAACCGATTAGTGTTCGCCGCAGATTGGTTCCGTTGAAGCATTCCAGGTGGCTCGCATTGCCAAGTGATGCTTGGTCATCGAGCCAGTTGCGAATTTCTCTCATTGCAGCTGCCACCTCCTCAGAGTCGGCAGACTGGTTCCTTAATAATTGGACAGATTTTGCTGCTTGTTCGGGTTTGCCACGGCGCATGAGGAGGAGCGGCGACTCGGGGGCTACCAAGGCGCTTAGGAAGACGATGAAAGCAAGAACGAGCTGAAATGACACGGTGATACCTGCGATAGCTTAAGTATAACCTATTATCAAGAGCGATGATGGGATAAACTTACGCCAACTGTTGGCTCCCCGGAGCTCAGACGTCCCGAGACTGAAAGCACACGCTATAATATTACCGAAAGTCAAGACCTGTTGAAAAGCGGCAATTATGCGACCTCGTGAATCGTTTGAAGAAATTTCAACTAAATACCCAGGAGTCTGTTACTTGAAATGAGCATGAAATACCTGTTGTATCCCAAGTATTCTTCCACTCACTGTGACGGAGACTATGCCCAACCCAACGCCAGTTAAGACTCGGCCCAAAATAAAAGCTGTATAAGCCGGGCCTGCGGCTTGCATCGAAACGCCAACGCTGTAGAAGATCGAAGCAAGAAGGAAGCAACCCCTTCGGCCGACTAAGCCCTCCTGTTATTGTTCTGGTCGTCAGATGCAAATGATGTGAACAGTAAACATACCTTTATCCGGGAGCATTGATGGAATGGAAGCGCCCATTACCGTCCCGACCACCAGAAGCGAGGAGAAGAGAGATCGTGTGCGTGGTGCCAGATACCAAGTATATCCGCCATCATCGGTCACGCCGTAACGGCGCTGAAAATCCGCCGAACCTAGAACGCCATTGAGGTAACCGGAGTCGTAGCCAATAAGCATGGCTTTTTAGACAATGTCAGTAACAAATGAACGTATCAATGGCTAGAGTATGCAGTGGAATTACCTGATGAAAACACCATGCTATATATCAGGATCTGCCAAATGGAATACATCGTTCCAGCGCCCTTTCAAATTGGTTTATGTTGCCGATAGCATATGTATTTCCGAATGAGCTGTATACTACGTTTGTGAGACCCTGTGGTTATCAGGCCCCGGGTTGGCATTCGCCCAATTTAAAAATCCCCCCTTCAACCCCGCGGGGGCAGCCGTTGAAAATCGTTACACTAAATGCCATTGATAAGGTTGACATTAGCCTCGAGCATTGGTTACCAACCGCTCAGCATCAGCCGTGAAGACTTCAATAACATAAAGGGAAGCAGGAATATGTTTCCCGTCGCGATTCGTTCAGTTGAGGTTTTGATAAGGTGATGGATTTGGCGTAACTATATAACTAATGAGTGTTTATCTTATCTCTGACCCAGCGTACAGTGGGGTTTCAGAAGTTGTACCTAGCTTTACTGTGATTGGTCCACATATTTACAGATATTTCTCAATGAGTTGTCAGTGCCTGTCATGGCTACGTTCGCCTTTGTTCTAGTCTACATGTTTCTGACAAATATGGACTCCATTGATGTCTGATACCTGCATGTGCTTTACATGTAGATATCTAAATTACATGATCATCGTAATCTTGTCATGTGATCTTAATCGTGTGGTTCAAGGTCACGTGTTATATATATTTACTGTCTATAGTAATTTTAGAGAAAATTTTATTTAGTATTACTTCCCTAGGATTGACTGACTTCCCTACATACCAGAATTGAACGAGAGAAATGACAAAGGCATAGCTGTAGACGCGCTTACCCAAATTGGAACTAGCGTATTTAGCGCCGTTCGCAGTCTTCCCCACGTCCGTCTCGATATAATTACGTCTCATGGAGCTGCTTGATTTAGAGACCTGGTTACAGTTGTTAGGTCAGGTCGTCGAATGCGAGGGAGACTGCGTGCATAGATAGTACTCAATGATCTCTTCTCGCATTGACCTCTAAACATGTCCCAGGAGGCGACAGCCCTACCAACCAGGGAACCTGCAGGGAGACCACCAAAACGCAAATATACCAACAGAGCTTGTGAAGAGTGTCGTGGGCGTAGATCCAAGGTATTTGCACCGATCTCCTTTTATCTCGGTACTCTAACGGCTTAGCTAACACCGTAAAGTGTGATGGGAAGAAGCCGGCGTGCTCCCGTTGTCTCGCGCGAGGGGTCGAATGTTCATATACGACTGGAGAAGATGGCCGACGGCCGGCTTCAAAAACTTATGTGCAGCTGTTAAGGCGACGGATTGATCATCTGGAACGGCTGTTGCTATCTCAAGGGGATGCAGACTCTCCCACAATTCCAAGGCGATCGGGATCTAACGACGAAAAACTCACAGAGGCCAATTTATCTTCTGACTACGAAGATATCTGCTCATCATTTGAAGGAGCACTATGTTTAGATGGATCACTAAACTTCGATGGGGACGGCCAGCCCCGATACTTTGGCGCTACGAGCGGGCGTCTGGACTTTCAGCCTCGTACGAGAGCAGACTGCAGCTGTATATTGTTGAAGACTTGGCTGACCTGACGCCTAGTTCCCAGCATGAGTTCCGATGCGCAGACAGGAGCACATTCCATTCAATCATCAGATCGCAGGAGATTTCGCAGTGTCTTCCAAGAGTTGGAGTTGGAAACCAGCTCTCAAATTCCAGAGGAGCTAGAATCTCACTTGGTCGATCTTTACTTTTCATGGGAGCAACCTTGGAAGCAGGTTGTTGATGAAAAGCTCTTCAAGGAAAGTAGGAGAACTGAGGGCAAGTACTTTAGTCCCTTGCTGCTGAATAGTATCCTTGCCTTTGCCTCTCGATTCTGCGATAGACTGGAAGTGAGATCAGACCCAGACGACCCAAACACTGCGGGAAAATTGTTCCTGGAGAAGACCGAGGCCTTGCTTCCTTTCGATTTGAAGTGGCCCACCATCACGACTATACAAGCGCTAGCTATACTGGGAACACTTTACGTTGTAAGTAATTCCAAATAGTGGATAATTATAGCTATTAGTTATTAAAAGTCGTCACTAACTCTACCAGGCTATTGGGTCTGATGCGGCGGGATGGTTACATCAAGGGATGGCGTCCCGATTGGCACTTGACATGGGGTTCAATCATGATCCAGAAACATTCAAAGGCTCATTAACACCGGAGGAAGTCGAGCTTAGGAGGCGGATATATTGGGCGCTATACTGTGACGATAAACTTTCTTCAAGCTATACTGGCCGAGTTTGCACGATGCTAGTAAGTTCGGAACCCCCAGTGTTCTCCTACTCTAAACCCCTAAATTCCCTTTTTCTAGGACTCTCAAGGGGCCGTCAAATTTCCTTCGACAATGGAGATACCAGTCATGAATAAAAAACACATTGGGCCAGAAACTACTCTGAGTGTGCCTGAGAGAGATTTACTGCCGTTGCGTAGAGCGTTGGCAACACACTGTCAGATATTGGAGAAGATATTGCTCACATTGTAAGTGATAATTTGTATCGCCTCTGCGATGAGATTTTAATCATCATCCTAGGTATGCGCCCAAATCATTGATCCGAGAGTCACAAAGGAGGTCTTTCTGCAATTCTTGTATATTGGAGCTGAAGAACTGGTTTTATGATCTCCCTGCCGAGCTACGAATTGATCGACCAAGAACCGGTATGCTTCCTCAGGTATTCACATTGCATATGGTCCACTATACTGCATTCATACTTCTCCTGAAGCCTTTTATTTTCGCTGGCGAAAAAGGAACTCTTCCAAAAGCAGACGCCCCCTCAAACACAGGCGACCCTGCCACGGAAAGCCCACTCTCTCTGTGCCATGAAGCTGCTAGGCAGATTTGTATTGTAGCGAGAAAATACCGTCAAGTGTTCGGCAGCTTTCGAAAGAGCCCGATAACAGCCACACATTGCACACTGTCGGCGGCACTTTTTCTATTGAAAAAGATGAAGTATGACGGCGATGAAACCAAAATTTCTGACCGAAATCTTTTCCAAGCTTGTCTCAAGACTTTGGCAGAACTCGGCATATCTTGGTACCCAGCATGGCGCTATTGGAAAAATCTCTCGGACACATTTGCCGCTTCCCGAAATAGTGCTGGCGACTCAGCAATATCTGACTCTCCTGCTAGTTCTGGTTTAGATACATACCAAAATCCTCTCCAAGAAGTCCAAGGAGTTGTTCGTGAATTTCCTACTGATGGACAGGGTGTTACGGAATTCCCCCAGAGCTCAAGATGGTCGAATACCATGGACTGGGCAATAAACTTGCCCGAAGATCTTAATATCTCTGCAGCAGATGGACAACTTGGTGATTTGACTCTCGACGCGTCATACTGGCCACATGTTGATGCTGCATTCATGTTTGACTCGTTACCGGCTGATTACACCAACTTTAATACTTTCAATTAGATGAATTGAAGTTTTACTGACCTGCTTTATGTTCTTATGGCCGACGCTATATGGGGAAGCTAATGCATGAAATAATATGGGCTGCTAGACGGACTAAGAGCTACTCGGACTGTTGGGTAGACTTAATCTATAACTCATATTACTTAGGTCATCAGTTCTACCTATAGACATAAATCGAAATGAAGAATATAAGGATTCCAAAGCATTTTTTTTTAAATAATAGCGGAGAATTGGGTTCTAACTACATCCAGAAATATGGTACGTGTTTACTTCTACGTGATATCCTTACATGTACTTCAGTCAACACGTACCAGATTCATGTCTCGAGAGTCGAGACGATGGATATATGCAATCTCATGCGGCACCTCCACAATTCCAATGCTGGTGGCATTTGATGCGTCAGTCCCAAGACGTATGTCGAATTGAGAGCCCTGATCAAGAATCCATAAGCGCTTTCTGGGATCCCACATTGCCAAGCTATATGGGTCGATAGTGATATTTATCTGGCAGTCCTCTCCAGGGTGCAGAGGTGGAGTCTTGGTGAAACCGCATATCTGCTTTACTGGTCTCGCCAGGCGCCGTTTTGATGTCTGAGAACACCATGCAATAACCGTCTGCCGACCTGGCAACAATATGCCCCCTCCAATATTTTTGACTCGAGCAGTAACCGACAGAACCGTGTCACGGAGAAGCAGATTACCGCTCACTCTGCCATCGGTCAGCACAAACTGGCAGTACGATAGTCCAAACCCAATTGGAAACAGTGGTTCTGTTTTATGCAGGTCCCACCATTTATAACCGACGTATAGCCCTTCTGAGTAGTATATAGTTCCGTCTTCTCCCGGAAAGGATGAGAACGCCGGGCAATCCTCAAGTCGACGTGGAAATGTGATAGGCAACCGCCCAGAAGGGTTGAACTCTCCGCAAATTACAGCTGCAGCTGCATTTCCCAGTTCTTGGCCTTGGTACCACGCATATATGACCGCGTGAACCTTATCGATCCATGGCAACATATTGACAGGGGTTCCAGCCTGAACGACGACGATTGTACGCTTACAGCTGGCTGCAACATTTTCAATGAGCTGGACTTGCTCTCCAGGGAGGTCAAACACGGGAATATCATGACCTTCCGTCTCCCATTCTTTGTCTCTGCCAACCACCACTATCGCTGCATCACAGCATTGGGCGAGGTCCGCTGCCTCTGTGGAGAGATTTCTGTCGTCATACTCGTGGTATCCGATTCGAACACCCTGGAATTTATCCATCATTGGGTCCATCAACTCAAAAATCTCAGGTCGAAGTTGTCTATCATGGGATAGGTAGTCGATAGTGATCTGGTAGTCTCGGCCAGAGTCTAGGGGCCTCTCAAAGATTGTTTCGTTAGAGCCGTATGTGAAGAAAAGCGTCCCTCTCTCTTCAAAATGCCCTGGTTCTTCAACTACCAGCTCCCCATCTATGTACATTTTTGCTGGTCCAATACTGGCAAAGGATAGCCTATGTACGCCGGTCGTCTTCGGTGTCAGCGTTGTACGAAGACGGAATGAGAACTCTGTCTCCCTCGAGACTTGGAGCGGCGTGTTTCCGAAAGAAACGTAATATAAATCATTACTGTTTGTTATCGTCAGCCGTCAATATTTTTCCCATCCAGATGTCTTATACGCTTACACATGAGTGTTGGCCACGACTGGGCTTGTGAAATCGTGCCCAAGGTACCAATCGATCGCTGCACCCCCAACTCCAGTGTCCGGGTTACGAGCAACGGATGAAGGCATTGTAGAAACGTATCGATTTGCTTCTGCGCCCACGGCATAATGGAATTCAGTAAGAGTTCCATCAAACCTAGACTTGACCGAATCATATACGCACGTCCAATATGGTGCCTTGATATAGGCACTTCCTCCTCCTCCAGCAACAACCTTCTTAGAATTCGGGCCAAAAATGGCGAGTTTTTTCAGGTTCTCTATTGGTTTCAAAGGAAGGCTACTGCCCTCATTCTTGAGCAGGACAATACCCTCGCACGCAGCCTTCAGAAGTGTCTGTCGCTTGCTTGGTGACTCATCACAGAACTCGGGATCATTAGAATAATCCTCAAATCTTCCAGTCTTCTTAAGCAATTCTAGAATACGTCTGGTCGAAGAATCAATTTGCTTCATATCAACCTCTCCCTGTTCGATTTGCTTCAGGATTTTGGCCTCCGTGCGATGTATTGGAGGTCCAGGCATTTCGAGGTCAAATCCGGCATTTATAGAAGCAGCACAAGAGTTCGTTCCACCCCAGTCACTCATAAAGACACCATCCCACGTCCATTCATTCCTCGCAATGTTGGTCAGTAGGTCATTGGACATGTCACAGTGGTATCCATTCACTTTATTGTAAGCAGTCATAATACACCAAGGATCAGCATCTCGAACCACCATCTGGAATGGTAACAGGTAGACCTCTCGGAGGGTTCGATTTGGTATGATTGCGTTAACGTGGAACCTATTCGTTTCTTGGTCATTCGCTACAAAAACGTATCTGCGTAAGCTATGTACATGCCACTAGATGAATAACAGCTACAGTACTAACTTACCTACAAAGTGCTTAGGCGTGGCAGCGATACCGCGAGACTGAAGTCCTCGCACGTGGGCAGTAGCCAGGCGCCCAGTGAGAATTGGATCCTCACTAAATGATTCAAAATTTCGTCCTCCCAAAGGATGACGATGGATGCACATTGTCGGCGCCAAGCTCACAGATGCTGATTTTGTTTTACACTAAACCATTAATCAGGAGATTCATTCCAAGACTTGAAACTGAATTATGTGTACATACCTCTTCGGCAAGGAACTGGCCAACCTCAAATAGCAGGTCAATATCCCATGTCGCCCCTAGGCTGACACCGGAGGGCAGAAAGTTCGCAGGAACTCCGTCCCCAAATATTTCTCCTCTTGCCCCAGAAGGCCCATCGGATACCTAAAATGCAGGACTAATTTAGATATACTCTTGCATATATGATTCTTTGCGCTTACTTTGAGATTGGGGATGCCTAGCCTTGGTATCTCTACTGTCCGCCAAGTCGATGCACCGACAAGCAAGGAGATTTTTTCTTCAAGCGTTAGTTGAGATTGCAGCTCTTCGAAGTCGACATTTGCCATGTTGTTAATAGTGCCGAATTCAACAGGTTGTAGCTGAGAGTTCATCGATGCTCATTAAGATGGGTGCGTTTTTCTTTTTTGTCGTTCGCGACTTCCAGGATAATCAATTCGAGTTTGAAAAACCGCCACCACTTCATCCATTCATTCATTTATTTTTTCTCGTTCTTTTTGAAGTGGTATTTCTGTATTATTTTAGAGGAAGTTAGATATGGATTGTATAACATTGCCCGAAGCGATATCGCAACGCGGAACATGTATTCCATCGAGTCCGGTCGGCTTGTTCAAGGATTTTAGCAACTTGTTTCAATTAAACATGAGGGCCGATATTAATCAATTTATTAGTAGTTATATGAGATTCTTGAAGGAATGTACAAAACTTAATGGAAGCAGACGACGGAAGATATATCCCGCTCGAGGTCACAGCGAAATAGTTCTTATCAGAATGTCCCACAATTTAATATCAGTCCATTGATGTATATGTTCTTCAACAGTTTTCGATTTTATTTGATAAAATTTGAGAAAAGTGAAGTCAATAAATACTATTTCCCTGTATCTATGGGCCGCAATGGCAGACATGGTGGTTACCGCCCCTGTCACAGCAGAGACATGCCATCTCAACACCGAATCAATCGGTGATATTACGCAACGACCATGTTTACCCATTACTTGGGACGATTCGCATGGCGTATTGTCTGACGGACATATTGACCTCCGGATACTCGATGGTGGCGCTTCCACTTCAACTCACGTATCCCAAACACAAGATGGTCAGCCCTCATACCAACACTTGCCGGGATCTATCCCGAGAAGTCAGTGGGGAGTAATGACACCAAAAGTTGGGGCGAAATTGAATCTGCATTATCAGCAGCTTCCAGTGCGACCGCCGTGGCCAGGGGAAGTTGTTGTCAGGATTGCATGGACAGGAATATGCCGAAGTGTAGGTCTTGTATCAGTTCTATGTTCCAGTGTATTTCTTATCTGAGATCTGTTTTTCTATAGGACACATATTTCTCGACAGGACCTGGGGAAGGATATCCTTCCTGTAATCACATTGCCGGCCATGAAGGTATTGGCCACGTGGTTCAGAGCTACGATCCGTCTCAAGTTGGCCGCGCAGTCGGCATACGATACATTGGATATACATGCGGCTTTTGTCACTATTGCTGCAGCGGTCTTCCTGAATCATGTCCTCGTCAGATTAACATACCGAAGGATTATAATGGCACCTTCCAAGAGTATGTGACATTGCCATGGTCGAACCTTGTACTCCTTCCAGAGTACGTCTTCGAAATGGCCTCAGATATCAGTCCTGCTGTCTACACTGTAGCCCTTTGCTCTGGGTCCGCTGCCTTGAGAGCTGTAAGGGTGGCCAATGTTCGCCCCTATGATGTGGTTGTGGTAGTTGGCATTGCCGGTGCTATCGGTCACTTGTCCGGACTGATTTTGAAGAAGGCGAATGGTGCAAAGGTAATCGGTGTTGATCTGGCTTGGAAACTGGCATCACTACCCCCACGATGCGACGAATATTGCGACAGGACATTGGCTATGCCCGACGTTAAGGACCAGACATTGAGGCTCAAATTCCTCTGCGAAATCAGAGAGCTCTGCAACGAGTTAAGGAGGACATCTTCTTGTCCCCGACTAGCAGATGCCGTTATAAACACAGCAACCTCAGCAGATGCATTTCTGGGTTTACACGAAGTTGTTTGCGATGGCGGTTATATCGTCTGCGTAGGGTAAGCTGCAGCCTCGTCCGAGTATCTCTGTACATTTCAGTTAGCCAATGTGTGTGGTTCCTAGCTAAGACATACATAATAGTGTACCACGCGGAGACGCAAATATTTCCATACCAGTGGCAGCAATTGTGGAGCGTCATCTGACGATTCGAGGGACTCTCATGGGCAGTCCTCGAGAGTCTTATGAGGTGATGGAATATATCCGATCCGGACTTATCAAGCCAGTGATAACCCAAATAGGTTTACAGGATGTGCCCTCTTCTATGGATAAAATCTTCAATTCTGGAGGTTTCGGGAAGACCGTTGTTCGAGTGAACGGCCCTTTAGCTTCGACATCATCTTCGCTTTCCGAAACGCTTTCAGCATGATCAGCGAGCTTATGAGTATCCACTTTCTGTTGTTTGTTAGTGTCTACATATAGCAACCAGGTCGATTTTAACATTACTGTCACATTCTTCGGCCACAATAAATTGACAGATCAGTTTGAACTCGTTTCCTTTTATATATGTGTGTGTGTGTGTGTGTATATATATATATACATTTCCGTGAACGAGAATATAGACATACATTTCCGGATCAAACTGCTGAATAATCCAGCCAAGCCTAGTTAATTCCGTCTTTGTTTAAGCGTGCCTACTACTAGGGAGACTCCTGGTGACAGTGATCTTACAGTTTTTGAGGATCGAGTGCACACAGCTGACCTATATGCATCCTATAGTTATGTAGAGTTCATCCAGTAGAGAATTGGCCTTGAAGTATCATGAAATAGCCCAATGAGCTGGGATTCTACCATATATTATCTCCGTCCTGTGAACGCAAATTATTCTATTTAGGTGGTACGTTTTATCGTCTCAAATAAACGTTTATATCTCAGATACTTTGTACATATGAACAATTTGGACACCAATTTCCTGGCCTCTAAGTAGACATCGCACCATTTCATTCGCGCGCTTTTTTAATACAAAGGCCCCCATATCTGCTGATACAGTAATATTCCCAGGTACTTCCGTGACACCTTCCGCAATGGCCAAATGTACAATTCACTTCTCTTCTTACTTGCCACTTTTGTCACTCATATAAACCTCTTCCTAGTCATAAAGCACGAGCAAGCAATGTACATGGCACCGCAAACCACAGTAATAAGCCAACAGTCGGCGATGCTTCGCACAATTACCCTCATGCATTTTGTAAGCGTCTGTGAATCCACGCTTTGCAGGACCACGCTCTTAGCACCTGAGATAGCTGCACTGATCTGCTCTTCGGAGAACCCATGTCCGTTGAGTATGGCATTCAAACCTGCGAGAGACTTGTTTTGAAAGATGGCACTCGCAATGGCCAGGCCTATCAACTGCCCTTGCCCTTGGCTGATGGTTAAGAGCTGAATGACGAAGGGTACTTGGTCATCAGATACCATATGTGGCGCAAGTGCGTACGCAGACATACTTGTGGAAAATCCAAAACCTAACACGGCGGAAATTCCGTACAGTTGCGCTTTGGGCGTATCAATATCAAGAATTGCGTACATAGTGGCTCCACTGGCAGTCATGAGAGCACCAGTAACAAGGAACCAGATAATATGCCAACCTGTATGCCGCATGACTGCACCGCAGAAAAGAATGGAGAATATGTAACATATCACAAAAGGCAAGAGGCGCACCGCAGCCTCAGTACCAGTGGCCCCATCAACATAGAGGAAGTACAGAGGAATATCTAGAGAAGCTGTTAGCCTAGCCATGCCAAGAATGTCTGAAAAAAAAAGCCATCGAGGGAATGGCCATGCCGTGTCGACATAGGACTTACAATAGATTGAAGAGAATAACGCTGGCTGGGCACACAGTGTACATAGGTTCAGGAGATTGATCTGCAAATTGGATAAAAACTGGCACGGAAATATACGATCAACCGTATTAGTAAGGACTGCATGATACTGCGTTATACAGAAGACGACCGTGAGGACCCCAGCAATGACGATGAGAGCAATTGTCCTACCATCATTCCAAGGCCACATTGAGCCTCCAAAGGTCAAAGCTACGGTGAAAGTACCATAAACAGCAATGCTGAGGAGGATGCCAAGTAGGTCGAGTCCCATTATCTTTTGTCGGAAACTCCGATCTAGTTGGTTTGGAAGGGAAGGGATCGCAAAAACATACACAGGGCCCATTATGACGAAGATTAGGAGGTTTATGTAGAAGCCCTGAAGCGTATACCAGTCAGTGTCTATAGGTTATAGGAGAAACTCTCTGATATCTCACCCAACGCCAAGTAGCACTATCCGCAAAACGGCCTCCGATAATTGGGCCCAGGATCTCTCCGAGACCGTTGACGAACCCTATGGCACCCATATAGACCGGTTGTTCCTCCGGGGTTGTCATGCGCGTAAAGAGGTTTAGCGTTCTTTAGGGTATTAACAAAACTTTGCTTTTGACTGCCAGAACCGTAGACATCTCACCCAATGTACATTCCCGCACCTGCGAAGCCTGCCCATACACGGCCAACTATCATCCCATTGATGGAGGGTGCAGCACCGCACAGAGCACTGGCAGCAGCAAACATCATCAGGCAACCAACATATAACCACTTGATGTTGAAAACACCGTAGGCCATTCCAATCGGACCCATGGCTGCCACAGAGCCGAGCGCAAACCCAACTCCAAGCCATCCGAGTTCGGTGGTGTTGTTGAATGTATCAGAGACGGCTGCTTGAACAGTCGCCGTAATGGTAGTATCGAGTCCGTAGACAAAATTTGCCGAGAAGATCGCAATACACACGACGAGCCATCGAAACCCAGTGATTGAGCGTTTCCTTTTATGGCGTGAGTCATCAGAAGACAACTGCGTGTTTCCCAAGGAGGCGCCGAAATCATTGTATGTGGACTTCTCATGTTGAGACTCCATGAGACAGATTCGATTGGTCGGTACCGAGCACAGAAGACTGCAATTTGATTATTGTTTGCTGTGTTCAGGGCTAGATGCTATCATCTGGGAAAATCACTGCAACACTGATATGTTACGTAGGCGAGTTACTTATACCTGACCTGGACTACTAGAGGATTTATAAGCGGGACTGGGGAAGTTGAATTGGGAGTGGAGTATACATACCATCATCCCTGTAGGAAGGCGTTTGAGCTGGAACACATATTCTCTAGAACGTTCAAGGCTTCATATGACACGTCTATATTGTACCAGGCCTCCATTTTAGACGCCTATGGGAGCTCTTAGGACACCGCCGACAGGAATTCTTCAATGTTCTATCTTTCTTACCAATTTAAACTAGATAAGTGCCTACAACAACAAGAGAACATTTGACCACCACATGTATTGATGTCCAAAATATAAATTAGTCAAAACCAAGATGCATACAATTTTGATTGATTGGCCTAGTGTCCTTTGATATCGTCAAGGGGAGCAACTAGTTAGTAATATTTTCAGCAAAGTGGAACGATAGAGGAATATATTTTCCGATGGCCTCCATCGATGATTTTACACAACCGCACGCATTACTTTACACTCTTAGAACTCTGACAAACAGGTCGATGGGCATTCCATGCTGTCAATTGTGCTTATTAATAACGATGGCAAATTTGCGACGGCGGGATACATATCCCGAGAGGCGGCCCTGGTACTTAACAGTAGATGCGTTCATTGCAAGGACACTCATGTACTTTATCAAATAACCAAATAACCAAAGTTGCCCCTCTTCTTCCTCCCATCGATATAATGGCCAGTCTTCAGTACTACAATTATCCTGGTGTGGGAACCACCAATCAGAAGCTGTACTCTTATAGTCAAGCAGTTCGAGTTGGAGATATAATTCATTGTTCTGGCCAAGGTAACGACCATTCTTTTTAACAGCACGGTCAATGAAAAAGATTTGACTGACCGCCCTAGGTGGATGGGACCCTGAACGCGAAGACCAAGTTTTTCCGACCGAAATCAACCAGCAAATCGACCAAGCATTTAAAGCCGTGGACCACAATATTAAACACGCCGGTGGCAAAGGATGGTCGCAGGTCTTCCGTGTGAACTCTTATCACGTACCGATTAACAACGAAGCGATTGCAGCAATGGTCAGAAACTTCAAAAAGTGGATGCCGGATCATCAACCGATCTGGACCTGCGTTGGAGTGACGCGGCTCGGCGAGGACGACATGCGTGTGGAAATCGAGGTGCAAGCATACGATCCAGAAGGCGCAGAGGAAGCAAAAAACAAGACATCATAAGTCCTAAAACTAGGCCCTCGAAACTTGTGGTCCTCAAGGGAACAAACATCAATCTAAGATCCACCACGCAGATATCACCTAGGCCTGCACCAGTCGCGCAATGCTATAATAAGGCTTCCTCACTTGAAAATCCGACCCTGTGGCTATTCCAACTCTGAAAAAGGGTTGCGATATTGATTGATGAATGGGAGAATATTGCAATATCAAAGAACCCCGAGGTCCTAGCAATTCCATGTTCCTTAGCATTATTAAAAAAAGTAATGATTCATGAGTTTCATTGTTCACCTCTCCCATGTTTCTCTGTACGAAATTTACTCGTCAAAAGAACTATTCTGGGCATAGTTCTAAATTTTGATTGGTCAAACATGATGTCAATACTGAGAGCCCAGTTCTCGCATGTGAACAAAAAAAAATAAAGGCTATGTTCTTACATGATACCTTTCTAGTAGTTCCTTGACACGTTCAATTGGCAATCCTTCAGCCCTGTGTCCCATAAATCCAGTGAGTCCATCTTTGGCAGCAACTAAGGCATTGAGAATAGCCTCCTCAGTTGCTTCTGCTGCTGCGTAAAATAAACTGTCAATGCATTCATTCTTGATTGACCGGGTCGGAAACGTCTCGACGGTGGGAAGATATCCCGGCATTCCTGTCTTTAGCTCATCATCAGGAATATCTCCTGTTGAGAGGGCCAGGAAGATGTCGCCCGAATAAGTTCTCCCAGCGCCATGTCCGGCAACCTGGGACAAGCCAAGAGTTGCTCTTTGGGCGACGCGTTTCAATTGATGCGGAAGGAGAGGAGCATCTGTTCTGTGGCTTGTTAGCTTCACATACGATTAGCTAGATGGAGAGGCCAGAAGGTGATGAAAATACATAATGACAATAATGATGCTCCCTTCCCCCATTTTACTAGACACGGGTTTAGTGGGCAGTTTTTGTGACAAGATTCGGCCGACTGGCACTCCTCCAATCTGAAGGTCCTTCTGCCAGCCATAGTTTGCTTGAACCAAGACTCCAACAGTGAAGGTCTCTTCTTCACTCCTTCCTGGAACAATCCGAGAAGAGGTTCCTGTTCCTCCTTTATATCCGTGGCACCTCATTCCTGTCCCACCACCGTGAGAACCCTCCAGAACCGGTGGATGGGGGTTAGATAGTGCTGATGCGATTGCCTCGTAAACGTGATGTTTTTCAACGGCTGACTTAGTCACATCATTCAAAATACAGTCAAGAGTCTCGGCAACAACGGGGATTCCCATATTTCGAAAGGTTTCTTCGAAGCTTTCTTTATTCTGCTTCGCGAGGTCAAAAAGCCAGCTGTAAATTGCATCATAGACCTTGCCTACGCTGATTGAGTTCGTTAATGCGATTGGCTTAAGAAAAAGAAATTAATTACGAATCTCAAAGTCTTTGCAGAGCGAGAGGGATAAAGAGGAAGAACCAACGGTGTTAAATGATCCAAACTCCTCGATCTGGTGCGCCCCGGTCATTTCCCCCATTCCATTAAGTTTGTGGATTGCTGCATAGCAAGGTTTTTGTCGGATCTCATCTGGACCTCGCGGCAATATCACCGTAACACCTGTATGGGTGTCGCGACCTTCATGTATGGTGGTTTGTCCGACTCGCACACCTGTAGATATATTAGAACACATCATTCAACAGAGATACACCGAAAGAAATGATGCAATGCCTTTGACATCAAGGATAGAATTTTTCGGACCAGGCTGGAGCTGGCCCGGAGCGTATCCCAAATCTCGAATGCGCATGGTGGAGATACGCATTATGTGATACTATTTTCCTATTCCGGAATTTCTAGTTTTATTTTGAATTATGAAAAATAACCATGCAATCCGTGCTGAGATCAGGGTATATATATCTTGTTAGAAGGGTTGCCTAGCACAGACGGCGGACATAGTGGTTGAAAAATGATCGTGTGTAAAATGCATGGTAAATAGAGACAAGCCCGATGATGATAGCACCGCTGATAGGGTTTCAATGTTCCCTTCAGACCCGATCAAGGTTTTTAGCCGGTGCTTTTTTACCTAACCCGAATGATAGCGAGCGACCAGATACCTGATCGCGCACACACATGCCAAATGGTCAGAACAACTATTGCTTGTGCACGGTGCAGGTAAAGCGCCCAGTCTGTAATATTTTCCACATTCACTTTATCAGCGGCTTCTAATCCGGGCTTTCTGTAGACGATACAAGGTCAAATGCGTACACTCGGGAACCCCGCCCTGTCGAGGATGTGCGAAAGCCGGGCCCGATGCATGCAACAACTGCGTACTATCCGGGCCTGTCTTGTCTAGAAGGAAAAAGTTGGTCTTTATGCCCTTCCAGAATTCATGTGTCCGATGTTGATATTCCATTAGGCAGCAGCCGATACCATCCCGACCACAGCGCCAGACTATCGATGTAATCTCACCAGAAAATAGATCCGGGACCGATGATAACAATGATTCACCGCATCCCCATCTTGCTGTTGATGATCGTATCCTCGAAGTTGCTCTGGTTCTACAGGCCGGCACTATCTTTAACGACAAATTTCCCGAGGTTCGCTTTCTGCATATGTCAAGTTTCCGGAAGCTAGTTAGATCAGTGGATAGGCTGGACGAAAATTTCGGGCCTTTGCCTGCTCAAAGCTGTGCTAGGTATGGGCGAGCAACTGCTCTTTGTGCTGCATTGATAGCAATCGCCCTCCCTTTCATTGATCCACAAGCGCGTCGAACCCAGTACGTCAACATGGCAAGGAAATTAGTAACATGGGATGACTACATGGATATATTCACGGTACAGGCACTGGTTGTACTAGCAATATATGAATGGGGCAATGGAAAACCACGTCAGGCGTGGATATACAGCGGAATGGCAATCAGAAACATGCAGCTTATAAGTCCCATGACGGATTCAAATAAGTGCACAGAGCTGCAGCAAGAGATCTACAATCGAACCTTTTGGAGTTGTTTTGTTCTGGATAGGCTGATATTTTGTGGTAAACCTCAGCCATCAGCACTCCCACTCGCATGCATAGATACACATTGGCCATCGGAAGAGACGGACTATGCATTTGGGCTATCTGGCGTCAAGTCGTATCCCAATAAGTCAGTCGGAATCCAATCTGCCCCTGTAGTAGAATGCATTGATGGCTATTTTGCCTTGCTTGCTCAGGGGGTTGATGTTTGGGCTGAAATTCTTAGATGGATTGTTAGTGGTGGAAGGCGGCATCCGGATGTTGTCGCGACGAGAGAGACACCATGGTTAGAAAGATCACGCTGGCGAAGAATGTATGAGAGACTTGATGGATGGAGACAACGGCATGGGAGACGATTACGATTTCCTGATGTGGATGTCGACGGACACGTTTCACTCCGAGGGGGCCACGGTGAGGTATTTGTATACATCAATCTCATTTACTATGTGAGGTAAGTAACAGCAACCCTAATAACGACAAACTCGAGCAACTCACAATAGAGTCTCAGCATATTATTTTTATGTCGCGAATATATCGCTTTCCTGCCAACTCCGACATCTCATCCTTCCGGACCAGTCGATCCTCCGCTTCTGGATGAACCGGGACCTTTAGGATGGTGGGAAGATCGTGCTAATGAGCTCTTCTCGGCATCATCCAACATCACTTCACTTCTTTATCGACTCAAAGAAGAGGGTGTGCCCCTCATTACTCCATTTGCTGGTTTCTGCGCCTTTTCAGCGGCGACAATGAACATTTACGTAGCATGTTTTCCTCGAATGAACCTCGGACGAAGCAGAAGCCGAGAAGCAGATGTTGAGCGAGATTTGGCTTATCTTGATGAATTCCAGGAGCGCTGGCCTATGGGTGCTGGGTGGTGGGCAACCATCCAACGAACTAAGGATCTATACCAACGAGCGAGTGTAGATTGGTCGGGATTTGAGGGCAAGACGCGTGCAGATTTTGTAAATCTTGAAACATCTATCCACGATTGCACCGGGTCGTCACCCAAAGATGATGGACATTTCCCAGAAAACACCATTATTCCTGCCGAGACAATGAATCGTCATGTCTTGTCGGACCCAACGCAATCTAACATGGCAAGTAGCCAATCTTTGGCAACCCCACAAGTAATACCGGATTGGCACGAACTGTGGTCTCTTTGGGGTGATCATAATATGGCACCATTTGGTGTAGGCGGCAGTTCTTATGAGTATTCTTTCGAATTCCAAGACAACAATATGACAGTGAGTTAGTCGGGGATACACATATGTATCACAGATTTTTCGTTTCAAATCGATGTCTTCCTGAAGGCCCTTATGTTTCTATTGATGGCAATATCTACATGTATCCTCAATATGGCTAATTTTTATTTCAATGCTCCTGTTACTGCATCAAATCTAATCCCAGCTTGAAATATGCCTTCCATACCATCTTATAATAAATCGAACCCAACTATGTCACCCGAGGCTTCACAGCTTGCTCGGTAATTTCGTACGCCTGTTTCAAAACTGCTACTAACGTAAACAGTTCGTCCTTGGAAACTGTAAGAGGCGGTGCCATCAAAATATGATCTCCTTCCATTCCGTCTACTGTACCAGTACCCGGATAAAAGGCCACACCTAGGTCGAAGGCAGTCTTTTGGATCATCTCACCAAATTTAATACTCTTCTCGAAAGGTCTTTTGCTGCTTCGATCCTCAACAAACTCTAATGCCCAAAACAGTCCCCTTCCACGTATATCACCAACATACTTGCAGTTGGCGAATGTTTCTCGCAGCAGGGTTCCAAGATGCTTTCCAGCTTCAGCACAACGTTCCACCAAGCCGTCCCGTTTTATGATATTTTGCACCGCAAGTCCAGCAGCGCAAGCTACTGGATGTGCCTGGAATGTCTGGCCGTGATTAAAAGCCGACGTTCCCCTTCTCAATACATCGACTACTTTCTCGCTAAGCAGCATCGCAGAGACAGGGACATAGCCTCCTCCCAAACCCTTTCCAAGAGTCACTATATCTGGAACAATACCTTCCTGTTCGAAAGCAAAGTATGTTCCGGTGCGTCCAACACCACACATGACTTCATCGAAATGAAGCAAAATGCCGAATTCATTACAGATGTCGCGAATACCACGGAAGTATCCTTTAGGGGCCGTGGTGCAGCCTGATGTCGCCCCAACTACCGGTTCAGCTCTGAAGAAATAATTAGACCCTTTCCACATCCAAAAAATGGGTACCTACATGAATGAAATGACTTTTTCATGACCAATGCGCAGAATCTCGTGTCGAAGCTCTAGGATCAGCCGCTCGGAATATTGTTCTTCAGTCTCGTCCTTTCTTTGATACTGGTATGCATATGTCGGACTGACAAACGACACGTTCGTGGGTAAAATGTCATTATACGGCCCTTTTCGGGCCAAATTTGATGAAACCATCATGGCACCCATTGTATTACCATGATAGCTTTGTCGTCTTGCGACATAGTGACATCTCTGCAACTCTCCCTTCTCCACGAAGTATTGCCTAGCCGCTTTTAGAGCCGCTTCGTTTGCCTCACTTCCACTACCAACCAGATACGCTTTTGCAAGTCTATGCATGCCTTTACTGGCTTCCAAAAGCATTGTCGCGAGCATCTCTGCTGAGCTGGTGGTGTATGCCATTGTGTGCACATAGCTCACATTCTGCATCTGCTCTACCGTCGCTGTGATAACCTCGCCATTCCTGTGCCCTATGATGGCAACAGCGGCTCCGCCGCATGCATCCAACACCTTTTGACCATTAGCCAGGTACAGATAGTTCCCTTGAGCATGAGTGACGATATGCGGCTGTTGGGTCAGTGATCGGTGCAAGAGTGCTGGATCCTGGACAGGCGGCTGCTGGAAGACCATATTATCATGTGAAGGCTGGATGGCAGAAGCTGTTTCGGTTTTAATAGAGGGCATCATGGTTGAAATCCAGTAGACTGGATCTACACCATCGAATCGAATGCCAAAATAAAGGATGATCGAATTAGGTTATCAAATAAGAAGCAGTTCTAATGACGTACCAAACAAGGAACCTCCACTCCTCTTTTATTTGCGTAAGGACAGGCAAGTAATCAAGGCAGAAGCTAGTCGTAATTGTCAAAAGTGGGTTTTATGCGTTCCCTATTAATTTATCGAAGCTTGTCCCGATATGAGGCCAAACCCGGTCAGGTCGGACTTGCGAATTTGCTACCACAAGGCATGTCTTCAAACTACTGGAATTTTTTTTTTCCTTCTTTTTTTTTTTTTTTTTTTCACATAATGGAACTTACCAACAAGGACAATTTAGCTTCTTCATGGTGAACAAGAAACATAATGTGATTCGTCGCGTGTTGTAAAGATAGCGCAAAAAAGCTCCGGCTTTGAATTGCCTGGGAGGTCATATTCAAACCCGAAACGCGATCATTTTGCGATGTGACCGATCTTAAAGTTTCAACGACGAAATACATCTGACATATGTATTTAGTAGTGTTTTAATGCATGCGAACTTGTTGCTTGCCAGTAAGTTATGGTTTAAATATGTTCAAAATGTTTATATAGCTACTTTCAGGTTTCCTTATACATCTTTCGTTTCATTTGTCTTAAAAGGATACGGCAGTCTTCTCACAAGACTCTTTCTCTCTGAAACCTAGTTAGCAATGTCAAGACCATGTTAAGCACTAAAAGCCTGTTAATACATATAGTAATGACTTTTTTGTACTAAGGTAAATTGCCTCTTGAGGAGTAGAGGCAGTCACAACGATGGACACTAATGGGTTGCGTATCAGAATTCATCCATGCTACCTAAACATCGTAGACATCGTAGTTTTACAGGTTACTAGATATTTATGAAATTTCTATCGATTTTAACTTTTTTACCCCCTAATAACTTTTTTTTTTTTTCTCTCTCTCTCTCTATTTAGATCTATGGAAACCACCCATACCATTTTCAAAGATAAAGATCCGGAATCTATCGTAACTGAGTATACAAGAACACAATAAGCCACAGTATGACAGAACATGACGCTCCCCTTGTAACTGTGACTAGACTCCTCAGGCTATGGTCGCTTCATATAGCCCTGTTCATAACTTCCGGAAATTGGTCCCTAATGTCTTTTTCAGAGTAATCATTTCCTTCAAACCCTTTCTCGATGATCTGGCGACATTGATTTCGTAAACGGTTCCGTCGCCTTCTGCGATTACAGTTGGCTTTCCAGATTGCTCATCATGTCGAAAACAGACACTATTTCTTCAGGGGTTTTTTCTGAGAAGTCCTCAAACTTTGGTCATATCTTTTTTCAAAAGCCTTACAGACATCGTCATATTCAACCAGGTAACCGGCTAAGACAGTTGATCCAGTCCTTTGCAGGGATCGTAGTAGTCGAAGATCAAAGATGAGGTCGGCACCGTGTACAAGTCCATTGCTCTCTGAATGGTCATACAGTTGGTCGCCAGGTAGATACCTCAACAATTCCCGAACTTGTATTTTTTCCTGAGTTCTTTGAGCGTTGTCATTTCTTTCTTCAGAGTTTCATGACTCTCTTCAATGATCTCATTTCTCTTTCTAAGAGCTTTATGACTCTCTCTAAGAGAGTTTTGTCTCTCAGCAATCTCGCTAATCTGCTGCTGGAGGATTTGGAAACCATCAAGACCTGCTTTGTTGCCAACGATCTTGTGCTCGGGTCGAACCTCTGTGTCTGATGATACGATGTGTTTGATGATGTCTGCTTCAGTGGGTGATTCGTTTCGCGCAAGAGGAATATCGCCATAGAGGGCCTTCCAGTAAACAAACTATATACGTGCACGCGCATCAGTTAGAACTGTTTTTTTTCATCCTGTGAAATACGTATAAAGGCCAGAAGATGAGGGTAGCTTCCTATAACTTACATCATTTTCCCGGAGCGCCATTGTGGCCAAATTTTTCAATGTAAGATTCTTTTATTCAAATGTTCAGTTAATCTGAAAGAGTCCAATAATGCTCTTGAACAAAGCCAATTATCCCAATATTTTGCGCAAAGGTAAAGTAGACTTTACTTGAGATAGGATAATTGAAAAAGAATATTGAAGGAAAAAAAGGCCAAGCACAAATAACTAAGACTGAGGGGGAAGCAAACGAAATCCGTTGACCCTTAGGCATCCATATGATATATCTAATGATTTTGAAACGCGTACTATTGCAATAAAAACAGAGTCCAGAATTTTCGATTAAATTCTTATCAAGTCGTTGATTAATTCATTATTTGAATAGAAAGTCTTTGACGTCTTTTACCAATAGTTGTGTCGGCTGATGCGAAAGACGGAGGCCAAATTCCTTTGTTGTATGAAGAAGGCGTACTTTAAGTTTGCCCTTTCCAAAGACAACATTTGTTTAGACTGCTACACCTAGAGGCCAAAATATCTAGCTATAATTCAGGTGCGTCAACGTCATTCTGTTAATATTCCCGCTGAGCAGGTTCCAACGTGTGCCAACGACGCAGCTCTGTTAACCAAATGTGGGAGGAATTAACCCTAACCACCGAACCGATATGGAGGAGTTGTTTAAGTACTTAATGCAAGGGCCCCAGGGACACCTCAATTTCCCACTTCTTTGTGGTAGTTTAAGAGACTTAGCGATCAAAACTCATGTGGAAATAGCATAAGGATCCGAACAAACAAAATTCCTTCGGCACGATCCCATGCGGTTTCGATTTCTAGTGTTCTTCTCCTTCAGAATGGTCTAAATTTACGTCCAAAAAAGAATTTTTTGATGGCAACGCATGGTTTATTAAAACTCCTAGAGCAAACCCAACCTTTTCTCCCCCCGCAGGTCTCTCCACCTATTAGTCGCCTCAATAACATCGCTACAGCCCTTGAGCAAAAATCCCCATTTCTTCACAAACCCATCACTAACTTCCCAATCCTGCCCACTCCATGGATTCCCCCAAACCAGAAACCCACGACGTTCTGCGTCTTCGAACCCTTTATATAAACCTTCGCCCAGGTCCTGGGCAAGATCTTGAAAATCACATGCCTCTGAGCTGAAACAGAGGAGAATAAGGTTATCGCGAAATCTGGGAAAAGGCAGAGCATGAATCCAATATGGTAGCTGAAGCGTATTGTTAGTTTGAGTTTGATGGTAATAGATATTGCCAATTTTTTGCATTTGATTTTGCAACTGCGTGGGCTGTAAATCTGGTGGAATCATATCCAGATGCTTGTCATCATCCAGAGGTGCCACGCCGAGTGACTCCATGCATCCTTCCGGAAGATGGTCCTGGATCGACAATAGAGTCATATTAAATATCACAGCTCGAATGATATTGTATTGAACGAGTGTTATTAGTCGATGATCTGCCGAGAGCGGGAATATAAGCGGATAGGGTTTTTTGATATAAGGATTTGACTCTGGGGTGTTGTAAGGTAGCAATGGTGGGATGATTTGGTGTCTTGTTGCCGCCATCGAGGATAATGATATGTTTTTCTTGGTATATTCAACCATCGGTGTAAGAATATCACAGGTATTAGAGCATAAATATTGAGGATCTCCGCGGTCATTGCTGTTGTGGCTCGGTGGGCTTATTGTGCTACTTCTCGTAAAGTTGTCTCTGTCGCTATTTTGTAGATGGTTTGAGATAACCAACATCCCATAACCTTTCCAAGCATTATTATTGCCTGAACTAGCCTGAATCGGTTTTTTTGCTTCTTTTCTTCTCTCGCCTACTTAGCGTTAATACAACACGTAATGAACAGTGTAGACTGCAGACTCACGCCAAGCTCTCTGTCGTAAGCGATTCTGTATCTTTTTCCTCTCAGCAGGATCCTTTATCTGATTCCAAGTGTCCTCATTAGCGATAATAACCTGATTAATCAGTCAGTCTAGACTTTCTTCTCTATTTTGTCATGCATATTCATTAATTTTAACACATGTGGTCTGGTTCAGGGGAACTTGTCCGCGGCCGTATTGTATGTAATGTAACGTACATTTTGCGTTATGGAGCTACGCTTTGCAACTGTGGCTAGAGCCATAACACGTTATAAAATTAAATGATTAATTCCAATCCACAATAATCGTATTCATGCCTGAGGAAAAAGGAGGTGAAGGAAGAAAAGGAGAGAAAACCATTCCGTCCGATTCCTGTAGTTGAGTCAAGATTCGACTAAGGAACTGAAGATACAGTCTAATTGGATCCCGATAAAATCGACGATCTTAGTGCGTTACGCGCTAGCCCAATCTGTAAATAGTTATAGAAGAACTTAAAATAGAAACAGAGATCCGTTCAAGGCTAAATGTGCATGACTTAGTGGGATAGATTGATTAAACATAGTGGAAGGATGAATTTGTCCGGGGCTCTCTATTTAAGGAGCCGGCAGTCCTCATATTTTTCAAAATCCAGAACAAATTGTATCCATATCTCTTCGCCGAGATGATGTCAGCATTGTACCGTATCAGCAGGGCCTTCGGTCCACCCACAGTCGATAAGAATAAGAGTAATGCTCTGAAATTCGGTATCTTAGGGGCAGCACAGATTGCGTAAGTGGTGACATTATCCTGTCCTTAGTTCCGCTAAACTAATACACAGATTACCTAGACCAATGACCCTGATCACACCAGCAAAATCGCATCCGGAAGTCATCGTACAAGCTGTCGCTGCCAGAGACCGTAGTCGAGCTGAAGAATTTGCTAAGAAGCATGGAGTTCCTGAAGTCAAGGATTCATACCAGGGTGAGTTGCACCCGCTCTATGTATTGTGTGTCCGACTTAGACAGCTGATCAGGTTCATTGAACTTGAAGACATCCTTGACGACCCCAATATCGACGCTGTTCTAATCCCGCTCGCCAACAGTCTTCATTTAGAATGGTCTATTCGCGCTATTCGCGCTGGCAAACATGTGTTGCTCGAAAAACCGTCTGTCAACACAGCAGCAGAGGCCGAGGTTCTTTTCAATATGCCAGAGCTATCTCAACCAAATGCGCCCATCATTCTAGAAGCTTTTCACAACCGGTTCCATCCTGCTATTCAACTATTTCTCTCGTTCATTAGCCCTCGCGATGTCGAACACGTGTACACTGATTGTATGGTCCCGTCGTGGATGGTTGATAAGAACAACATTGGGTACAATTACGAGCTCGGTGGGGGTTCTATGATGCACATGGGTACATATACGTTCGCGATGTTGCGAATGGTCTTCGATGACGAGCCAGAAGAATGCTTGACATGCCAAGTCAGCACTCTCGGAGATGGTGTCCATGATAAATGCGATGCTGACTCGAGAGCCACATTCCGGTTTCCCAACGGCGGGATGGCTGAGGCTAATAGTACCTTCAAGGGACCGATATTATGGAAACCTTCAGAAGCCCGTGTTACGCATCGAGAGATTTTAATTGAAGATAAATCCTTGCCGGCTACTCAAGAGCAGGTGCGTGTGCGAAAAGTGACGATGCATGGCTATTTGAATGCTTTTATCTGGCATCGTATTGACGTCGAAGACTCATACGTCATCCGCAAAAAGGAAAATCCACAACACATAATGAGGAAATGGGTTGAGTCCAAATCACACAAAGCATATTCCTACAAGGAAGCAGGTGGAAAATGGGCGAATCTGCCCGGAGAGGACTGGTGGATGTCCTATCGTTGGCAATTGGAGGAGTTTGTGAACCGGATCAAAGGTCGTAAAGCAGCATTTTGGATTAGTGGTCAAGATTCGATTAAGCAGATGAAAATGCTGGATATGGCATATGAGAAGAGTGGATTGGGCTTGCGAAAGACAGGTTCTTTCCGATAAACCCGGCCTGAAAGACGAGATCGATTCTTTGCTAATTGTTATATCATTTGTGTTTTCCCTGTATTATCGTCGCAAGTACTTACTAGTCAGAACCAGAGTGATTGTTTTATTAGGTGATTCGATGCTTCCGTCAAGCATTCTCGTTATGGATGAAGCTGCTGTGAGCATTTTTATCCACAGGTAATTCCTTTATAGATCAAAGGCACCATATACACTATAAAGCAGGTCATGGATCTGACAAAATCCTTGTACCCGAAAGAGCTCCCTGGTTTGGTCCCTGGACCACCATATGTCTTCAGAACTTACGACCATAAGATAATCAGTGGGGATTGTTTGTATCTCGACATATGGAGGCCAGCAGGTACAGGTCTCCCGAAAAAGAAGCTACCGGTATTTGTTTATTATCATGGAGGACCAAATATAGTCAGTTCAGGTTCATTTGATGCGGAAAGGGGAGCAAACCCAGCCAGAGAAGAAAAACATAATCGTTATCAGATCTAACTATCGCTTGGGAGCTCTGGGATGGGTTCATTTCGGGCTTGTCTCCAAAGAATTTCCAGAAGCTATTAATCTCGGGTTGCAGGATCAGATTGCGGTACTTGAATGGGTGCATGACAATGTTGATGCTTTTGGAGATCAAGATAATATAACAATCGGGGGCGATTCAGCGGGTGGTACTGCTGTATCACATTTGCTAGCAAACCCAGAGGTGCAAAAACTTGTCAGACGCGCTATTATTCAGTCTCTATCTCCTCTTAACGTTTGGTGTACACAAGAAAAGGAAGAGGCCATAGTTATTGCTCACAAGTACCTAGAAATGCTCGGCATCAAAGACAATTTCTCCGATCTTATCAACATTGAGTTCTAGCAATACACAATATTTTTTTGCGCCTCTTCTCACCGGACATGAACCACGCTTGGAGTCCTATGGGTGGTGTAGTTGATGGGGATGTTATTCCCGCAAACCCGGCGCTGATACTATCAACCAAATCGTATTCTAGAAAGGATTTCGAACTTATGATAGGCTTTGCAAAGGATGAATGGCAGTTCTTTCCAGGTCATTCTTCCACTTTTAGACATGGAAATGAATTTAATGCCATCTCCATTCTTGAGCAGGTGTTTGGAAAAGACAAAGCGCTATCGTTATTCATGTCTTACAAAGGCCTATATCCGACTCACACAACTGCTCAGCTCCTGAACGACATAATGTCTATGCAAATGTTCAAATTTTCTTCTCTGGAAATTGCGTCAAATTTCGCGTCCCAAGTTTTCTCTACCTATGTGTTCCAGTTCTCAGTTGACCTACCAGCTGGTGGAGACGCAATTCATACAGGTGACATGCCTTTCATATTCCGGAACTTCACTAGTCAAGACATGGAGAAATGGCCGGCTTTTGAAGGCATTGATACTCAGGTTATCGCACGGTTGTCGGCGAATTTTGGAGAATTGTACGGATCTTTCATTCGTCGAGGAGATGTTGGGAAACCAGATCGATGGCCCACATTTTCATTTGACAATACGAATCAAACCGTTTTATGGTTTTGATCAAGCATTATGCCAAAACAACTACTGCTTAGCAAAGAACTGGAATTCTTCCGGAAGGCAGGTACTCTCGATTATTCTACACTATTGAACCGGCTGCGGAGAAATGTGCAAGACCAAATTGGTAAGTTGTAGGGGTCTATTGCAATGCTATGGGTTTAATGAATTCAATGATTGCTTAAACATTGAAGCAAACGTTGAATGATAGCGACCTACGTCATTCGGTATCCGTAGACCAGTAATGAATAAGTTTAAGAACATTTCAAGTGTATCAATTGATATCCAAGAGAGCAAGAAATAACATTTCAGAGAAATTTATGAATTCTTTGGTAGCGGCTTTGTGTGTAGACGGTAGGTATTTGGGTTTTCATCCGGAATTCTCTGGCCTCCCCTTCGACGAATACAACATCCACAGAAAACAGCCGTGCAATGGGTTTCCAGTGTCGCTCGTGAACAAACTCTAGGAGATTTGCAACATCCACAATCAAAATTACAACATCCCCCTCTGATTTGGCACTTGGTCTTTAGTATATCTGGCCACAACCCATCACGTATCGCAAAGTCAAATTGCCGCACATAGGGCCCCTTTGGTTGATCCACCATATTCTCACTTAGAGTTCGTTTATGCAACCACCATTCCAGATCCAAATTCTTGAGTTCCTCTTCATATTGTTTCAGTTGCTGAATCTGCTCCCCTGATAAGGGTGATCCCTTAGCCTGCTTGTTGAGAGCACTTATTTCTTCATTCAAATACATCTCACGCTCACAGATGGCCACCCCGGTCAGTTGTTCCTGATATTGACGGTTGACCCATTTTATTTGTAACCGCTTGCTGCGAGATGAATAAAACCGCTCTTCAAAAAGTACAAGCTTGGTCAGCGCATTGTACTTTTTGCGAAGCAGTAATCTTTCCTCGATCCTCTCGAAGACCTTCATATCTGCACGTTTCAGCGTTGCGGGGAAAGGATTAAAGTCAACTGGGGGTTTTTCACTAAACCAGACATCGGAGAATTCATGTCTGGGGCCATCAGGGCTTATTAAATGTACCTAGGTAACAAAGGGCGAGTTGCGTTAGTCCCAGATGGGTAAATGCTATGCCAGTCATGACGGAGTGAGCAATAATGGAAATGTCATTATGTTACTATAACAATGGCCATTAGTACGTACTTGAAATTGCTGCCTAGACTCGATGAGTTCATTGACCCATACTTTCATTGTGCTCTTTTTCCGTTTGATAACGCTTATTAATCTTACACTCTGACTTTCTTTTTAAAAATATGCTCTCTCCGCCGTCGCTTGTTACTTGGCTGCTAGATGCTCGCATTGTTCAGGGTGCATCCGAAGGCAACATCTACCCTCTTTCCGCCTTGTTCCGATTATTGCCGGCCTATCAGCTTCCAGCAGAAGTGGTCATGATTTACATCATTGACGAAATCAATTTCTATGAGTGTGTTCCTTATGAATAGTGCTTGTAGTGCTTGTAGGTTCATTGCAGGATACCGGTATGAGAACCAGGGTCAAACTCTTGGTTTCTTGTCCGTCGGAGACTAGAATTGTACGACAAGCATTTGACGGATGTGTTCTGTCTTTGTATTCAACGTTGATAGAATAGCATCTTGAGAGTTTGGGTATGGAGTGAATACTTGGTCTGTGAGGACAGACGTGAGCCGGGGCCGTCGTTATATCATTTCTCTTTTACTGCTTTTCGTAGAGTTCTAAATAAACTAATAAATAATGCCTGTTATGTTGAGGATAAAAATACTTTTAAGATAAACTTTCTTGGCCCCAGCTTAACTACCGCTTTGAGCTCAGAGCGACTAGATCTCCATATTATCAGGGGTACGCTAGCATCATCAACCATGTCATTTCCTAGGCTCTAGCCGGGCCTAAAAACTCACCTAGTTATCTTCTCGTTGTATCTTGCTGGTCTACCTACAGGGAGGACTGACAAAAAGACCAGTTCCCAATATCTCGTTCTGAATCTTCTCCTCTCTTTCTGAGACGAGCTGAAACCATATGACAGTCACATCTGATGCCAACATGCAGATAAAAAGATGAACTGCCAAGGGTGAATGAGCAGAGGATCCGCACAGGCTGATGCGACTGCAGCGCAGGTAAAAGTTCCATCGGCGCCCACAAAGTCCTGAAAGTCTGCGGGCCTGCATCGGGAGATTCAGTCATTTCCGGCGTACAGAGGCTATATGCCGCTTGATTTTCAGGTATTGGGGTTATCAGCGTTTCGGACAAGACCCCGGCCTCCGGGCCGTTCTATAAAAATGCCCGTCCTCGGCATTACTGCGCCTTCTGGAATTGAGGGCTTTCTCCAAAGCTGCAAATTCCTTTAGAGCTTCAAATTTGTCCAGGAACAATTATCAGCGAGTGATGATCCCTTCAAGACAGACATCCAGCGCCACACAATTATATTGTCCATACTTTTAGCGCTCTCCCAACAGTACCAATTGGCGGGTGCCTTCGTGACTGCTTCCATCTTGATGGCGGTTTACTTTTCAAATATGTAGTTCTTCTCACCTGTTGTTTGCTGGGCCACTGTGACAGTGCCTAAGCAGGCCGAGGCAAGTGCGGAGATGTCTTATTGCCAAAGTTCATGTACGAGCTAGACGCTCGCGCATGGAAGGAACCGAATTGACAGTGAAGAAACGAAGGCGCCTCCCACTCTTTCCTCCTCCTTCTTCTTCTCCTTCTTCTTCTTCTTCGTCTTCTGCTTCTGCTTCTGCTTCTGCTTCTGCTTCTGCTTCTGCTTCTGCTTCTGCTTCTGCTTCTGCTTCTGCTTCTGCTTCTGCTTCTGCTTCTGCTTCTGCTTCTGCTTCTGCTTCTGCTTCTGCTACTTCTGCTTCCTCGTCTCCTCTTCTTTCTCGTCTCCGAGAAACACGGAACAAACCCCCCTGCTGTCCGTCTCTTTTTTCTTCCCTCTTGTCTTTCTTTTTTTCCTTTTTTAAAAAAAAGGATCAAACCTAAGCAGCAACAATGACTATTCCCACAGTCACAATCTTCTACACCCTCACCAACACCATCTTCCTCCCCACCACCAACACCATCTTCCAACCCACCACGACCACCACGACCAATACCAAGACAATGGCACAGACAGTGACCGCCACCAGCAAGCCACCAGACCGCATCAAAGTCCTGTGGTTTGAGGTGTCTGGGCAAGCCCACGATATTTTGGTCGTCTTGCTACCTACTCTTGTCGCGATGTTTGTTCTTTGCGTGGTGCTCTGGCTCGTGTATAGACACGTCATCATCCGACCGTAAGTGAACTTTTTGTCGGCCTATAAATATACTAGCTAAAGGTGATGGTTTTATCTAGGCGCCAAGATCATGAGTATGAAATGGCGTTGCTCGAGACGCAGCGAGCCAGTATGACCGCACCCCAGCCTGGGACAAACGTTTCTACCACGAGGATACCTCAGTATGTGACCATCCCGCCATTGTTATGTCATTTGATTCATTTATTAACATTAAATGTAGTGTAAGACGACAGCAGCGACCAAATCTTTGGAACAGGTTCTTGCGCCTCTTCCGGACCGTTCAACCCCCGAACACAGCTGCCGGATTGTTCAACACCTGGCTCTCTGCACCTGCACAGACAGCCAGCGCCAATACGTCCAACCCTGCCACTATCAATCTTGAATTCTCTGCCTCTACCAACCCCACGGGGGTTAGCAATAACACGAGAAGGAACCGAGTACGCCAGGATGGGGATGAATTTCACAATGAAACTGGTGGTGGTTAATGTCAATTTCAACCTCAGCACCAGTGAGGACGCCATTGTGACTCCTCCAGGTTCAACTGACGTTATGACGTTGAATCAGCTTCTGTGAATATTGGTGGTGAATTTGGTGAGTAATATACGTTCTGAGAGTGACGCTATGATCTCTCGCCAGGAGACCATGAAGCATAGTTAGGACGTCGTTGTGATTCCTTCCGACTCTACAGAGGTGCGCGTCAAAAGTCTGGGCAGTGGGGCCAACCACTAGTGACCTTAGTGTGTAAATTACTATTTTAGCATAGTATTCATATTACTATCAATCAAAGCTAGTAATATAGTCTCCACTAAATTATCTATATTGAGTGTAGTGGGTAATTTATTGGGTGTTTTAACTGGATACATATGACATGCATATCGTTGCTATAGAAATAGCATGTAATTGCATGTATTTGAAAAAGAAATTGTTTTTTTAGCGTTGACGCTAATAGTTTCCCCACTGCCCTGACTTTTGACGCGCACCTCTGTACTGACGTTACGATGTTGAGCCGGCTCCTGGGAACGTTGAGAGTGATAAGAGCCGGCACGTGCTCTCGCGCCAACCCCCGCGTCTTCGCGCCTAGACGTCTAGGCAGCCTTCGCCTCCTTTGGGAAAGCTGCTCCGGCTGGGCAAGGTCATCGCCCAGCCTTTACTATCTCTCTTCTCGCAGGAACATGGTGAATCCTTCATTTCGATCCCCTTGATTGTCGCTCCTTCTTGCCCAGGCCTAGGCCAAGATGTATGGATCTTTTTTCGGTTTTTTTTCTTTTTCTTTTTTTGGAATGTAGGTCTGTGTCAGCTGACAATTCCTAGGTGTATGTCCGGACGATCGCGATCGCAACTTTTGAGGGTTCTTTATTAACAGCCAGCAACAGCGAAAATCGACAAGCTCTCTATTCTTGGGTACGCTATTCAGGATACATATTAAACACTTTCTTTGTAATATCAAGGACTAACTATTCTGCACAGTGTCCGGTCTTTCGACAACACCCGAAGCGAGACGATCCAATTCCACACGCCTCTGACGTTGATCGTAGGTTATAATGGATCGGGGAAAACCGTGCGTACACAAGACGCTGGACTTTATAAATAGAGACTAACCACCTGAAGACAATCATCGAGTGCCTCAAATATGCGACAACTGGCGATCTACCCCCCAACAGCAAGGGTGGGGCCTTCATTCACGATCCCAAGGTACGTGTCTTGGGCGCTTCGGCATACCGCCTACTAAAAATTGTGTCTAGCTATGCGGTGAAAAAGAAGTTTTAGCCCAGGTGAAGCTCGCCTTCAAAGCTACGTCGGGGGCGAAAATGGTAGCAACTCGGAGCCTACAACTCACCGTGAAGAAGACAACTCGCCAACAAAAAACGCTTGAAGGACAGCTTTTAATGGTGAAGGATGGAGAGCGAACAGCCATATCGTCCCGTGTTGCTGAACTCGACCAAATAATGCCCCAATACCTCGGTGTATCAAAAGCGATCCTTGACTCTGTTATATTCTGCCACCAAGACGAAAGTCTCTGGCCGATGAGCGAACCTTCTGTATTGAAGAAGAAATTCGATGAAATATTCGAGGCCATGAAATACACGAAAGCGATTGATAATATCAAAGTTTTGAGGAAGAAGCAGAATGAGGAACTTGCCAAGTTCAAGATCATGGAACAGCACTCAAAGGAAGATAAAGACAAGGCGGACCGCGCTGAGAAGAGGTCCATAAAACTCCAAGAGGAAATCGAGGCATTGCGCGAGGAGACGCACAACCTGTCTCAAGAGATGCGGAACGCTGCCGAACTGGCTGACAAGGCTTGGAAAGAGTCCGAGAGCTATGCACAGGTTCTTGGTGCTCTAGAAGGGAAGCGGATCGAGGCGAGAAGCGTTCAAACCAGTATCGATAATCTCAAGCGACATCTTGTTGAACTCGACGAGTCTGACGAATGGCTAAAATCCACTCTGGAGCAATTTGAGGCGAGGCAAATCCAGTATCAAGAGCAAGAAGAAGCTCTGAAAGAAAAATACATGGACATCAAGGAGCAGGTCGAAAATACGCGTCATCAGCTAGGACTCAAGCAAGCCGAGCATGGAAAGCACGAGAACGACAAGGCCCAGTTTGAGCGACAAGTCGAAAGGCGAGAAAACATGGTAAGGGAGATTTCCAGAAGGAACAATATCCGTGGCTTTGATGATACACTGGGCGAGGCCCAGATCGACGAGTTTATGCAAAAGATGCGGAAGATGATAAAGGAACATAACCAAGCCTTAGAGCGGACTCGAAAGGAAGGCCAGGCAGAGATCCGTGAGACTCAGAACGCTCTCAATCAAATTTCTCAGCGGAAATCGACCCTTCAAGAGGTTAAGAACTTGGCAAGGAAGCAAATTTCCGATAACGACAAAGAAATAGCGTCAGTTCAAATTCGCCTGGATGAAATTGATGTCGACGAAGGGAAAATTGCAGTTCTCGAATCGAAGAAGGATGGAGTACAATCTCGTCTTGATGGCTTTAAAGAAGCCCTTCGAAATTCGACGTGGGATAAAGATATTCAAGATGCCAACAATGATCTGAAGTCCTTTGAGGACAAGAGCACTCAATTGAACGCGGAACTCATCGCAGGAACGAAACGAGCGGGTGATTTGGCTCGCCTAGACCATCTGAAAAAGGAGCTCAAAGACCGCGAGCGCCAACAAGAAACCATGTCGGGTGCACATGGTGAGCGTCTATCAGAGCTTGTCACGCAAAATTGGAGCCCCGAGACCCTCGAAAATGAATATCACAGAGTAATGGAAGATGAGTCGAAGTCCGTGACTATGGCTGAACGTGATCGTGATGGAGTCGGACGACAATTGGACCAAGTCGATTTCAAGCTCAAGAACACTCGGGGAGATCTCCAGAAACGACAAAAGGAACGTGACGAATGTGTGAAGAAGATTCGAGAAGCTATCGACGACGACCCAACTGAGTATCCAGATGTCCTGCAGACCCGGCAAAACTTGTTGGATCAGACAAGAAAAGACGCCGAGCAGTTTGCAGGGATGCATGAATATTTCAATATGTGCCTGGATGCTCTTGATAAGAAGAAAATGTGCAGAACGTGCATGAGGCCATTTAAAAACGACACCGAAATGCGAAGCTTTAGGAACAGATTAGAAGGCCTGATTAAAAAGAACTTTTCTTCTACGGACGAAGATTTGAAACAGGCTGAAACGGAATATGAAGCCGCCCGAATGGTGAGCACTGATTATGACACTTGGGTTCGCCTGACGGAAAATACCATACCGGAACTCGAGAAAGAGGAAGAGCAGTTTCAGTCACAAAAAGAAGAATTTATGAGTAAAATCGAAGATCACGACAAGATTGTGGACAATCTTGCGGAGAAGAAACGAGAGGTAGAATCTCTCTCCAAAACAGTCACCTCGATTGTTCGCGTTGCAGGCGAAATTAAGTCTCTCCAATCTCAGTTGGCGGACCTCACTTCCAAACAGCAAGACTCTGGATCATCGCGCACACTTGAAGATATTCAAACTGAAATCGCAACCCTGGGAGAGAAAACGAGGGCTATAAAAATGACGGTCACAAAACTTTCCAACGAAAAGGAGCAATGTCGAAATAACATCAACAACTCAGAACTGGAACTCAGAGATGTGAAGAGCAGCCTCGATAATGCTAGTTACCAACTTGAAAAGAAATCAGGCCTTCTTTCTCGGATTGAAGAATACAAAACCGTTAATGTTAAGCAGCGAGAGTCGATTGAAAATGCTGAACGTGATATCGAACAATTACTACCTGAGATGTCAAAAGTCCAGGCCAAGTATGACGACATCAGTCAACGCATCGAAACAAAAGAGCGAGAGCTCCAGCAAGATTTAACAAAACTATCGGATAGTCAACGCCAACTTGACCTTGCAAACGATGAGATCAAATCTTATAAAGATCGCGGAGGTCCAGACCAGTTGGCCCAGAGTAAACAAAACCTGGAAGCTATCCAACAGACAATCGAGACTTTAGACGCCGAACAGAGCGAAATCACACGAGAGATTAACAAGATCTCTACTCAACTCACGGATAGCGAGAATACCAAGCGGCAGTACTCTGATAATCTGGCATATCGTCAGGCCTGCCAAGCGTTAGAAGAAGTTCAAGAAGACGTTAGACAGTTGGAAGAACAAAATGCGGAGATTGACCGCGGCCATTTCAAGGAAGAATCCGAAAGATGGACACGAAAACATAATGCTCTTGCTGCCCAACAAGCGAGTAAGATGGGTGAGATGAAATCAAAAGATGACCAGCTTATGCAACTCCTAGCAGACTGGAACACCGACTATAAGGACGCAGCTGTCAAGTATAAGGAAGCTCATATCAGGGTCGAGACCACAAAGGCTGCTGTTGATGACCTTGGTCGCTACGGAGGTGCATTGGATAAGGCCATTATGAAATACCATAGTCTGAAAATGGAGGAAATTAATCGCATAATCGAGGAGCTTTGGCAGCGGACGTACCGAGGAACCGATGTCGACACTATCCTGATAAGGTCTGACAACGAAAACGCCAAGGGCAACCGGTCTTACAACTATCGGGTTTGCATGGTGAAACAAGGTGCTGAAATGGACATGCGTGGACGATGCAGTGCCGGTCAGAAGGTCCTTGCAAGTATCATTATTCGCCTTGCTCTAGCCGAGTGCTTTGGCGTCAACTGCGGACTCATCGCGCTGGACGAACCGACAACGAATCTAGACAGAGACAACATTCGCTCTTTGGCCGAGTCACTTCACGATATCATTAGGGCTCGTCAACAACAATCCAATTTCCAACTTATTGTCATTACCCATGACGAGGAGTTCTTGCGCCACATGCAATGCGGCGACTTTAGTGATTACTATTACCGAGTTTCGAGGAATGAGAGGCAGAAATCGATTATTGAGAGACAATCGATCGCTGAGGTATGCTTGTTCTATTCAACGCGTTTAGTGCCGCTAGCTAACGATTTGCAGGTTATGTGATTTAGGGGAGCTAGGAGTTTCTTTCTTTTTTCCCTTTTGGCCTGATTTCAGCGTCTGCTGTAGCCTGCTTAATATAATGCTCTCATACTTGTTAACTAACTGCTGGAGGCGTATAGTGTGCTGGTGGGGTTGTTATTCACTACTTAGGAATTTCATAAAACATTGCAGGCGTTGTATGCTTTGGACATGTGGAGCCAGAGGTCAGACGCACAAAAAGTGTATATTTTAGCCAGTCTTTGATATTAGCTGTCGGTCTGAAAAACATCGTCACCCAAAGATCTGAAGAAATAGTATCACATTGAAGGTCTAAACGATAGCAAGACTTTTTACTTTTCTGGGCGGAAAAAGGACCAAGACGCTCAGAACGATGTCATTTCATCCTCTTCTTCTCCGTCATCCTCATCGATTAACGGCACAAACCGAAAATCAACAAAGCTAACATTCCTAGAAATTCCATCACTAGCAGGATTCCCACCAGACGCATTGACATCATCCCCCAATTCAATCATGAATTGCATACCCAACACGCCCTGGATATCGCCACGAATACTCACTTTTGTTGCTGCGGCCATAGCTCGTGCTGCTTTACGTATGAGGGCAAATCGGTAATTTTCTTTGACGCGGGAGCCCATTGAAGAAGGCGGGTTTACTTGGAAGGTTTCAGTGACTGTCGGCGCGAGTTTGCCCCGTCTGGATGATGTTTCTTCATTTCCAGTGAGGGGTTTGTGATTGAAATCGTTGTCATTATTATTTTTGTCAATTGAGAATTCGACGGTGGATTCGCTAAAGGGGCCGCCGGAACCGGAGAGTGCGAAGAAGGGCTCTTTCTTTGAAGAGGCCGAAATTGAGAGAATGGTAGGGTTTGTGCCGTCTAGTTCGGTGATGGCATTGTGAAGCCATGCTGAGCGCATGATGATTTTCATGATTATGGCGTCCCGCTGCAGAGGGATGTCAAGTTCGCCAGCAGCGGTTCCAAAGGAAGGATCGTCGGACTCGTAGGTTGTGAGCTCGCAGGTTGTGGTAATACCGGATTCTGAAAGGGTGATGCTGAGCGGGCTGCCAATGTTTTGGTACCGCAATGTGCAAGACCGGCCAAGTAGTAACGCAGGATTAGTGAACGCACCGACAGCGCTGCTTTGAGGAGCCGGGTTCGAAAATGAAGAAGATGGCAAGTTTGTATCGCCGATGCCAAAGATCTGAAGCGTCTCTAACAAAGCAGACAGGGAGACTAGGAATTGCGGGTGTACGATGTCGTCTTGTTCGTCGTCATCCACATCGTTGGTGTCCTGTCCAGTAGTAGGTGGATTGAAAGTATAGGTCGTGAAGAGAGCCTTGTCCAGGAATGCCAACCCCTGCATCACCCTGTTTTCTTCCACAGAAAATCGAATTCCATCGGGTGTGATTTGAACGGAGGCTTTTGAGGCAAATCCAATACATCGCAAGAGAGTATAAAGGTGGTTGGCGTTATTGGAAACGGCGGAGAATATGGGTTCCATGATGGTGGGTAGTGCGGGCGAGATAGTATTTTTTCAAGGGGTCAAATCCCAGTTATTGAGATATATTTTCAGATATAAAGAGAGAGATAAAGATCTAGCAACACAAGCCCTTCACTTCTCGATTATCGTACATGGTGAACGCGTGATGGGGGGGCGGGGTATCAAGAAAAGCTAAACGTAAACTCCAACGGCGCAGATCATGAACACGGCTCCAAAGCTTTGTTGTGTTAGTTATATATCGAAAAGAGCGGTGGATCAAGCGAGAGCAGCATACCCAAAGGCAAGAGATGCCGGCAGTCCCAGCAGAGTGATGTTCACGAATGACCGATCTGAAAGCAATCAATATACAATTCAATGCGTGTTGCGTATCTCGACTTACTCAAACCGAAGAGACCGGTCAAAATGAGGGCTGACAGATAGTTATGTTAGCTGCGGAAACAACAAGAGTTGAAGAAAAGATACATACTTGTCAGCAGCAAAGCGAAGCCAACAGTGAACTGGCTCTCTTTTGAAACGATCGGATAGTAAGGAGCTGAAGATGCCTCCCAGATATCGTTGAGAGACATTTGGTGGTTTTGAGGGGCGACAACGGTCTAGGGTGCAAGACAGATGGACAGATGAAAACTTCTTCTCCAATTGACGAGTTACGCCGCAGTTGAAGTGAATTGAGAATGGATGCTGGTCAAGCCAGGTCGACTCTCGACTCGAGCTCGCAACTACGTAGTTGTCCTCTTGGCGCGTGTCATCCGGATTATCTGTTGTTCCGAAGGCTAATCTCCGGCCCGACATCTGGCGCTAGACCGTTTCCAGCCGGCCTCAGCCAACCCGCGGCGAACGTCGCGAACCTGCCTTCTCACGCCTCAATCTCTCTATCACAGGATCTTGAACTATCATGTCGTCAGCCAGTGAAGGTATGGACATGTCATAACGCGGGCGACTCATCTGTCTGTTTAGATGCGCAGTATGCTAATGGCTACTCAGATATGACGAAGCGCAAAGCTTCGGAAGAAGCCGATACCCCGGATTCCAAACACAGGAGCAAGAAGGCTCGCACAGAATCGCCAGGCAACGAGATCAAAGTATGGTCAGATTTAGGACTGGCTTTTATCTTCATGTACTGATCGATGTTGTAGGATGATACCGTCGAGAAACCACCGCTCAAAATCGTCCCATTCCCGGAGAAGGTAAATAGCGTGTATCGTCTTTGCCACCTTGACAGTGTTAACGTGTTTCTAGCCCGCCGTCATCGAAGAGCGAACGGGTGATATCGAGTTCCGAGTTGTTAACAATGATGGGGATAGGGAAAGCTTCATTATCTTAACAGGCTTAAAATGCATCTTTCAGAAACAGCTACCAAAGATGCCGAAAGACTATATCGCACGATTAGTTTATGACAGAACGCATCTTTCAATTGCTATCGTTAAACACCCGTTGGAAGTTGTTGGGTATGGTGAAAACTTATATGGCATTATTTGTTTTTGAATGTGTATACTGACTTGAATTAGGGGCATTACCTACCGTCCATTCAAAGGTCGCAAGTTCGCCGAGATTGTGTTCTGCGCTATCTCCTCAGACCAGCAAGTCAAGGGATACGGCGCGCATCTGATGTCTCACTTGAAGGTATGTTACCGAGAAGCTTATATCCGGTGTCGTCCAATCTAACATGTGCCAGGACTACGTGAAAGCAACTTCCGATGTTATGCATTTTCTTACCTATGCCGACAACTATGCTATTGGCTACTTCAAGAAGCAAGGATTCACGAAAGAAATTAGCCTTGACAGGGCAATCTGGATGGGATATATCAAAGATTATGAGGGAGGCACCATTATGCAATGCACGATGCTTCCTAAGATCCGATATTTGGAATCAGGCCGGATGATACTCAAGCAGAAAGAGGCGGTACATGCCAAGATTCGCGCTTTTAGCAAATCGCATATCGTCCACCAACCCCCCAAAGAATGGAAAAACGGTATTACGAAGATCGATCCGCTCACAATCCCTGCGATCAAAGAGTCTGGGTGGTCGCCGGACATGGATGAGTTAGCACGTCAGCCTCGCCACGGGCCAAATTTCAACCAATTACTCCATCTTCTCAACGACATGCAAAACCATTCCGCTGCTTGGCCGTTTGTTCAGCCAGTCAATCGAGACGAAGTTCCCGACTATTATGAGGTCATCAAGGAACCAATGGATTTGTCGACTATGGAAGAGAAGCATGACAAGGACTTATATCCCACGCCACAAGACTTTATCAAGGATGCCATGTTGATTTTCGATAATTGTCGAAGGTACAACAACGAAACGACGCCTTACGCAAAAAGCGCCAACAAACTGGAGAGATACATGTGGCAGCAGATCAAAAACATCCCAGAGTGGTCGGTAAGTTTGTCTCCTGCTCGTCCCTCTGTATATTTACTAGCGACTAACTCTGTTCCAGCACCTTGCCGAGAACCATTAGATGGCCGCAGTCGTGGACGATTTATGACATTTATCATCGGGATTTTCATTATTCTACAATACCCACTGGAGTTTATTATGGGGACTGGCGGGCAGGGGAGCGACCTTACGCATGTATTTTTTGTACTCAAGCAATAAACCAAACATCAAGCATGAAAGTAAACGTCTCCACCGTAATCCAGTCCTTGATTGTATAATCCCTTTTGCATTCACTAATAATTAATATTTGCAGAAGAAAGTTCCATGAAACACGGCCGGTGTGGCTGGGACGGGCCGGTTGGCGGGAAGCCCCTCGACGCAAGTGCCTCGCAATTTCGGAAAATTGTTTTAGCGTTGCCCCTTTGAGACCCTCGTGCTTGTGCTTGCGACTCGCCCTGAGACACCACACCACGCCTTTGCTCTGCTGCCAGCATTCTTTTCACCGTCTCTCGTTTTCCCGGCAGACGAAGTGCGTGCAATTGATTGCCAGTGTCTTCAGTCGATGCATCCGTAACCGGCGAGTCACCAGGATACGCCCGATTACCCCTGCAACTGGAAGCTCAGGGGGCCTCTACCTGGAAATCTCTTTCATTCCAACTTCCGTGTTCCTTGCAGTCGCTTACCTTTCTGTGACCAAATATCTTTTGTTCGGAGAACGTTGGCCTTGTTATGGTTTTGCTGTTCTGAAGCTCGCTCGCAACTCTTTCTGGCCACTCCCAACATCGTGTTGACATATTAGCTGCGTCGAACAGCCCGCGCGCCCTGGCCTTTCGCAAACATGGCTTCAACACTCAGTCTCGAAATTGAGAAGCGCCGGCGCTTACCGACGCTCTTTGAAGTTCTCAGCCGCTACACTCTCGCTCCCGTCGATCTCTTTTCCTTTTACATTTACATGCGCGATCAGCAGCGGTCTGTTGATTACTTGGACTTCTGGTATGTTTTTTGCGCCAGTCTTTGATGATCTCACTCTAACGATTATATAGGCTCGATGTCTCCCAACACATGTCGCTTTGCCGACACTACGTCCGAGAGCTACGGCGATCTGTTCTTGTCGCGACTCCGGAAGGCGGCAGCCGACCCTCGTCTACCATCTTAGAAAACATACCAGACATTCCGGCCGAAAGTGGCCCTTCTGGCTTTCGCGGCGCTTCGACAGAGAAGGACGCTGATTCCAGACTGTCTGCCTTTTTGCGTTCAGAAACCCCGGCTCAGCCTTCACCACCTACCAGCGTGTACTCGGAGCGATTTCCATCCGAGGAACGGCCGCCTCGCCCAAGCTTCATGGACTCAACCCCAGAAAATCAGGATTCCTCGAATTCACCTGGGCACACGGTTGCTCGCACCGACATCCGACGAAGTGCTGAAAAGATCTTGTACACATATCTCATTCGAGATTCCGAACGTGAAATCATCCTTCCCGAAGAAATGGTTGAGACTATTATCGAAAAGGTCGAGCGGGATAGTCGTGACGATCCGGAGGTATTCGACCAGGCGAAAGATTATGTTTTTCAAGCAATGGAAAGAGACGCCTTTCCCGGCTTTCTACAGGCAAAGGCTCTTGGCAACCTCGTGCCTCTGAGCATTCTCGCGCGCCTAGCATTTGGACTGGTCTGCTTCTGGGGTGCTTTTTGGGCATCTTTTTTCGTCGTCTTGACCGATAAGCCAAGATCGACACGATGCTGGGTAAGGATACCTGGCGCAGGATTGCACAATCAGTTGGCTAATGATCTATAATACAGGTTATACTCCCGTTTATTGTCGCTTCCTATTTCGTTACAACCTACCAGTACAAGATCGACCCTGTCATGGCCTTGTTGGGGTTCAGCGAGTACACCTTCATGAACTGGCAAAGAATACAAGAGCCATACGTGCGTACTCTTCTCAACAAGCGTGCCTTGGTTACCTTGGCATACGCCCTCCTCATTGCAGCAGCTCTTAGCATAATATTCATTCTCGTACCGGGAACCGTTCTCTGAGATGTCCGACTTGATCACGAGAATTCCCAAGCTTTTACTGTGTTTCGGCGTTTAGGGATATACCACATGTTTGTTAATCTTTCCACTGTTTGGCTGCAGCAATGCATGCATCACCTATTTGGCTTTTACTTCAGCACGGCGTATGGTTTTTTTTTTTTTTTTTCTTTTTTTTTTCCACCTGACTTCTCGTTCCTTTATTTCCATTGGGGCTACCTCCTATTTCATTTGTCCCATCTCAACAAGCTATAGCTTGATCATGTAAGTAGTTAGTTATTTGATGGGCATAGCTGCCTAGTCGGTTGCTAGATCTGGTTTATCTAGCATCATCTAATGCAAAGTTAAGTCTCCTGCGATTATATCCTTGATTACTTTTTCTTCCTTTTTTTTAAAAAAAAAGTCGAGTGTCATTCATATCGTCATAGCTCTATTAAGTCCTGGAAAGGTACTTATTACACAGTCTGTAGTATAAGTGCCTGGGTATTCCTGGTTTCATCAGCCTTGCAACTGGATTTTGTTTAACTCTTTCGTCCAACTCCCAACAATCTTTTCGCCTGTCTTGTTGCAGTTGCGCTTGTTCCTCGACTGGCACCCGAACCTTCGTCAATATCCATATTCGACCCAAGAGTATCGACTCCACCATCACTGCCGTTGTCAAAGTAACCATCGTCTTCTTCAATATCATCTCCACTATACTCGCGCTTGTTATTATTGCTGCCACTAGCCTGACCGCCAGGTCGAAACCCAGACTTGCTGCCACGAACATTAGATTTTGAATTCCGAGAAGCGGATGCATTCCCATTTGCGATGGCCTTTTCAAGAATCTGCGCGCGTTCCTGCTCCCTCTTCCGGTTTTTGACAGCTTGGTCTTTGATCTTGGCGATTTCGGCTTCGATGCCACTGATAACGTCGCCGCAGCGGCCCTCCCATTCGGTCAGGACGGAAATCATTGACGATACTGCCTGAGGTTGAACATCTCGCAACGGCGCAACTGCAGTCACGTTTACCGTGGGGGGGTTGCTTGCGGGGGAAAGGCGAGCCTTGATCAGGGATGAGTAGATCGCTGTGGTGACGAGAGACTCGAGTTCGGATGCGTTGGGAATCGAAAGAGCTTCCATCAATGCTTGGTATGTCAGGGGGCGGGCGGTGCTGGAGATGGTCAAGAGGGTAAGTAAGCGAAGCTTTAGAGTTTGTTCTTTGCTCAGCTCTGGGAGACCGGGTGTTGCTGTAGTCGCCGAGAAGGGCCCTCTGTTAGTTTCCGTGCCTTTTATTCTATGATGATTCTTTAAAAAGAAAACACTAACATTTGTATTCCTGCCATGTACCCCATGCAAAAATCTCAAGTAGTTTGAGGTATCCTCGGTATTCTGCTGGTGTCTCTGGAGAGCGCAACGACTGGACAGCCGGGGTTTCCAGAAGCTCGGCGAAGACGAATGTGTTTGGACTGGAGGTGGCATTGTTAATGATATTAGCAATAAAGCGAGGCGACGAGGCCGTAGACGAGGTCGTAAGAAGTATGAACGGTTGAAGAGCCTCCAGGGCGCGTGACTGTGCCTGCTCCATCGCGTGCCCTGATACTGCTGGCGTTGGCGGATAGGTCGTGCGGGGATCTTGATCACTCTGTTCTGATTCTGACGGGAGGTGTCCAGAGCGAAATGACTTTGGAAATGGAGGTGATGCAGCAAAGAAATCCTAGAGCTCGAGTTTCAGTGTGTGAGAAGAAGCTGCAGAAGCTTGGTTGAATGCTGGTGTGTTTCGAGATGGAGGTTGTGGTTCATTGTCCAGCGAGCGGTGCTTCTTGAAGGTTGTTTGCATCCTCGACAAACAGCTCCCGAGGCAAGTGGCACGGCTCTTGGTCTTCTCCTCAGCGCTTCTCAACCATCGGCCTGGGACTTGTACTAATAATATGCGAAAAGCTATCTAGAGGCCTGCGGGTACACCGTTGAGACCGACTTGTTCAACGGTAAACCTTGCTTCTCGGCCAGTTTTCTATTCATGCCTCTCATCCGATCTTCATCCGTTCTTGGTGGCATCGAGCTGCCCCCCATAGAGCAATGGCGGGATTGTATCTAAATGATCCTTCTAACAGGACCATGGCTCTATCTGGAAACGACATGGCGTCCGGCTTCGACCTGGACCTCGCAGACCTCGACCTAGTTTTGGACGATGGCGATGATCAAGGGCGAGATCCCATCGATTCGGCCGATAGCCGACGAATGAGCATTAACGACGATGGTATGGACAAGCAAGAACCTCAACTGGACATTATGGGGTCGCAGAAAAATGCGACGAGCGCCGTCACTGACTTCACGAGGAGACGAAATTGGACGCAGCGAATACTTGCAGAGATGAAAGACATGCTTGTGGTGCTGAGCTCCGACGGCAAAGTTCTATATACGTCTCCCGCCGCGACATCGATTACCGATTACGAGCCCGAGCAGCTTGGCGGCAGACTCCTCTCAGAGTTCATGCACGATGACGACCGATCTACGTTTATTCGCGAGTTCAATGAGTCTATTGCCACAGGCCACCATCTCAGGTATCATTTTCGTTTCCGAAAACCAAACAGCGAATATGTTATTCTAGAAGCATCGGGCCATGCACATATGGCTGATGAGAAGACTACGCTTGGGACGGGTCAAAATGGAAATGCCTGTCATGGTTTCTTTCTCGTTTGCCGACCATATCCTACCGAGGCCACGGCGCGTTTGGACTCGTTTCTTGAACACAAGGTCGAGAACATACGGCTACTTAGAAGGATTGCCGACCTCAAAAACGAAGAAGAAGAAGAGCTGCGCGCACAACAACAATGGATTCGTCAATCTGACAATTCAGAAACAATAAGCCCAGATGACGAAACGCAAGGCTTCGACAGCGGGCCGGCAACATCGGCAGAACAAGGCATGATGTTGCCCCCCGCACGGCCTAGTGCATCAAACTCTAGCCAAGAAGGCTATAGTTTCATGACTCCGTTAGATGGGAGTATCGAGACAAGTTCCCGAAGCGATACCTCTGTGGTCGATGGCATCGAAATGCTCACCGGCCTACGATACGCAGAGGGTGAGAGATCGCGAGGCCTCAGCACCGGTGCTCGGGATGGCGGTCTAATACAAGGGCCGCCGGGGATAAGTCACCTAAGCACTAGCTCAGATGACAATGACAAGAAGAAGAAAATCAAAACGTCAGAGGAATACGTTTGTACTGACTGTGGCACTCTAGCGTCTCCGGAATGGAGGAAAGGGCCCAGTGGGCCAAAAACACTGTGTAACGCTTGTGGATGTAAGTTCATATTTTTTATGTTTGTGTTGGGTATATCTGCTAACGAATTAATTCCATAGTGCGCTGGGCCAAAAAGGAGAGAAAGCGGCAGGGCTCCGTCCAATCTTCAAATCCATTTTAACGAATGACACGATAACATTCAAACACTTACTCTATCTTCATAGCAATGTTTTCAAATATGCAATATACCCATGATTTAATTTTTATTTTTATTTTTTCCTTCAGGAATATTTGAGTGATTAGTGATATGATCTGGTCTATATATCGACAGGAGAAACACGGTTTGTTTTCACTTGGCGAAATGGTTTATATAGCATATATTTAAGCGTAAATAAGACAGATACGATCACTTTATGAGCTCAGCTATGTATGATTGTCTAACTATTGGCATTTCTTAACAACCAGTTACATGACCCCATGCCTGAATGTATGTATAGCTCTGGAGGGAGGCTCGAAAAAACGTGAAAAGGTAGAATATTTTTTTGAAAGATGAGGCCTGCTATACTAGCTAATGTTGGAATGTTGGTGTGATATTCTCCCACTATGTATACTCCGTACGGATTCTGTATACAACGCCAGTCCTTAAAATGTACGTCGTATCAAGGTACCTTGTTAAAGGCCACCATTGCATCTATGAGAGAAAAACAGGCACTATATCATCTATTCATCGGCATGGACGCGGAAATGGGTATTTCATTTGGTGTAGAAGCGCATTCTCCGCTACACGGCTTCGAACAAGTCTCGTCAAAAAAAAAATTAGGCGAATTGCGATATTGATCTCAAACAAACAGACAGCTAATTTCAAAGACTTCATTCATTCGTGGCATCGTCATTTGATGCCGATTCATTCTGTTCCTTGGTATCTGTTTCCGGTGCTTCTGACCCGTCATCTGTTTCGGGTTTTGCGGAAGCACTGTCCCTGGGAGCAGCTACATCGTCAAGGACAATGTCTCCGTCTGCATCCCCATTTTCACTTGCTTTTACCTCCAGGGCCTCACTGGAAGGATTCTTCGATGTGTCCGCTTCGCCGTTGTCTTCCTGGTTCGGGGCTGAGCTCGAAAGCGTCATTTCAACGCCTTTGCCATCTTGCAGTCCCAAGTCTTCGACGCCAACTACCGGCGGTCCGCGAGCATGAGGTACTTCATCAGGCTGTGGAGATGATCGGTCGTCACCGTCTCCGTTCTCGGTCAGGCTGTTTGAAGTGTGCGGCGAGGGTTGGGAATTGGCTATTAAGCCAGCTTCTTGCTCCTGTCGGATGAGCTCTCCCTGGGTCACGGCCGAGTCTGTGCGAAGTGGGACTGCTCCTTGGGGTCAAGGTTAATATGTTTCTATCATTTAAAGGGTGCAAGGTGTCTATTACCTTCTGCAACCATGTCAGCATGCGCAACTTCGAGGTCGGGGTTAGCCAGCCAAGGGATCGGCGTCAGAAGCGCTCCGCCTAACGACTCATCACTGCCCAGGGAGTCGTCGGTGACCACAAAGTTTGGGTTCGTGCCGTTTGTAATGCCATTGCTCAACTCCGTCTCCGCAGGTCCACCTGTATGTGGTAGAGGGAATATGTCCGCACTGCTCGAGACGGATACTACCCGGTCCACGGCTCTAAGATATGCGGGAAGGGTTCGGTACTGGCGTGTTGGGCGCAGAATCAATTCTGCTAGTCGCTGGATCGTATGTGGTGGGTTTGATACAAAGTATGTCCGTAAGGTGCTTTTGATTGAGGCGAGGAGGGATAGTAATTGCGGGGGCAAGCAATCGGTATCGCCATGGGGTGATTGGTGTAGATCGTCTGTGTTGGGTGCAGGTTGCTCTAATGTTTCCTGTGTTTCGGAATACAGTGGCTGGTCTGCAGGCGGTGCGTTCTCCTTGTTGCTGCTCTGTAGAGAATCGTAGATGGGATACGACGACGGAAAAGACGAGGGTTGTGAAACAAAAGAGGATGCTAGTTGTTGTGGCACCTTTGGTATGGGAAATTCATTGCGAACAATCTATTTCAATCAGATCCTGCTGTATGGTTTTTCTTGGCTTTACAAAGCATCGGGCTGGGGTGTGAACTCATACCTGGTCGAGTCGTTCGAGCAACGGTTCGAGCTGTGCGGGCCATCGGTCGCTGTATTGGATTGTCAGGATATGAAGCACTGGAGTATATTCATGGAGACCTACTATTCCATCGATCCATCTTGGGCAACTGTCTCGAGGAGCGCCTCATCTAACAGACAGTGTCAGCAAGCGTTAACTTGAAGAAACGCGGTCGCACGTGCAATGACATGACTCGGATCTGAGATTGTGGCAGGTGGTTGACAGCGAAGAAAGCGCCCAAGCTTGGTACGAGTTGGGCGAAGTCGCAAAATCACGTACCTAAAGACATGGTGCGATGTCTTGTTCAAAGGACAGATAAAGGTGGGTTGTAGGCGAATGGTCTGTGCAAGCAGACACATGCGATGCGAATCGCGATAGAGCTGGGCTGATCGGCGGGCTTGCTTGGCCCGAGCGTGGTTATCGGACGGATAAAAAAAACCCGGCTTGGCGTCTTGCATGCAAGCATTTGAGTAGCTATACATCAATTTGTGCGTATTTATACGTGTGGTTTTGCTTCTTGGTGCTTCTTGGTGGATAAGTATATCTTTTCCAGGAAGGACTCTCGCATGAATCCAAGGACCCGAATCCAGCAACGAAAAGCTTGACTGCCAGCCTGTTCGTCAAAGAGCGAGAGGGTGAAGATGGACAAGAGGCCGAAATACATGGTGATGAGGTGCTGGAGTGAATTGACATTACCGTGGTAGAGAAATATGTGGTAGATTGAGACTACGGTCCAGCAAGTACATGTAGTAAGGAACATCTACAGTTGAAGAAGACGCCCAGGAAAGAGCAGCCTCAATATATGTCCTAATTTGGACTGTCTTTGGCATATGCATTACGGTGTGCGGGTGTTGCTTGGACACCTGAAAATTTTGAAATGATTAAAAGGAACCTATAACAATCATGATGACTCTATGTCTTTGCTCGATATGAGCTTGGTTGGTAAAAAAAAAGGAAGTATCGAATGCGGCTAGCCAAGAAAGAGGCGTCTCCTCGGATACATATCTGCCACAATGAGGTATGCTACCAGGCATAGATATTAGCAGAGATTGTCCTTGCGGTCTTGTTGTTTTGCATGCCAGTCTCATTGCCCGTTGATGCGTCGTCGATTAATTATGTCAATGTTGTGTTTGCGGGCTTCGCCTTTTGCCATTATCATGTAGTATCACATATATATATATGTGTGTATGCGCGGAAGCATTTCACGGGATCGCCTGTGAGTAGCTTGGAAGAGGATGACAGCAAATAGACCCGATACCGCTGTAACGACCAGACAACCTACTACGACGGAATCGGAGAATACACAGTGGTTGAAGGAGGAAGGAGGCAATGGAGCAGCGGAAGAGAGAGAGTATTCAATGAATGGCTGAGACCGTGAAGACTGTCCATATGCATTTTTGTATCTCTGCGAATGCAAGCTGCTCGTAACAAACACGTTCGTTTCTGGGCGCCTTTTTATTGCCCCTGACTGCGCTGCCATGATGAGGGTTGGCAAGTATATTGTGGGTATACACTCGAAATTAAGCCACCTAATAATCAAATTATACTAGGATTGGAGTAGGATAACGTGAAAAGTGAAATGCCTGCTTCCGTGGATAGCATGCCTATTCATATAACGATATTCGGAATGGCCCAACAACTAAGCCTGGCTAACTCAATTGGCAGAGTGTCAGACTCTTATCATCTAAGTTTGATTTGAAGGTTACTTCAAGTGATCTGAAAGCTGCGGGTTCGACCCCCGCGTCGGGCTTATCTTTTTGCATTTTTTTGGGAGGGGGTTGGCGGGGTACGGCCAAAAAGGATGAGAGCGTTATACGCTCAACACAAGAGGATTTTTTTTCTCATTCATATTTTTTGTTCCATCACACATCCACCTAGTATCCATAGATGCCCAAGGACAGAGACAACCAGCATAGACCGTTGATTTATTGGATCTCGAAATGTGATTGGTCATCACGTGATGGAATTTTTTCTTGGAAACGGCTTCAATCGCTCGACAATTTTCAAGATCCACCAGGATTTGCCCGGGTACAAGAGAGGGCGAAGAAACTGGACAGGAAATAAATCACCTGGCTGTGCACCTGGCCAGCAGAATATCATTCCAACCTCAGCAGCCATCATGACGTGGAACTCTCCAAAAGTCGGCATCTTGGGTGGCGGGCAACTGGGCCGCATGTTAACGGAGTCGGCCAATCGCCTGAATATCGATGTGCGCATTCTGGACGCTGAAAACGCACCAGCCAAGCAGATAAGCGCTCACGAGAATCATACAGTCGGCCACTTCAACGACCAGCAGGCCGTCCAGGAGCTCGCCAAAACCTGTGATGTCGTGACTGCAGAAATCGAACATGTCAATACCCAGGCGCTCGAGGCGGTTGCCTCGCAGGTCAAGATAGAGCCTTCCTGGGAGGCAATCCGCATTATCCAGAACAAATACGACCAGAAAAAGCACTTGTCCAAGTTCAACATTCCCATGGCGGATTACCGTGAACTCACCCAGAATACGCCGGAGGAACTAGCCCAAATTGGTGAACAACTGGGCTTTCCATTGATGCTTAAATCCAAGACTCTGGCTTATGACGGAAGAGGTGAGGAATTATACTCATGTGACAAGAATTGATTTTGTTTCCTTTTTCACTGACTAGTAACACTAGGAAACTACCCGGTCAAGTCAAGGGAGGATATCCCCGCAGCTCTTGAAGCCCTGAAGGAGCGTCCATTATATGCCGAGAAGTGGGCTAACTTCACGATGGTAAGCGTGCATGTGTCATTATATTCAATAGACCTATCTAATTATTAGCAGGAACTTGCTGTCATGGTTGTGAAGACAAATGACAGTGTCCTCTCATACCCTACTGTAGAGACCGTCCAAGAAGACTCGGTATGCAAACTGGTCTACGCCCCGGCTCGCAATGTATCAGATGCTATAAACAAAAAGGCACAAGAACTGGCGCGCAATGCCGTGGCCGCTTTCAAGGGCAAGGGCGTCTTTGGAGTTGAAATGTTCCTGCTCGAGGACGACTCAATCCTGCTGTGTGAGATTGCAAGCCGCGTTCACAACTCTGGACACTACACGATCGAAGGCTGCGGGCTTTCTCAGTTTGATACCCACCTCCGCGCCATTCTCGATCTTCCAATCCCCCAAGAGAGCGTCGAGCTTCGACAGCCATCCATTATGCTCAATATCATCGGTGGGGCCACCCCTGACTCCCACTTGAAAGTGGCAGAGCGCGCTCTTTCAATACCCAATGCCAGCATTCACCTGTACAGCAAAGGCGCCGCCCGTCCCGGACGGAAAATGGGTCATGTTACGGTAACCGGAGCGACAATGTACGAAGCCGAGACCTTTATGCAGCCCCTGATTGATACTGTCGACGAGATTCGAGCGCAACGCAGCGATATCAAGACGGCAGCTGCCAAGTCCGGCGTACCGAAGCCCACCCCGACTGTTGGGGTTATTATGGGCTCAGACAGTGATCTCAAGACGCTAGTACCAGGCCTTAAGCTTCTGAGAGATTACTTTGGCATCGACCCAGAGGTTGAGATCACATCGGCCCACCGAACACCCAACTACATGGCTGAATATGCCGAGAAAGCTGCATCAAGAGGGATCAAGGTGATTATCGCGGCGGCGGGAGGTGCCGCTCACTTGCCTGGCATGGCTGCTGCCCACACTGCTCTCCCGGTGATTGGGGTTCCTGTCAAGGGTAGCGCGTTGGATGGGGTCGACAGCCTGTATAGCATCGTCCAGATGCCACGAGGTATTCCCTTCTCCATTAAACTTATTGAGGGTTCATTTGCTAATAATCTGCTCCAGGTGTCCCGGTCGCCACAGTTGGAATCAACAATAGCATCAACGCGGCTTTGCTGGCTGCGCGCATCTTGGGCTCGTACGAGCCAGCCGTCCAGCGCAAAGTCGAGCAGTATGCAGAAAATGCCAAGGTTGAAAACCTGGAGCTCAAGGGAGTGAAGATGAGGGAGCTTGGGTGGGAAAAATATTTTGAACAGATGTAGAAAGAACCCACTAAACTACATGTAATGAAAAGGAAAGTATTTAACTAGATCTTATTGTTAGTCTGGATAGTGAAAAAGGACTAATTAATAGCGACGTCTTGTTACGATGTTCAGCCTTGCTTGGAATTCAGCCCATCAATTGATCTTCATTATTAGCACGGTATTTAATTCTTTACCTATTAGACGTTGACCATATACAGTAGTCTGATCTTTATAGAGATGCGGAGCGGCCGATCCCCGATATTAGTACGTACTAACATACGTACTCATACGTACTTCGCCGCGTCCGCACCGATTGAGCGTCCCGATCGCTTGCGACAACGCACGGCCAATTCCAAATAACAACAACAGTAACAACAATCGGCAAATCGAGATCTCGACAGAAAACACGAGTCAAGCAACCATCGATCGACGTTTCTTTTATTTTTATTTTATTTATTTTGAAACTCCGATCGGAGCAAGTCGCAATGACAATAAGCGGGGGAGGGTCGAAATCCGAGGGTAATTTAAATGAGTTAATTAAAAACACCCGAGTCAAAAAAGTAAAACCGCAGGAAATAAATAACGGTTGAACCTTTGGACCACAACAATAATAATAGGATATGAAACTCTAGAGAGTTTCTTCAGTACGTATTGTCACGGCACTAATGAATTAGAGCCCGTCATTATCGAGAAAGATAATAAGTAATACATTACACTGATTCGTACCGTACGGCTAGTGAGGGTTACTGGGACAGTAATTGCTTACATGTTGACTCAGTCAGCGCAACTCAAATCGACCCTCGCACCGGAAGTTACGGTACGGCTTACTCAAGAAACACAAAGACACTTGAATCATTAATAATACACAAAGATGCAGTCATTATCCATCATTATTCACATATTTGCAGGGGTGATTAATCAGACCGTTGCCTATTCCTAACCAAACTACAGGATTGCGGATTATGCATCATTGCATCCATGCCCCCACTCGAACAGCTAACTAGCTACTACTAACTACATCGAAACTTACACCGGTTCATCCGTCGCGGAAGTTTTCCTGGGCGAGTTAGTGAAAGAAAGGAAATAATATTATGCGTACTAATTAATCAAAAAATGTCGACGAGGTGGATGTTCAGATAGTCCTAATTCGACCGCGGAGCGCCGGAGGGGTATCCATAGTCTTAAGCTGACCCACTCGGTAGGAATTGCCTAGAGGTGTTGAATCGGATTATATGATATTGAATTTGGTCATACTGCAGAGGAATTGTACGTTGGTTAGCTGAGCATGAAAGATCTCAACAGCATGTGGAGACAAGCCGATTTGTTTGGATGATAGGCGTAATTATGTAGTTGATGCTGGACTCCTTACTGAGAGCATGGTCGGTCAACGCATACTCTTGGGAGTCTTTGACCCAGCAATAATTAGAATATGGTGATGACTACTGTATTGTCCAACCAAAAAAAAAAAGCCGTGGCAGATCATGGCGCTGGATTAATATTATTTGCAACGAACCACAGTTCGTCAGTCAAACAAACACACCGAAAGTTGGCATGTGTATTCCCCATGCGGCAAGGCCTGTGGTATCGGGGTTCCAATGGGGGACAACGCACCAACTGATGTAACGGGGCGCTTCTAGATGTCAACAGTTGTGTAAACTTAGACACTGGAATAAATAATGTATGCCCATACCTACCGATCTATTAACGTGCATCGTATGCATACAGATGTTGACGTGTTTGTGTGTTTTAAACACCAGACAAACCCTGCACCCCAAGACTTGATATGTGTTTGGGATCACCAACTTAAATGTCTGCCTGCAGCCTGGAACAGGAAACACCGTGAAAATGGCGCCGAGCCTAGCCTGGACTAGGTCTCCGCGTTGGTCAGCCTAGCTGCAGATCTAGCAAGTCGTTGTGATTCTTTACTCTTGAATCGTGTTGATCAGCCATCTGATCAGCTCTGCTGGCACGGCAATTGCAGACGGATATGGCATTGGCTGGAAAGAGTATATTTTACGCATAGTAAAAGGCAGGGGAAAAAAAGCATCTGATTATGGGAAAAATTAGATACTTGGACACGAGTCTAAATTCCCGCTAAACCGAACTGGGAAGCTAACTACGGCAAGTCATGTCATGCATCACAAGATCGTCTGCCATTGTTTTGACTTTTTTTTTTTTTTTTTCCTTCGAGCTGGACATGGATGAATATTAAATGCGACGTTACCCCAGCTCATCCTTGTAGAACACTTTGTTTGCTACATATCTTGGTCGAACCCGGGCGGAGACGCTTTCGGTACCTGCAGCAGACATTCCGCGGGTCCGAAGGTCGGAAGATGATGTGCTGGCACGTGTAGTAAATCACTATAGTGTTTACTAAGAAGTTAGTAGTATTTATCTTCCTGACCCCCCGATGCTCCGCTGACTTGAGGAATAGTCATACGAGTCCTGAGTGAAGTAACGTTCTTTGAGAAAGTATAACACGCCAACGACCAATCAAGGAGGTCCCAGGAACCAGCCGGATCGCCAGCCTATCAGAGATAAGAGAGCCGACCCAGCGGAACATGATTCGCCCGGGGGCCGCAGTGGGTCCCGGCTGGCCCCGCCGTTTCCGCAAGACGGGGTGAAGACTGTATCAAGTTCCCAGCAATCCTTATAATTTCTCCTTATTTAATTGATTCATTTTATTCTTTTCGACAATCATTGTTGGGGACGATGGTGCGCTTCTGGAAAGCACTCCCATGTTTCTGTGGACCTGTTACGTGGACGTCACATGGGATGTGCCATCCACGTTCAGTCTGCTGTTTCAACCAAACATCAATGCCAACAAACAACCTAGTATCTAGTATTCTGCGACATGAAGGAGTAATAATAATAATAATTTAATAAAGGGGGGATGGTAGCAGAACGGCTTTCTTGGGAGGATCTCATTCCGACAGACAAAGCGAGTTGGTTGGGCCAGACAATGGTTGCCACACAGGTTGTGTTGTCGGAAAGGCATGTTATGTATCCTGAATCAGGACATGATACCGTAATTACGCGACGCTTTCAATACCTGTCGTTGACGTTCCTTATTCCAGTCAAATGTTGTGTCAGGTTATATTGTTATGATCCTCGCCATTATGATTATGATTATTATAATGATTACGATTATTAATAGTATTTCTTTCTACGTCTTTCCTTTATTTTTGCAATAGTAATAATTGCCAAGGTCCTTTGCCCACCTGAGTAACAACTGTATTAATAGTCTGGTGGGGCTCGAGTGGCAATGCCTGTATCCCTCTTACGGGCGAAAGCGGCACTATACAAAATAGGCGTAAATTGAAAGATCTGTGGTAGTCGAGGAGGACAAGGGCACTATTCATTACTCGCAGCCAATTGAATAATGTAATAATTAAATAACAAGAATGGCAGCATCTGCCGACACAAGAGTCAACTCTAATCGATGGAGAAGAACCCAATTAGTCAGTGGGTGGGCGACCGTTACGGACAATGACTTGAGACAAAGCGCACGGCCTGTGCTTTGTTAGGTACACGGCGCAGGCAGCTCGCGGTGTCTGGTACTGTACGGTACTAAGGTTACGGGCAGCTGGCCCCAGCGAGGCGCATGGGGTGGTCGTCAGGCTCGTTCGCTGCGGGCAACTGGAATGTGGGCGTGTTACCTGCACTCCCTCACGCCCTTCCAGCCACAGCCCTCACGAGAATTCCGTCCTCGCCGAGCGTGCTCCGGCGCCCGTGTCAGCGCTGCTAACGCGTGCCAGCTAGTGTAAAATACGCGGCTGACTAGCCGTACACCTAGTTTCCGGCGCCCCCGCGAATGACAGCCCTCCGCCGGCCAGGTCCTTGGAGGGCTCCGTACGCTGGTAGCGTATGGTAACGGGTGCGTGGTAATACACACGACGTACGTGATACGGGCTTCCCCACTTGGCTCACACGCCATCTCGCACCCGCCCCGGCTGTACCCTGCCGGCCCTGGCTGGCTGTTTCCTCTGGGCCCTCTCGAACGACGACGTAACGAGAGCTCTCTCACTCACTCACTCTCTCTCCTCAGCCATTATTCTTCTCTCCCTCATGCACCACCACACCTTTCTTTCCCAGTCTTTACGCCCGCCCTTTGTCTCGCTCGCCCGCCCTCTTTGACCGCCGTGAGATGCTCCTGTCCAAGCCCGCCATTGTCCTCGGTCGTCTGCCCATCATCTATATGGAGCTGCCGTTCGCCATTCGCCTCCGCAGCTGATCCCAGCAGCTCCTCTCTCCATCCCTGCTATTGTGACGTTGATTCCTGTGAAAACATATTGGAACCCGAGAAGAATAGGATTTGCCTTCTTTTCTTCCTTTCTCACCCAACCCTCCTCCTTCCGCCATGGCTCTGCGGATCCCCGAGAACGGGCTGTCTCTCTGGCGAGGAGACCAGCCCGGCCATGCCTCTCCAGACCCCAACTCGAAACCAACCCAGATCATGCGTCTCAACCTAGCCCAAAATACCGTCGACGAGCTGGTTGACTCCCTTCGAAAGGACCAGAAAGCCCGTCTGAGACTGGGCAAACACCAGACCCTGTACTACGGCTCCAAGTCGCAGCACTTCCACGCCTCCGTTGCACACCACCGATCCGAACTCTACCGAGTGAACCCTTCTGACCGAGAAAATCTGTACTTCTCTGGCGTCCTTAGTCACAGCATCGAAGTGCAGAGAGCCAAAGAAGCCACCGCCTCTGCCGACGAAGCTTTGGCAACCCTCGAGCAGAGCATGAGTGCCTTTGAACGAGGCAAGGAGTCTAAGAAAACACAACTGGTGAATCTCAAGCCAGACGGCCGTCGGTCTCTTACCAAAGGCCCACCGAGCAAGACCGACCTCGAGAAGGAGCGGTTCTTCAACAACCGATCACTTCCCAACAGCCCCTCCCTCGGAGGCATTCGGTCACCTGCCTCTGTGTCTGCCCTCACTCCCACCTCCGCTCCGCTTTCTCAAAACAAACGCAAAGTTCGCCTGGACGCCTTAAAAGTTCCGTTTTTGCACCTCCTCGCAGTCACGCCGGTTTCTATTAAATACCTCGCCCAGACAACTCGCTCCTCACAGGATGACTGCCAGGAACTAGCACGCAAATACGCAGTGCAAACTGGGATTGATGATTCGAAATACAAATTGAAGGACAGAACTTACAAGGAACTCGATATCTGGAACTTCCCCTACCCTAACGAATCGGACCGGAATTCAGCAATTGAGAACGCGATTTCCGCCTTCGACCGACAACGTATTTCTACTTCAGACAAACTTTGGCAGATGCTCAACTCCAAGGAAGAAAAGGCAAAGGGAATCTGTAAATCGAGACTGAAGCTTCAAACTGGGCCGCAGCCCCCGCAAATCAAAGTGCACGCCTCGGAGGAAACAGCGAAGGAAGCAGGGAAAGATGAAACCATGACAGGCCACGAGACTGACCGCACAAATGGCAGATTGACGCCTACTGCAGCAGGCGTGGCTTCGGCGAGGATTACGCAGCCGAAAAAGAAGAGTGCTCCCGCCAAGTCAAATAACTCGACCCTGACAGGGCGGATCACCAAGAAAACCGATAAAAAGGCTCCTGCGAAGCCTGACGGGAAATTCAAGTCGGCAGAGTTTGTTCACGATTCAGATGAAGACCTCGATATCCCCGATGCGCCGCCACCACCACCACCTCCAGCTCCCTCCAAAAAGCCGTCAACAGAAACCAGCAAACCCGCATCAAAACTGAAAATAGAGACCAAACCTGCAGCGACCAAAACGCCCACTGCCACTCGCTCCCCGGCAATCAAGTCACAGGTTACAATGGAACCTCGTCCCCGTAGCCTCAAGAAAGTGCCCGCCAATTCCAACAGCACTTCATTAAAGACGCTTCCGGGAACCCGTCAGACAAAACCAACATCGCCTACGAAGCCTTCTCCACTAGCATCTTCTCCCCCCACTAATGCATCTGATTTTGAGAATTCTACACAAAATTCGGGCGGCCAGACAAGTTCATCTAGCTCATCGCCGCTCATGGCACAAGTATCGAGACAGCCAAAGGCAAGACCGACGACGACCGCCAAACCGAAAGAGGTAGCTAGACCGACTGGAACGATCAAACCGCCACCCAACACCTTGAAGCGGAAGACACTTGCTGAGCCGACGCCTACCGGTCGTATGAATGGGGATAATATCAAACGTCGGCGACCGCTTCATTCACCAAGCGGCACCAGCTCGGGCAGTGCTTCACCTCCCCTGAGTCGGGACAACCGTCTCCAACGATTGCAGGAGAAGTCCATAGAATTCAAGAAGCTGTACTCGAAGTACCGCACTCTACATGATTCGCTTGCGAAGCAGACGGATCCGACCCCGTCTGACTTGAGTCGGTTGAGGCAAATGCATGCTCGGGTGTCTCGACTGAAGGAGGATATCTGGGAAGAAGATAGACGGTTGCGGTAATATCATGACTGCCTTTTTTTTTCTCCTTCTCTTCTTTTTATCATGCATTGAATTGCTTTTTGCGCATTAGACAGCCTTATTGACTTGGCCTACGAGCCAGTTACGGCTTTGAATATACCCGCTTGTACATACATACGCATTACTGAGAACTTGCCTTGGAGGCATGTTCATACACTATAGTTATCATTTGGATGTTCAATCAACACCCTTTCAAGAGACAATTTGGACAGGTATCTATCTCATATGTAAGTAACCACGTAAAAAAAAGAAAAAAAAGAAAAAAAAAAAAAAAACCCTCTCCAACGCAGAAGACCAACCAGCTTCTGCACGGAACATATCACTCCATAACCAAGTGTTCATTGTTCACAAACGCTTGTCATGCAGCTGCTAATTTTCCCAAGCCGGCAAAGCATGCTTGCATCCATGCAACCAACCCAATGTGGTAGTAACTAAGTAAAGAGTCAAATTAAAGAAAATTGAAATGATACCCCAGACGGTGACAAGGCCCAATCCAAGTGGAGATCCTCCGTCCTTTCCTTCCCCCCTCCTCTTCGGCCCGACTTGACCGTTTGCTTGTTTTGTTCTGGCACGTGGCTGTAACCAAAAAAACACGGGTAACAATTTGACTATGTAATTACGGGTTAGTCGATACGAGCAAGTCACGTTATTTTTCTTGGGTCTTGGCGAGGCTGCGTCCCGACGTCATGGACCACTAAGACGTGCAAATGTCCCGTACCAATAGTTAACCATCGCGCTTACTTAACGTGTGAACAAAAAAAGCCGACAGCGATAGCGAACCGGAGTGAATTGTCGAGCGACAGGATTGGGGCTGTTGACACTCGATGGGATTGCATTTTGGTAAAGAGGGACTGTTTTTTGGAGGTTTTGTTTGGAATAACAAATTATAATGGCTCCGCAAAAAGGATCTGAGCCGGGAAGGAGGAATCCCACTGTGCTGGTGAGTTGGCAATTTTAACCCTTTCTTTCTTTCTTTCTTTCTTTCCGGTGTCAGTATTGACTTGATCAGGTTACCGATTCTCGCGACCAGCAGTCCCAACGGCCAGGCCGACGTCCTGCGCAGCCGGCAACGCGTTTGATAACCGTCGACAATGTCTTGCAGTACGCCTCGGACGTGCCGTCAATGCAACAGCGGCGCCCGCCGCAGCAACGCCCTCAAATGCGCCCTCGCTCTCGTCTTTCGGCGTCGGGGGGTCTTTCGTCTGGAGCCAGTGTGCCCGGCACCGCAACTGCTGGGAGGTTAGCTGCCCAAGCTCGCCTACCGCCACGGTCGACCAAGGTCACCGAGAAACTGGTCCTACTACCAGAAACACATGCAGATGAATTAGCAGAAGAGGAAGACGATAGATCAGGAGGTGGGGGCAGGGACGGGGCAGAGGACGAGCTGGTCGCCGTGGACGAAGAACTTGTTCAGAAACTGGCACAAGAGCGGAACCTTGACCCGGACACTTTGCGCGAACGGCTCGAGTTGGCAGCAAAGCAGAGACTGCAGGGGGATTTTAGTGTTGATAATGATCTGGCGCCATTGCTGGCCGAGGAGGAGGCCTTGCGACAGCGGTTCGTGTCACCTGAGAAAGCAAAGAGCTATGCCGAACGACTGCCCAAGGCACGACGCGCAGAGAGGCTGCCGCGTGTCACGGCGTATTGTACGGCGCAGGGCTTCAAAATGGGTGCAACGGCGTCGTTTGTCAAAGAGTGGCATGGGGCGAGAACAAAGCTCTATGACGACTGTCTGTACACGGCTTACCATCTGCCTCTTCTTTCAGGCCGAGGCGGGTACAGGATACGAAGCAGTCCTGTTTTGAAGGACGTGGGCGGGAAGATTGTTCTAGACGAAGAGATCGAGCGCAACGAGCGACGAGACTACCATGAAGAATACGATGCTGAAGAACACGAGCACTCCGTTGGCGGCCGGGGCGATAATCCGCGCAGGGATGAAGTCGGCAAACATCACGAAGACGAGCAGCAGCGACAGGCCGACAGCAGCAGCAGTGACAACGACCGGCCATCTACGGGAGAGCAGGGCGAGACGGACTCGGCTCATAACAAGGTGCAGCCAGTCGTGCGACGCATTTCCTCCAATGTGTTCAACTATGCCGAGATGTTTGTGTTTAGCTACGGGGTGGTAGTGTTTTGGAATTGCACCGAGCGGCAAGAAAAGGACATACTGGCGGATCTCACCTTCTCGTCGTCGGTAACAACAGCAGGCCCGTCCATCTCTCTGGCTACGCTGCCACTGCCAGAAGAAGATTTCGAGACGGAGGAATTCCACTTTGAATACTCAACGCAGATCTCACGGCCGCGCGTGTACAACGACATGATCACGCTGCGGTCCGGAGACCACATGATCAAACTGGCCATTTCGCACGGCATCGCGCAGAGCACCAAGCTCTGCTTCTTCGAAGAGGCCATGTCCAAGGAGATGGCCGAGGCCAAGGATATTCCGCGGCGGCTCGCCATGACGGGCAAACTGGGCATGAAGCGCGACGAAGTCTTTCGCATTCTGGGCCGGCTGTTTAAGAGCCGTGTCGAGGTGAATCTCTGTAAGTTTTGATATCCCCCGGCCTCCCTCAGAAAGTTACTAACGAGACAAGCATCGAATATGCTCGACGTCCCCACGTTCTTCTGGGAATCTGAACCAACTTTGTACCCCCTCTACATCGCCGTGCGCGAGTACCTTGAGATCAAGCCGCGCATCCAGGTACTCAACGAGCGCTGCCGCGTGTTCCTCGACCTGACCGAGATCCTTTCTGATTCCATTGCCGACAATAACGAATCGCGTAAGTCCACACATAAGACGCAAAGAAGAAAGAAAGAAAATACTAACGAATAATAGATCAAACATGGATCATCATCATCCTAATCGTCGTCTCTATCCTCGTCACAACCGGCGAAGTCATTCTGCGGTTTGGCTTGTTATCGAGTAACCACACGGCTGCCAACCCGACGGGCCCGTCCTTTGGGACGGCGCTGATGATGAATCTCTTGGGTCGTGCTGGACCTGCTTCTCACACTGGTTCGTTGACTGGTGCTGAATGCGTGTGTCCGGCCGTAGGCGCTGGGAATTCGACGTGGTAGATATTGTTTTTTTTTTTAAAAAAAAGAGGCTGGTCTTCTTGGGGCTACTTACTACGTAGTGCATTAGTTTCTCTTCGTCAAGTGTATATTTGAATTACATGGATTGATGGCTGGTTCTTGGAGTTACACACCGGAGGGAACTTGGTTTTTACATATTCGACATGATGGTCGTTCGTATTAATATTGATACTTAATGCTGACTCATTTACCCAATACGCTGCTTATATACGTACAATGTACACATGTAGCATTCATGATTCATCCGTATTCAAAAGAAATATATTAGTTATATAGTCGTCACCACCATATATAAAGACTGTTCTGAAACACAAAAGAAAACCCGAACTTGAACAAAAATCTCGCTCTGTCTATCCCATCACAGTTATACCCAGTAATACCCTTTTCAAAACCATACTCCACCCAGTGCAGTGCTGAATGTTCTGAGTTTTTCGCACTTATATTTTTTTTTAAAACATGGTATCAAATGCACTCAATCACGCCAGCCAAAAAAAAAAAAAGAATCCAATCGAATGCTTGCAGAAAGACGAAGAGGGAATCTTGCAACAGACAAAAAGAACAAAGAACGACTGGCACCAGTAAAATGCAGACAAGTGATCTGTTAACCAGAATGGTCCAAACTATTAAACCGCTGTTGACCACGCATCCCCAATTCTTGGCTTCATTTCGTAGTTCTCAGGCTCGGTGCTGCCTGGTCGTCGAATGGTAGAATTGGGAAAGTACATGTGAGGGGGCATAGCATTCGGATAGACCGATCCATTCTGTTCTGGGTAGTTGTATTCATGAGTCGAGCCTGGGGACGGGATACTGCCATGAGAAGGAGAAGCCCAGCCCATACTAGACATGTGCGGGCTGCCCGTTACGCTGGCCGGCCGGTGATCGTTGTTGGCCGGAGGTTCAAGTGGCTGAGGTGGCCCGTATCCAGTTGGGTGAGACGTCATAGAAGGGCGAGGGTGTGCGCTGTAGCTTGACAAAGATGGAGAAGTTGCAGTAGGTGAAGCGCGAGGACTGCCTTGTTGGAAATCACCCCGCACATGGGGTGGGATCGATCCGTTGGTGAGGTAATATTCACCAGTGGGACGGAGCACATTCAACGGAGGAAGTTCGCTGTTGAGGCCCATCGACATTTGTTGCCCGGGAGAAGGCGTCGACTGGCCAGATCCGGTCTCTGAGTACATGGCCTCGCCAGGGCGAGTCCCCCTTTCCTTGTTTTGCCGTAAGCTGGCTTCAGTTTGGGCTGCAGCTTCCTCGATTGTCCCAGTGTGATGGTTCTGGTGGCGAGTGAGGGTAGTGCGACGAGTGAATGTTTTCTGGCAGTTTGCGTAAGGACATTTGTACGGCCGCTTGCCAGAATGAATCCTACGATGCCGAGCCAAAGATGAGGAATCGCTGAATGGCTACAATGAAATCAGTACCGTGTCTTTGTATCCCGATCACAACAGACTTACCTTTCCGCAACGCTCGCACATGTGTGGCTTTTCGCCTGTATGGACACGCGAATGGACTGTTAGCGCAGATCGCTGGATGAACTGTTTACCGCAGCCAGGCCACTCGCACGCGTGGGGTCGGACGCCGGTGTGAATCCGCTCTGTAGCATCGATTAGTCACACTGGTCTCGAACACAATACCGTACGTGGGTCAACTCACCATGACGGGCAAGATCGCTACGGCGAGCGAAGCCTTTTTGACATGTTGAACAGTGGAATATACGAGGAGCGGGTTCTGTTCCCGAACGTGTTGGTTGCACAGGTTGTGGCGCGGGGGCCATTTGCTGCGAATTGCCAGGAAAGCTGCCATGCATGTAGGGGTTTGGTATCAGTACACCGCTTCCCGGGTGGTGCATCCCTTGAGGCGGGACGTGAGGCATTTGATGGATAGGCTGGGCGCCAGGCGGATAGCCAAGGACGGCGTGGTCGCCTGGTTGGGATTGGTGTTCACTCATTTCTTGGGCGTGGAATTGAACGGCTTGAGCGAGTTGTGCTTGAAGATGGGGGTCAGCAGCGAAGGCGGCGGAAGCTTTTCTATTCAGTATTGTCGTGATCTCCATGACCTGCCTCAGCAGGCAGGTGTAAAATCGAGAACAAAGTGGCTGCAGGTAGCCGAAACACAATCGAGCAGGCTCAAATGGAAAGGGGTTCGTCCTTGTTGGGAATGTATGCGTGGGAAATGCCGCGTGCGCGTCACGATGTCTCGTAGCACTGGATTTTGTAATTAGAACAGATCCCACTGCGAGACAGTGGAATGTTCACTCACCTTGGTTTCTGTTTTGTTTATGAAGCTATGCACGAGCCTTTTAGTGATTGCTAGAGCGAAAAGTATCAGTATTGGTCTGGAGCCAATGTGGAATATGTTGTTGTAGCGACGAAAACTCGAAAAACGATGGGAGACGGACGACACATCGAAACTATCCCACGCAGAAAGGGCACGTTTCCAATCGCCCACGGAGATGCAAAAGGGACTTTTGAAGGGATGGAAAAGACGCGAATATGGACAGAGACGACTGCGCGTTGACGAAGGTAATCCGAGTCGTCCGCCAGGTTCAAAAGGAGAGATGACAGGAATGAGGAATGAGGGCAGTGGCGACTTACCGAGCTCGAGCACAGACGACAGGGCGGCCAGGCCGGGTCCAAAGAGGCGAGGAGGTATTGCAGCGAGACAAGTGGGATAAAGCGAGCATCGAAGCCGATGGGCAGGGAGAGTGGCAGAGGAGACGCGATGGAGAGGAGTCGAGGTGTTGTTGTTGTTGACGATGAGGCGGCCAAGCACAAAAAAGTAGGCGCGGTATTATTACGCCGTACGGTAAGGCAGGGGATTCCGCGCGGGTGCGAGGCCGAAGTAGATGTATGTACGGTACGGTCCGGTAATAAATAACAGGCACACGCCACGCAGCAGCAATGATAACGATCAAGGGTCAGCAGCAATAATAATAACAGCAACAGAAGAGGACAGAAAACCGGGCGCCAGGATGTTCTTATTCCAGCAGGCCCGCGCGCGAATCCACCTCCTGTCAATCAATTGTTGTGCCCATTTAAGGAGAAGCTGCGGCGCATCCCAATAGGAGCGCGCGCGAACCGTCGGGCGGGTCCACGGCGCCAACGATCTGTGACTAGCCAGCCAGCCAGCATGGCAATGCAGCACGGCGACCCGGCGGCCACACATGATTTACGCCAAGTGGTTTGCATTGTTATTACTACTTAATTACTACATATGCTGGAGTCGACTGTGTTGTGTGTTTGCCTTGGGGGCCTTTTCTATACGGAGTCGGGTGGATACTCCGTCTCCGGGAAGAAGAATGATGACGGTGCTATAATCTTAATTTTAGATACGATCTTGGAGTCTTTTTTTTTTTTTTTTTTTTTTTTTTTTTTTTTT
>CVMT01000012.1:86921-230574 GCA_000985935.1 Talaromyces islandicus | reverse complement strand
TTTTTTTTTTTTTTTTTTTTTTTTTTTTTTTTTTTTGGGTATGTGTGATTCATTCCCAATTACAGTGCCATGGAATTCCGGTACGAATCAGGCGTACCGTGAGGAGGGATGATAATAATAGAACAGCCAAAAAGGGGGGGAGGGAGGGGAATAAAAAATAAAAGCAAAAGCAAAAATAACCAACGATAGCGAGAAACTAACAGGCCTTTTCTTTGTCCACCGCACACCTCATCCCCGTACTAAACTAGGCGCCTAGTTCGAGCTAACTTCTTTCCAGCCCCATCAGGCTTGTCTTAGCTTTGACCTGAGCGTCTTTTCGAGAAGGCCTCTAGAAGGATTCCTTCCGGGTCAGCAGGGAATGGAGCCTTCAGGCCGGCTTCTTGGGTAGGGCATGGAGCCATTAGCGCGGTCCCTGGGGCCAGACGAGCAGTATTGACTCGTGGCTCTGGAGAGAGAGTAGCAAGAGAGAGAGAGAGAGAAGGAAAAAAAAATAAATAAAATAAAATAAAAATAAAAAAAGGGGTCAAGCACAGCCAGAAAACAAGATGAAACGAGGCAGCGGGCCCACCAGTCGCCGGTGATTGGCTATGCGGGCTTCTAGAAAGAAAAGGGGCCTTCTAGCGCCACACTAGTGCCTCAGCCGGGCTGTGCTTCCGTCTCATACTTCGTCATACGGAGTATACTCTGTACATCGTTGGAAGTTGTGCCTCTGTAGTGTATGCATGCAGGCCAGTAGGGAAGAGACCACAAAAGCCCTCCGGCCTGCAGCCTTGTTGAGCTGCAGGTCGTAGGGAGGCCTGAAGGCCCTCCCGAGCCGATCGCCATTTGGATTCTGATGGTGGTATTAGTAGGGGCATGGTACAGACTCCAGGGCTATAACAGAATAATAATAACAATAGCAATGGTATATGATAATAACGTCCACGACTCTTATTTCCAGTTTGGTTGGGATCATCGTTATTTAGTGGTCTGTGTTGGCCAAAGCTGGTGCCACCGTTAATTCTCAACAATATCAATGATGAATAATGAACACGGAGTCTCCGTATTCTCCAAGATCCCCTCGTTTGCGCTAGCAATTACTTAACAGTACGTACGGAGTACCAACGTGTTTGCAAGGGCAATTTTAAAAAATGATCGCCATGCCCCGTCTCCGTATGCGTTGCATCCGCGTTTCAGCTGGGGCCTGGGGGCGTTTCGTGCCGGCCTTCTAGAAGCCACAAAGAAGGCCGGTCACCGCTCCACCGCTTCGTTTGCAAATTTCACATAAAATTTTTTATTTCATTATATAATATTTTATTATTATTATTATTTTAAATATAGATACGTATATTTTCAGAATATTGATCAGTAGCATTCCGTAGTATACATGTATGATTCTACATGATCCGGCATTAATATTATACAGTCATATTGTACAGGCTCATCCCCTCTGCACCGCCCAGAAGTAGTTTCCCCAGTCTTCTCCCCCAGCAACCATTTTCCATCCCCAGCCAGGCACGTAAACTACCCCAGCCACTTTCCACCGCATCCCCTCCAGCGCCTCGCCACCCGCCCGATGGCCGCGTCCGTCAGAGGCCCGCATTAGGCCCTCTTCAACTCGCCCGCGCAGCTCGTCTGCGTTGACAAACTTGCTCCATTCATGCGTGCCCCACGGGACAACCCCAATCGGCCATGGCGCTTCAGCTACCATCTTGTTAACGATGAACGAGGGGACGGTGCGCGCGATCGTCGAGCCAATGAGCCATCCGCCGGGCCGGACAAGTCGCAAGCAGTGGGCCAGAAAGGCAGACGAGCTTTGGGGATCAATATGTTCAATTACTTCGAACAGCGTGACTACGTCAAACGCGTCCGGTGTAGAAGCCTGTTGTCGCTGTTGTTGTTGTTGTTGCTGCGAATCGCCCGTGCTCGAATTGGTCGCGATCTTGTCCGAGAGCGACTCTAGCGTAGTGTTTTCGTATCGAAATATGCCTCGTTGCAAAAGCTCAAAAACCTTCGGGTCCATACGCGCATGGTCACGGGCGATCTTGATCAGACTCGGTGACGGATCGACTGCCGTAATCGACGCAGCTTTTGTTCGTGGGTGTAATTCGGCCGACTGTGACGACGGAAGTGTACGCGCGAGGGACTCGGCAAAGATCCCACCTCCACAGCCCACATCGAGATATCGCAAGCCTTGACTGCTCGCAGCTGCAGGAGTCGATTCGGCCAGACACGAGGCGATGAAGTCGTGCCGCGTAGGGTTCATAAGATGTAGCACTCGCGACGGGCCCATGGGATCCCACCAACTGCTGGCGAGCCCTGAGAAGTGTGCGAGCTCATCCGCAGACACTGATGAGGAATGATGCCGCAATGACTGCGCTATGTGATGGACTCTCGTCGATTCGCGAAGCAGAGTTCGCGCGGTGGCCGCCGCTGGCCGGAGGAGGGAAGGGCTTGCCATGCTCGAAATTTGTCGCACTGAATTCTCTTCAGTGTAAGCCAGCCTGTGAAGAGGCAGGTCACCGGCGATACTGGATCATAATTCTAGAAACGCAGGGTTAGTAATGGGGTGTGACCGCGGGTGCCGTGCAATTGAGCATTTATCAATGTTGTCGTCAGTTGTTGATTATCGGCTGGTTGGGGTCTGAGGCTACTGGTGGTTCTGCCACCGCCTTTCGTTCTATATATCGATCCATCTCTAAAACGACATCAATACGCTATTTGGCCAAGAAAACTGTAGATTACCGTTCTTTTTCTTGATGGTTACCATTTTTATTCTGCGGTCTATAAAAAATGGTGCTTCTAGGTACTCTACCAAGTCCCCTGTAAAGTTAATTGATGCTATTCTTTCTTGGGATGTACGGTATGTAGAGCTTATAAATCTTGTTTTCTTTATCCTTCCGCTTTTGTCAACTCATTCTTAGGTAAGCATCTTTGAAGCACGATCCTCGCATCCAAATGGATTTATTATATTCGAACTCCATACTGACTTGAGTTATGACAATGATCTTCGGAACCAGTCTCCAAATCATACCATGCTCACCGGCCATGACAGGCGATAAATGCAAGGCCCCCTGACCTCAACAACTGAGTTGCATTAAACAACGGGCCCGACAAACTGTCACAATGGAGCCATATCCCGATGCTGCGGAATTTGTCCAGTCGCAAAACACAGATCTCGACAAGATTCATAAGATGAAGCTTGATCCTTTCAACGTTGAAGCCTTGTTGGATAGTGATTCAATTGTCAAGTTTTTATCAATGCCTGTCTCGGACATGGGCACATCTCCAAGAAATACCTGGGCTTTCACTAATTGGGTCTGTCAAGTCTAAGAGTTGCTGCATTAGAGACGGAGGAGCACCCAGTCAAAAAGGTATCATTTCCGTAGCAGAGAAGTCTGTTACGTTAGCTAATTGTAGCTTTAGTTTCGTATAGACAGAGTAGTGTGGGGAATTGATTCACTTCAAATCTTATCTATTTGCATCTTGATAATTCGGAATATTGCCCCTAATATTCTAAATACATATTCTCACAGAGAAATCTAAATTACACCACCTCTATCGCATGCTGTCCAGAAGAAACACTTCTGCCTTTCATACTATCAGCCCAAAAACTCTTTTCGCTCATCCTAGTCAAAGTTCTCGCAAAGCTGAAAAATCCCTGCCTCAGTCCAAGCTCCTTTGCGGAAGCCGGGCCCTCACCGCGAGAGGCTTCGTGCTCAGAGAACCAGCCAGTACGGCGTTTGATGGCTTTCCACAACTCCGCGCCAATGACAAAGAAAATAACAGCACCGAATGACAGGCCCCATTCCCATGATATTCCTTGATGCTTGAAGACGCTAGTATTTAGTCCCGGGATGTAGACAGCTGGAAAGACTGATAATGCTCCAATGACGACTGCCCAGAAGAGAAACTGGTTTTCCCAGAGATCCCAAAAGAACCAAGACCGTACTGCATTATGTTCTGCTCGGAACGGGTCAAGGTTGAACATGCTATTTCGGAGATGTTTGAATTCCCATGCTGCTATCAGGATCAGCCAGGTCAGTTCGGCAAACACTGCTGCTCGTGCACGAAACACGACGTGGCATGCCTCCGAATGGTTCCGGTTACAATCGATTCCAAGGTCAGACGAGCCATTTCCAACGCCATACACAACAATGACAAACGTCATTAGGGTTAGAGTACCCATTATGATGCCGTAGACAATCATGTCCACAATGATCTGCCATGTGAATATTCCTTTCTTAGTATCATGAGGCGGACGCCGCATTACCGAAGAGGAAGCTTTCTCGCGCCCAAGGCCGAATGCTGGGAACGACGATGTCAACATATTTATCCACAAGATCTGCAGTGGAGAAAGCGGAAAGACTGAAATGCCTTCGGTGTCTTGAAACCCTAGACCGACTATCAGCAACACAACCTCGGCGACATTTGACGCGAGGAGGTGCAGCACGAATTTCTGGATATTGTCAAACATCCGTCGGCCTTCTTCTATGGCATTGACGATGCTGGCAAAGTTGTCATCTGTGAGTACTATATCTGATGCAGACTTGGCCACGTCCGAGCCGCCCATACCCATGGCAATGCCTACATCGGCAGCCTGCAGCGATGGTGCATCATTGACCCCATCACCAGTCATAGCACAAAAGCATCGACGTCGATGCAATGCAGCAATCATGCGCGTCTTGGTGTCTGGAGCACAGCGTGCTATGACAAGAGGTAGTGTTGGCATTTCGTCAATCTGCTGGTCGGTCATGCCATCAAACTCTGCGGCAGTCTTGACCAGCGATGCAGCTGCATCGGCAGAGAGACCTGCTGTGTCTCTGGGAATAATGCCAACTTCTTTTGCAATTGCTGTTGCTGTGGATGGGTGGTCTCCCGTTAACATGTGGACGCGGATCCCCGCAGTTGTGCATTCTGCAGCCGTTAGCAAGCTTCTATCAAAAGGAGTTATAACAGACTTACCCTTTACAGCGTCTTTGGTTTCGAGTCTCGGTGGATCGTACAACCCAGCGAGACCCAGCAGTGTCAAATCGTTCTCAACCTCATCACGAGCTAACTCGTCACCTTTCTGCCACTTCTCGGGTGCTGGCTTTTGAGCAATGGCGAGAACTCGTAGACCCTGGTCTGCGAGAAAGCTCATTTGCTCCAGCACCTGGTCCTTGACTTTATCTGTCATTGTCTCATTGCGTTGACCACCGATAGAAGTACAGAGGTTGACGATTTGCTCCACAGCACCTTTAGTATAGATCACTGGCCTGTCACCGTTCCGTTTATAGATAACAGACATGCGTTTGATTGAGCTATCAAACGGATACTCAGCCACTTGTTCCCAGCCGAGTTCCTTTTCGAGCACCTTCTTTCCATATCCAAAACGTGTTGCAAAAACCTGCAAGGCGATTTCGGTTGGGTCTCCCATGGCCTGCCAGGCACCGGAGTCTGAGTCTTGTCGGACGCTGGCGAGATTGCACAAGGCAGAGGACAAAAGAAACCTTTCTAAGTCTGGATTTACATCTGGTAGAAGAGCACCGTCTGTCTGTACATCCGTGTCCTCTTCATCTTGTTTTTGCCGCTTCTCAGACGGAAGGTCGAATGTAAGCGCAGCTGTGCTTCTTGCCTGGTCCATCTCCTGCCTCCGCTTCTCTTGGATCTGTTCAGCCTCTGACTTTGACTCTGGCGCAGAATCATGCTTTACCACGCCGCGGGTAGGGTTGTTTGCGTCGTCCGACTTGCTAACGCTGTAAATACCCACACCCGGAATCCATACTTTCCTCGCTACCATTTGTCCCTGTGTGAGCGTGCCGGTTTTGTCGCTGCAGATGTTGCTGACGCCACCTAGGGCTTCGAGAGCTGACAGCTGACGGACGACAACGCGGCGCCGGCGCATTTGCGTCATGCCAACAACCATTGTGATGGTCAAGACTGCAATCAGAGACTCGGGTATAATCGCGATTCCTATATTTTTTTTTAAAAAAAAATATTAATACTTCGTCAAGATCCGTCTAGCAGAAGAAAATGACTAACCTGTTGATATGGCATAAATGGCAACCTCATTCGTAACGTGAAACTTGTTCACCCCAAAAACAATAATCGCCAGCAAAATGGCAAAGCCGAACAAGGTATACGCCAACTTGCTCAATTTGATTTGCAAAGGTGTACCCGTCGTCAAGCCCAGGAATCTCCCCAATCCATCCCAGATTCTGAGAGTGCCTCCCTTGACGGGCTGCAATGGACCACCGCGTTTGAAGGACATGGACCTGTTTGTCTTGCGCCGTTTTTTGCCTTGCATTGAGGACGCAATTTTCCCGATTTCCGTGTACATGCCCGTGTACACGACAATTCCTGTCCCTCTTCCCTTGGTCACGGTGGAAGAAGAATAAACCATGTTGAGACGATCACCAACTCCGATACTCTCATCTTCTGTTTGAAAACCTGCATCCTTGCTCACGGGAATTGCTTCTCCAGTGAGGATTTTCTCGTCGCACTCTAAATTCATCGCCTCGACCAGACGGAGGTCCGCGGGCACGGTATCACCGGTTTTGACGAGCACGACATCTCCGGGAACCACCTCGGCGGACGGGACGGTGTCTATTTGGCTGTTCCGGAGGACAGTGGCCGAGGGCGAAGACAGACTCCGCAGAGCGTCCATTTTTTGCTCGGCGCGGAATTCTTGATAGAAGCCGATCAGAACGTTGGCGACAATGACCGCGGTGATCACGCCGCCTTCGATATAGTCCGAGACGCCATAGGCTAGTGCCATGGCTAGGACAAGTACCTACTTTTGTCAGCTTAAACTAATCTTTTTAGGAGAAGAGGAGGGTGGAAAAAAAAAAAAAGGCATACTAGTATCATGGCGTTGGAAGCCTGCTTCGCCAGAATGGAATACCATGTTATTCCACCCTCGCTAGAGAGCTTGTTGGGTCCATAGTCGGCCTGTGCTGAAGAAACACTGGCATTCGATAGGCCTGTTTCAATGTTTGTGGGAAAGTGGCTTGTGAGGTCGTGTGTAGAAAGAAGGAAAGGGTGTGTTGGGAACGACTGAGTCTGGGTGTTTTTCATCGTCAAACGTTCGTCTCCTCATGAAGAAATCGTCTAGTATGACTTTTTTTAAAGGCGTAGATTCAATAGTGTAGTAACTATTATGAGCTATGAATTGGATTGGTAATTTGGTCTATATTCATACAACTCGTTTTCACTTCAAATCAATCTGACTTTGAATCACCCAGAGCGGAAATCAAGGCCCTTTATATACCCCGCCTCAGAGTTTCTCTCGAAGATAACATCCCGGTCTCGACCATAACACAAAATACAGTCAGAACCAATCTAACCAATCACAAAACCCTACCAAGAAAACACACGGACTCTCCGCTGCATCGATTCCTATTGCCAAGGATCCGAGGACCAAGAAGTCGACGAATCTTGGCAAGAGTTTCATATAAATACGTCATATACGTACCGACTCTGATCCAACCCAGCGAACCACAACATGCCTGTCATGTGGCGGATTACAAAATTACCAGAAATACCAATGCCAAGAAAAAAAGACCCTTCCGGAAACAGTGCTTGCGTGCGTTCCGTGTCTCCGCCCCGCCCGCCCAGATGCCAAGATTTATTTTTCCGCGGGGTGGAGAGACATGTATGGTAGCGAACTAAACTTGAGGTGGAAATACGCCTTCTGGATTCTCATATGGTGTGGCGATATAGCTACTGATTGGGTAGGCCGATCTTGGCGTTCGGAGATGTCTCGCTTGAAGGATATTGTTGCATAAATAGCAGTATAACTAAGTTCGCCCAGAGGTTATCGAATGCAATGCCAAGAAGTGACCAATTCATAAAACAGTAAATATCATGCATTGGTATCTTAACTCATTAAACGACTATTCATTAAAGTAAAAGCAGTAGAAAGACAGAGGGAAGTACTACTTCCTCCGTCCTTTTCCCTTCCGCTTGGAATTCTCCGGTATACTAACCGTACCCTCGACAACATCATCGCCCTGATCTTTCAACCTCTCCGAGCCGCTGATAAAAAATGTCAAATCGCGGTTTTGCTCTGCTAGATCGGCATTCTCAGCCTTGAGCTTGGCTGTTTCCTGCGTCAAGAGCTCGACACGCTGGACCAGGTTCTCGTTCATAGCTTTCTCCTCGCGCCACTCTTTCTCGAGCTTGCGCGCCATGGCCTCGAATTTGTCGGCACGTCGAGCCGCGCGGTCTTTTTCCTTTTCAAGGCCGGGGACATTGTCCTGGGATATGGTGTCGTAGCGGAGTTGTAGGTCGTTAAGTTTCTGAGTGGCTTCGTTGGCAGTCTCCAGGGCCGCGGATGCGGCAGCACTCGCTTTGGAGGCTTTGTCTGCTGCGCGCTCTACGATTTCTTCAAAGTAGGCCCGCTGGCTTTCCAGTTGGCTGGTTAGAAGATGGGTGTATTCGACGCTCATGTTTTCGAGTTTCTCGCGAGGCACAGCGTCCGTCCAGTCTGGCGGATCGAGAGCCGAGTTGTCGGCCGCAGGCAGCTCAACTAGTTTGCCGTCTGTTTTGCTTTGTATTATTCGGTGGACGTATGCATCGCTTACGTAGTCCCATACTCGCTGCGACGAGAGGTCCATGGCGAACGCGTGCGAGGTTTCTTTGTAGTGGGCGAAGGCGTGTGCTTCGTCGTATCGGCCGCATCCAATGTTCCCGCATATCAAGCAAATCCATAAGTTAAGCTCCGAGTGGCATACGCTGCACTCGGGCTCTGTTCCGTCCATGGCGACCTGGCTGCGGAGAGCAAAGTCGTCCAGCGTGTATCTGCAGACTGGACATCCACTTCCTTTCCACTTTTCGAGGCACGTGCAATGAAAGACGTGCTGGCAGATAATTGTCAATAACCCGGTCGTCTCATCCATTCTTTCCAGACAAACTGGACATGTCGGCAATTCCACGAGAGATGGTGTGGGAGGAGCAATAGGCCTTGTGGATAGTGATGCCGAAGATGGACCGGGAGAGGTGGCTGCAGCGCCTAACGATCTCGATTGGTTTGTTACAAGAGACGTCGCCGAAAAGGATTGTCTCGAAGCGTCAGATATTCTCGATGTTGGCGTTGGCCGCGTGGCTTCAATTTCAACCGACTTGACAAACACGGCATGGCAAGTTTCAGGCTAGAATCGCCATCAGTATTCCGTATGTAATATATAGAAAGGAAAGAGACATACCTCCATGCTATTAAAAACCTTTCCATTCCAGTCCTTTTGCCAGTCCCGAGCCTTCTTCCCATTCCGAAATTTCATTAAGACCATGTATCGATTAGCTCTCGCTGTCTTGATCATTCGAAAGTGGCTGACTTCGTCTCTGGTCGCCTCGCCGACAAACCCAAGGAAATCAGAAGGTGACATGTACGAGGGCACTGCTAGGATGCATATCGTCGTGCAGTCCTCATCGAGCAGCGACATGTATGAGCCACTGAGCGACTGACTATCTTCGCCACCGTGGTGATCCCGCGGCTGGCGAGCAGCAGAGGAGCCCTTGAGGTAGGATGGATAATCATCGACGGCGAGCGCCGGCGTCTCCTTTGCATCGCGGTACAAGTGGACGATTCCAAATATGCTATCTGGCAAGGTCTGGTCGAGCGGGATGTATTTTCCTTTTGTGTGCAGCCCCCCGAGAATGTCCGTGCCAATGCCGGTTGCAATCTCATCGCTTCTTGAAATGTGCTCGTCGCCCCGCTTCGAATGGCCGTATTCAGGAGCAATCATGTCGATGCTTTGGATCGAGATCTGGTCTAGTCTGTGATCTGGCTGGGTGTGTTGTGTGTCAAAAGCACTGTTGCTGCTGCTGCGGAGACTCAAATTATCTCTAGCGAAACGGAGCGGTAGCGACGGTGAAGAAGACCATTGATCCCGGCCGTCAGCACTCCTTCTCGACGCGACTGTATTGCTATGCACATCTGCCGGGCCAGACTCTTGAGATCCTAGTGTTTCCTTGCTTCGTCGCGATGCCTTGTTGTCTCTGCGGCGCTGGAACGGGAGGATAGCTTCGCGGGCGGATTCGTAAGAAAGCGAGCTCGATTGCGGGGTCGTCGAGCCGGGGTCGGTGTCGCGATCGGGCGAGAAGAGTTCAAGAGCGATATGGTAAAAATAAGAGGGCATTCCGACGCATGCTCACGCCTGGGAGCTTGAGGTCTGAGTCCGGGATCGCTCATTAGCTTAATTAAATGTTTGGTCTACCAAGGGTGGGTGGGTCATGTGAGTGGCGAGTGACACGTTGACCACGAGTTACTTCATGCACATAAATTTGCATTCAAACTTTTTTTATATTACAAAATTGACATTTATTGTCCGTCATGTATGTATTGGAGCACGGCGACACGACTTCTCTTAACGCGCCTGCCGATGATGATTACGCCAGTTTCTTTTACTATGGTGATAGAACACTAAATGGGAAGAATCATATGCCCGTGGGCAGTGAATTGTCATAAGTCTTAACTAAGCGTAGTTAAAAAAAAAATGTTACAGCCATCAAAAATCAGAACCAAACGCCGATGAGGCAATGCGAAATTTCCCATACACCCCATATCCGAAGAAAACCTTAGTTGCCACCGCGGAGTCGGAGCACCAAGTGGAGGGTCGACTCCTTCTGGATGTTGTAGTCGGACAGTGTGCGACCATCTTCCAGTTGCTTGCCAGCAAAGATAAGACGTTGTTGGTCAGGTGGGATACCCTCCTTGTCTTGGATCTTGCTCTTCACATTGTCGATTGTGTCTGACGATTCAACCTCGAGTGTGATAGTCTTTCCAGTCAGGGTCTTGACGAAAATTTGCATACCACCACGCAGGCGGAGAACCAAGTGAAGAGTAGATTCTTTTTGGATGTTGTAGTCAGAGAGAGTGCGGCCGTCTTCGAGCTGTTTGCCGGCAAAGATCAGACGTTGTTGGTCAGGAGGGATTCCTTCCTTGTCCTGGATTTTCGACTTGACGTTGTCGATGGTGTCGGAAGATTCAACTTCCAATGTGATGGTCTTGCCGGTGAGAGTTTTGACGAAAATCTGCATACCACCACGCAGACGAAGGACCAGGTGGAGGGTAGATTCCTTTTGAATGTTGTAGTCCGAGAGAGTGCGGCCGTCTTCCAGCTGCTTTCCAGCGAAGATCAAACGCTGTTGGTCAGGGGGGATGCCCTCCTTGTCCTGAATCTTCGACTTGACGTTGTCGATGGTGTCGGAAGACTCGACTTCCAAGGTGATGGTCTTGCCAGTGAGAGTCTTGACGAAGATCTGCATACCACCACGGAGACGCAGGACCAAGTGCAAAGTGGATTCTTTCTGTAGTTTTGATTAGCATCGCTTTCAGATCAAAAAGAGTCGGGTAAAATCATACCTGAATGTTGTAGTCAGAAAGGGTGCGGCCGTCCTCAAGCTGTTTGCCAGCGAAAATCAGGCGCTGTTGGTCGGGAGGGATGCCTTCCTTGTCCTGGATCTTGGACTTGACGTTGTCGATGGTGTCGGAGGACTCGACCTCAAGAGTGATGGTCTTGCCCGTGAGGGTCTTGACGAAAATCTGCATGGTTGCGAGAAGATGGATGGACGATGTGGAAGGTGGATAGAAGGACTTTGTCGTGTTCGCTGTTCGCAAGGGACGCGGTGGTAATGCGAGGCAAAAGAGGAGTGTGAGAAGGAAAGAAGCAGAAGAGGGCGCGGTGGCAGGCAGCGGGCGGGGGTGGGACTACTTATAGCACGGGTGGAGGCAAACGGAGCACAGCCGCCGGCCGGGACCCGGCAAGAGTCGCAATAGCGCGGGAAAACTCGTAGCCAGCCTTAATCAGCTAACAATAATAATAGCACCGTCTCCTGCTGTACCATACCGCTAACAACTAATCATTACCACTGCATGCTGAACCAGTGGCGAGGCCGAAGGTGCTAGAAAGCGCTCGGGGACCCGCCGGGTGAGTCACGCTCAGGTGACCGCGCGCTGCCCGAACGGGTTAGTCCGTGATGTCATCCAGCCCACCCCCGACTTTTGCCCGGATAAGAGCGTTTTCTCGCTGCCCCGTGTAATTATTATGTCTTACCAGCCCCTGTCGATCGTGTGTGTTCCTGCTTCCAGGCACTTATTCTTTTGACGATTGTGATATGACTGTTTCAAACTCGGTTAATTACAACTTATCCTATCGTAGCCCATTCGTGTCTACATGCGGAGTGTTGGGCATTGCTCTTTATCGCTGCAATGACGCCATCAAGGTCTTATCGTCCAGGGGGGGCGCTAAGCAACCTAGTTCATGAAATAAGGGGACCCTCTCCATGTACGTATTAACTAAGTTATTATACCATAAGCTACTCCGTATTGTATGCTGCCTTTAAGCACGGGCGTATGAATAATAGTGAGCAAACATGTGTACTCCATAGTCCATGTACCAACGGTGAGTCGGTGATGCCGTTTTCGACAACTACATACGGGATTCTCCGTACATGCCACACTACGGAATGCTACCACAGAACAAAATTTTCACCTCGTTAGTCTGAGCGCTGTACTATTATTATTTCTCGTATAATTGACTGAAGGTTGCAACGATGGTCGCATCAACGGAAAATTTCGACAAAAAGACCGCTCCAGCCACGCTCCCGGGCTGCCGTGACCCGAGCCATTCTTAGCTCAGCAGCTGATTAATACATGCACGTGGTAGTTATACCGCTTCTGATTGGTTATCCGTTCTATACTTTTGATATATTTGACGGACATGCTCTGATCAAGGTACTCAAATACACCCGTATAACTCATGAGTCATCTCTCTCTGCCTCTACTCCATGCGCCCGCAGCAACTTCAAGACTGCAAATAACAGTGTGTATTCGTCCGACTGGAGGTTCACTGATGCGTCGTTTTGTATGAGACACTTGATAGTTTCGATATTGCTTCCATAAATTGCCATGGTCGGAGGGGTGCCATTTAATTCGTTCACGACTCTCTCGCAGTTATCCTCCTCATCGATTTGTTCGATATACGGTGCTTCCCATCCTTCAGCATTCAGGTCTGCTCCGGCGTCCACAGGTAACTTTGCCGCCTTGAATGACTCTTGAGCAGTACGATGCTCCATGCCCATCGCGCTCATTTGGGTCCTCGCCCCGTTCTAGAAAATACTGTAGCACATTCAGGAATTTTAGGTGTGCTGCCACGTTTACACTAGTTGTCTCCTCTGGTAGATGGCCGCCGTCTACGCGCCGGTATATTACAAACCGTCGTTTGAATGTCGCCGTGCGTACATTACAAAGTGCTGTTATGCGCCGAAGCCACTCTTCCTGAGACTCGTGCTTGCATAACCTGCAGTTTTTGGTCCAATATTTTGCCGCATACTCAAAAAATCCATGGCTGTCGGTATAGGATTTTGCCAGATCCAAATTCTCGTCTTGATCATCTCGACTGTTCGAGTTGCTACCAGGTTCTTCCTCTTCTAGCAACGGGCCACTTGAAAAGCATTCAAAGGATAGAAGAGAGATCCAAACTCTTGTTAAGAGGTTTCCGTAATCCGGAGGATGAAAAGAATGCCCCCAGTCCCCACTTTCGCGATCTACTCTTGCCAGTAATTAATCCTTGGCGGTCTGGTGGATGAGGGACACGGAGCCATCATCTATGGCCGTGAAAAGCCCGCAGATATTTCGGAGCCTCACTTCCAAGATATCTAGGCTTCCTAGTCCAATTTCAGCGTAGAAAGTATAGCTGAAATCCCCAGCTAGTGCCGTGGCAACGCTCATATATCTCAAACTTGAAGGAACTTTAGCACCGAATATGATCTGCAGGAGCTCTCACACAAGCTTTTTATCACGAGACTTTTTCAGAATCGAGTCATAGGTGTCTATGACGCTTTGAGGGAGCTCTGAAACAAGCTTTTCGATTTCTCTCCAGTTTCCTCGCCGGTGACCGGGTCTGATCTCCTCCATTATCAGACTTAGCCCTTAGATATGTCCTGTTCTCGACTTGAAGTAATTTCTGCAGAAGAAACCCGGTGATATCTTTATTAAACCAATTTTCTGTTCCGAGCTCCTGCCCTTTTATCCTTGTGACCCGATCTATCTCTTCACTAATCTCTACAGCTTCTTCGTCTCCGGATAGGTGAATTGTCGGCATATCTTTAGTGAATTGATGAGACTGATATTGAATTTCATCATAAGTTCGGCTCGTCAAGAAAAATCTCAATTTTGGTTAGTCCTGAGACGAGTCCTTGGACTCACGATAAAAAAGGCAATGATCCTTTGAATCAGAAAGGTCAATTATAATTTGCTCATACTTTTGGATCAACTCTAGCTCGTAGGCTTCGTCCCACAAGTCTCAACTGGCAGCTACGCCGTCACTCGAGGGAAGACTCTTGGGTGAAAGAGGAGGCTGAGTGTTTGTGTTTGGTTTTTTCCGGGGTTCGACATTCTGTTCAGCCTTGTCTTGGTCTTTGCGCTTTTCATAGTTGCCTAGAAACGGTTCCTAAAGCCCATCGCACCAAGTGTTTTCTGCAGAGATTCCCGCGTAAATATATGGGTTAACAAAGCCAGTAGGCCTCGAAGAGACTCCAAATTCCAGGAAAATGCCACAAATTTCGACAAAATCGCCAGATTATGCATAATGTTTACGGGCTAGCCACTGGTGTCGGGATATGCAGCCACTGCCGACATCTGAAGTTGCTGTTGGTTTTTCTACCTCTAGTGGTACTTTCACAGAACATGTCGACCCTTTCCTTCCTACATGAATGAATTTACTAGGACAGCTCAAGTATTGTGACTATCTTTGTTCAGGGTATCTTTCCAGCTATATATGTACCCACAAAGCCATGCTGCAGAGTCCAGTGTCTTGCAGTCAAAACTTGCTCATCGCTCAAACACAAAAACATGCATGGCTTCGTTTCCATCATGACAATAAAAAAAAGAGAGAAAATTTTCAAAAATACAAAGGTTCAAACATGCTATATAGGCTTTCCATGATCTCATGATCGTTGACCGTACATATTTCATAAAATTCGTGTTCCTCATCATCGCTAGGAATCAACGCAATGCAAACAGGCATTTCAAAGTGGTCGTGGGTGGTATAAAAAAAGAGTAAAAGAACAACCGTATCGAGTCAAGATACTGTTTGCTCTATCGTCAAAAGCATGATGAAAAGATGAGTCGTAAAAATGAAAGTAAATCTTCGACAAGTTGTCGCACAGCAATCGCTCAAAACATCTCGTCATATCTTTCGTTTTTCACGTCAACGCCGTATCTAAAAGGCCGTCATAAAAACACACGGAAACAAAGAAAAAGATAAACCCGATTACATGATCATATCGTTGCTCTGATATTCGTCAAATCATTTCAGTTCGCGCGGATAACTAGTCGTGAGAGGAACTTATTTGACAAGCAGTCAAAGTCGTTGCGGTTGAACGTGGATTTAGAACGACTGCGGAGGTAGGCATCTATACACTTATTAGTAACTTTTTGGTAAAATATCTAGGCTGTAACAACGTACCATGTCGTGTAACATGGTGTCGGACTTCTGTCATGGTTTGGCACACATCGGGGTTAGAGTTGAGCAACTGGTGATGTTTACCAGTTTCCCAGTCGGCAAAAGTAGGAAGCTTCTGCGAGATGGCCTGGAAAAGACCGACAATGACACCAACGGGTGTGGATTCCATGTCATGGCAGAATTTGTCGACAGCAGCAGCGTCCTGTTGATGGTTAGTCCAGGCAAATATAAATTAAATGCAGGTTGTGGCTTACAGGAACCCGGTAGTGGCAGTCAAACTGTATCTCTTCCCAGACAGCAAGCAAAATCGACGCCAGAATGAAGATAGTTGGCCAGTTCTTGAGCTTATCGCCGCTATATACGCTCGAGTAAAGAGCAGAAAGCTCCTCAAGAACGTCCTTCTGGAGCTCACGCCACATGGCGGCCATGGCACATTTAATCTGGAAATTGATCATGACTGGTGCCATGGTCTTGCCTCGGAACCGCGAGCTTTCTCCTTCGATTGTACCGCAGAAGCCCTCCTCTTCGCCAATACCCTCAACCATGGTAATGTGAAGGGTAAGGTTGTAAGCGAGAATGAGCTTCAATGCCTTGCGGATAACTGGAAGTTTAGTTCGATAGTAGTATCGGAACGCAGTCTTCAACATCTCGGTGAGGAATGGAGTACCATCAAAGTAGTCGTCGACAAACTTTTCAAAGCTGCCATTGCCATCGATGTGACGGTCAAGGTAGTCAGACAACATGGAAGACGAGATACCGTCAATTCCAGCAGATAATTTCATGGTGGAGACCTCAAATGGACTCAAGTCTTGCTCGACATTCTCGACCCAGTCCACATTGAAGCATTCTTCGTCGCGAACATAGACTTCACGGGCATTGATGGGCAGAATTTGACCATAGCCATGGGTGACAAACAGGGTTCGCTCGTGCTCAGAAAATCCTTTGATGTTCCCGACAGAGAAGCCCATTGTGATGTGGCGCTCATAATCCGCTTTCCAATCCTTCATGAAATACCCGATCTCCTTAATATCAATTCGCGTGCAAGGAACTTGCCACAAACGAGCATGTGAAGGCTGGCAGCCAGCACAAGGTTCACCCTTGTCACACTATTCGGTTCGTTAGATACGATGGAAAAATTGACTCTAGATGTGAAAGTACTTACAGTCTTCTTAAGAAACTTGCATCGCAGACAAGCACGAAGTTTCCGGATTTCACTTGCTTGCTTTCGCTGGTCGGGCTTGAGAGGACCCTTGCGCTTTCCAATGCGTTTCTCCGTGTTCTCTGGCTTACCCATCTGTGATTGCTTTCGGACCTTGGTTTCGGCAGTTTTGGCAGAAATCGGGCTCTTGCGAGAATTTTTCCGGCCTGGAGGAGATGTGGCAGAGGAGGAAGAAGAGGAGAGAGATTGCGAGCCGGGGGAACGGATTGGTGATGAGGATTTCTTGGTGGGAACTGGGATTGGCCGCGTGATGGCAATGGGACTAACTGCGGTGGGTGAAACGGAGCCATGAGAGGCATGGTCGAGCGAGATTCTGCGGTCTGCTGACGAGTTGTAGACCGACTCTAAATTAGAGTCAGAGCCGGGGGAATTGATCGGGTGCTGCACGTCGACCCAACTGCCACTCCAGGAAGCACGGTTTGGCTCGAAATCGGAATATGACGACTCGGATAAGGTTCGGTCATGTAACGTCTGAGTGGGGTTGATGAAGATGCTCTGCTCGGGGAACGCCTCTAGCTGGTGGCGGTGGTCGACAGTGGCCCATCCGTTGTCGCTACTCGAGCTAGTCAACGAGCGGACCTCGAGATAGGTATCTGTGGGAGAGCTGCTCTCAGCGACGGGGTGCGGGGCTCCCGAGTACGGGGCTAGGTCGTGCAAGTTATTGGGGAAGCTCATGAGCTCCTGGAAATCCGGGTAGGTGAAGGGCATAATATCGACCGGGGCCGACAGACCAAGGTAGGACCCATCCAGTAGGCCGCCGGTGTTCATGGGTGCTTGCGAAGCCGGGAGCAAGTCGACGGGCGAGGTCTGCAACGGGACGCCATAGCTTGATGAGAATTGCGGCGCCGTCGTTTGAACTTGCGAGTACTGGAGCTGGGCGGGCATCGGTTGCTGGAACGATGTCCATTCTGGGAGCAGGTTGGCGTCTGACGGAATGGCCTGGTCAAAGGCGTGACCGCTGGTTTGGAGAGGAGGCATCTCTCGACCGCCGTCTGGTCGCTGAGTGCTCTGGTCGACGGGGACGGGCCAAGTTGCAGCCTGGAGGTAGTTTCTCGACTCATAATCGAGGTCTACCAGGCCATCGTTGGATATGTTGAGGTTGGACATGGTTCAATGCCCGTGGATATAACAGCGTATAGAGGGATAAGCAGCAGAGATTCAAGTCGAGAAGTAGCCCTGATGCATCAGGCCATCACAGCAGCCTTTTGGCGACATGGGAATCTGGGGGGGAAACGAGAGGAAAAGGACGAGAAGCGGTGGGGGAGCGAGCGAGGAAAGAGGCGGTGAGCGCCGCGGGTTGGTTGGCCGACACGCTAGGGACCCAGTGGGGCTATATGCCCTGATCGGGCTAGCGTTTGTGTTATCGCTATCGCCGGCTGCGTGCTGGGCTAGCCTGCATCGGGCTAGAGCTAGGTGATCCATCCACTGGCACTTCCTGCCACTACTGCCACGCCGCGCGCGCGATTGCCCAGCCGACCCTCCAGGCGGGGTACCTAGCCAATCAGCATGCGCATCGCCCTCGGCCCGCCTCCCGCAGGGCGCCATTTGCGGCCAACCAAACGCCTCAATATTGAGCAGCCCCGCTTCTTTACAGCTTCGTTCTAGACAGTACGGAGTAGACAGTGGACACAATTCATACTCCGTCCGTCCTACCACGATCCATGAGTTACTTGTGAGAATGCTCATGCGAGATCAATCTGCTTCGTCGTACCATCCTTCCTAATCTATCACTCACCAAAGTCGCTGGTCGCCAGTCGTCAGTAGTACATGCGAGCGTCTGTCCTTCAAGCTCAGGTGCAGCGGTGGCTGGTGTCATCGGGACTCCTCACAAAGAAAGGATCCTGCGCCATCCCAGAAGCGAGGACCCGCCGGTAAGCACCATGCTGATTATCAGAAGATCGCACCACAGTCCGCACACAAGCATCCTCAACATTTTCCAACGCAGCGACTCGCGAGTCGCGAGGCTCGGGGGAATTCCGGATCCGCATGTGACGGATAACCCGGAGTCGTCAATGGTCAAGCATTCTTTTTTATTTTTTTCATGCTATTTCATATTATCTTAATTTTTATTATTAGTACTGCTCTGTAAAAGCTCCAAACAAAGGCAGTCCCACACAGTCCAAGCAAAATGAAAGTGATATGTAAAATGAAAATGATATGATATAATAAGAGTGGCTGGAGCGTGTGCCGACGACGCCGGGCGTGGCAGTGTGCGGTCACGGGAGCAGCAGAAAAAAGAGGCTGCAGAACGGCCTTCCCTCACTAACCTAACCTCGACTGAGTCGACACTCTGACCTCCGTGCATCCTCGACCACTCGCCTGGCCGTGTCGGACTACCAGCGCACTGCCAGCACAGCACGGCACGTCTTGCAATTTGCCCGCCTGCTGCACCCGCTCCCAAATCATGCTCTCGGGGTCTGTAATGGTTGGATGACACGAGCGCCCACCCCAGCCTTCCCTGCAGGCCGCTGCCAATAACCGCCCTGCCAATTCAACATGCAACGTTGCTTGCATTCTTGATCAATGGTGACAGAGGACACGGTTTCGCCTCCTTGGATCGGATGCTGCGAGCAGCAGACTATTGCTTGTTTCTGACTCAGGCTGGCGGGGTGCGATTGATCGACAGTTGGCCACCTTTCGGACATGTATAAAATGCGCCGTTAACTAATACCAGGATGGCGAATCGTTTCGCAGGGCCTACATCTCCCTTGGCCTGGCCCAGATCGGTATTTGAGAAATGCAAGTCGATCAGAAAAGAGCTTGCTCTGTCGTCGAACTTGAGATCCATCTACGGTCCTAAATTCGCATGCTATCTGTTTATGTCTATCTGGCTATCAACTATCGATTATCGGCCATCACGTCCTATCGTGTTCGTGCCGTGCGGAGTCGCCCCAAGACCAGAACATGGTCCGTGTGTAGATGACAGGTGTCCGATAAAGAATCTCCACGGACCCTCGTGACGACATCAAGTTGCAATTTGCTTGCATCTTTATTTTTGGAGACCTATTTTTATACCATATTCTCTACAGTATGGAGACGTAGATGAATTAGACTTGCTGGGTTTATTGAAGCTTAGTAGACTGTTCGCTGCGGGTTGCGGACTACTTACAGAGAGCGACTACACGCCCTGTAGCTTTCTCCAATCCGGTAGTGGCCCGTGACTATATTGGCATCTGTGTCGATTTATCCTGTCGGTCATCGTAACTGTAGAGTAGCCATGCATCATAGGCAATTTATACCACAGCACTTGAGAGTTCACACTCACCTCAGCACATACATGGGTAAATTACTGTGTACTATTTCAAACATATATATATATATATATTTATATATATATCAATTGACACACATGTGAGCAATTGAGTGTCTACTTACATAACATTGAATGATTCACCACGCGAGTACAAGCGATCGTACAATCCACCCAGCGAGAGTATAGACATGGCTGTGACATCAGGACAAAGAACTCTGAACTACCCGAGAACCACCAAAATTCTCCAATCGGCGGAATTGCCTCGCACCACAGAAACCTGGACAAGAACACTGACCCATCAATTCCCGGGGTTTTATTCATCGCAAGCGGCAAAAACTCAGATCACCTGCGTGTGCCCTTTTTTTTTAAACTGTACTCTGGGTTTTCTTTATGCCCGTCGTTGCGGCGTCTGGGAGAGGTCGTCGCAGAGTCCGGTTCCCCGCAGGGAACAGCTCCAACAACAGGCCGCAGAATACGACAGCTCACAACAGCAACAACTCTCATCGCAGACTGCCTCCTACATCGGACCAGAAGCAAAGCATGGCAGTCGCTGGAACCCAAGAGCTTTGCATCCCGTCGATATTCCGAGACCTGCCGCCGCTGCGCGATCTCTTGACTACGCAGACGAGCACAGTCCAGGACGAGACGGTCGAAAAATGCCTCCCTTTTCTGCGGGGCACAGATGGCTCTCTGAGAGGCAATTTGAATGAATTGGGGCTGGCCCATCTGTTACGAGACCGCCATATTGAGTACCTCTACGATTCTCTGGAAGATTATCCCGAAACCTTTGTTGGGCTGGACTCGAGTCGGCCGTGGATGTCGTATTGGGCTCTCGCGTCCTTGACACTTCTTGGAGAAGACGTCAGCAAGTATCGCCATCGGTAAGAATACATTTTATCTATAGACAAAGGACTATATTTGTTTCTCGGTGTTTGTGACATGGAATGTAGAGGTCAGCTGATATTTACGATATCCCGCTGACGCAGCTTCGACCAGGGTGATAACAACCATTTCTCCCATGCAGAATGACACTGGTGGCTTTGGAGGCGGCCACGGCCAGATGTCTCATTTGGCGTCCAGTTTTCCAGCAGTCCTGTGTCTCGCATTGGTCGCGGGCCAAGATGCATACAAGCTAGTCGACCGTAGAGCAATGTAAGGAGTCGAGTCGACTTTTCTTTTTCCTCCTAAAAATAAACTTTGGACCTGCACTCACCGTTTGTCAGGTGGCTTTGGCTCGGGAAATTGAAGCAGCCCGATGGAGGTTTCCAACTTGTTGCAGGTGGCGAGGAAGATGTCCGGTAATCCTAACATTCCTATTCCCTTGGCACGAACACACAGACACATAGACACGTTATCTCGAGACAAAGAAGACTGATAGACAGACGTGGAGGGGTGCATATTGCGCCATAGTGATCATTTCTCTTCTGGATTTGCCGCTCGACTTGCCTCCAGAAACCGAAGCGCGCAAGTATGGATTGACCACATTCATCAGCGGTCTTCCCGAATACTTGTCCAGATGTGAGTGCCCAGTATTTTTTTTTTTTGCCCTGAATTCAAACCTCTTAACAAATTGCGGCTCTAGGTCAAACGTATGAAGGCGGTCTTTCCGGCAAACCTAGTGCCGCAGAAGCTCATGGCGCATATGCGTTTTGTGTTTTGGCTTGTTTGTGTATCCTTGGAAAGCCGGATGAAATGATTACAAGGTATGCCCGATTCAATCCCACTTTTTTTTTACTTACCGGCATTTGCTAAACAGGGGCCGTTACTACCAGGTACATGGATGTTCCGCTTCTACTATCCTGGCTCTCGGCTAGACAGTATGCCCCAGAAGGTGGATATTCCGGTCGGACGAACAAGCTGGTGGACGGCTGCTACAGCCACTGGGTTGGTGATTGCTGGCCACTAATTCAGGCTGCCCTGAGAGGCGCAACAGACTCGGCTCCTTCTGTAGACAGCAACTTGTATAGCCGTGAGGGTCTGGCACGGTACATTTTGAACTGCTGCCAGAACAAAATGGGCGGGCTCCGCGATAAGCCAGGAAAGTACGTAGTTTTTTTTGTTCTTTGTTATTTACAGAATGGGGACTGACGTGGGCCAACAGACAGCCAGACTCATATCATACCTGCTACACATTGACGGGACTAAGCGGGCTCCAGCATCAGCATTACTACACCGAAACAAAACCGTCCCAATCTAGTGACAGCAACAACAGCAACAACAGCGGCGGGGTCTTCTCGTCTGCCTTTTGTTGGAGATCAGTGCCCGCCGTGGACGCAGGCTCCGCGGGTCGAGACGTCTTTGACGACGGCGACCGACTCGCATCGTTCCATCCGCTGTACACAATTCCCCATAAAAATGCGGAGGCGCTACGGCGCTGGTGCGAGGAGAGGCCAATCTGAAGGAAATTGCAGTTTACATGTATGCAGGCGGCGAAGGAATGTATCCGAGGTGAGGTGGCGCCTTCATGATAACAGATCATCTACGCAGTTAAGGTGTAGATACAGATACCGATACCAAATTTAATGTCTGGTGGAACTGGCAATGATAAAGAAACAAAACGAAAAGAAAGCACCGGGGAATTTTCACCGCACGACGCATGCCCGTTGTGTAGCACAGATATGAACTAGCTACTCTGATCACAACATTGAATACATTACATATCCAGCATCGGAAAAACGTGGGCCAATTGTTAATGGCCAGGGCAATTGCTCGGCTGCCGACATTTCTGTGCGAGGCGAGACAGCAATAATTATTTCCTATGTCCGTATTACTACTTGGTACGGTATACAATAATGGTCCAGACGCGCCACTACGGAGCACGCGTGGGCGATCGCTGGCAGAGCGGGAATTGTCCTTGACGATCAGTACTCGCGGTGATTAACAATTAGCAATTAACCTGCTACCGAGGGAAACGTGTTTGAGGATAGTTTTGAGAGTACATACATATACGCGTGTAATGACAATAACAATACCCAGCCGGACAAGGGTGAATCGTAATCCAGTAATTGAGGTGCGTAATACCATACCGTACGCATACATGTAGTAATTACGTTGTTACAGTACAGCAGACGCGTTGATGTCATGCAGCGCCGCCAACGTCGTCCTCCTCCTCCTCCTCCTCCACAAGCCAGAAAAGCCAGACCACACAAAGACCAGCTAATCTTACGGGCAGTATCAACAAAGGCAGGCAGGTCGAAGGGTCGCAATCAGTCACTTATCCGACAGCCGACACGCCTAGCTCGGAGCGTTTCTCCACCGGTGCAGCGGCCACCGAAATTGACAACGCATCACTGCGTCTTGCTAAGCCCAAACTCGATATTTGTGCATGAAATGCCTGTCTCTTGCCTGTGCATCTGCACTCATACCATGCACTGGCTGCTGATTGCTGACTGCGGACTACGGAGTGACTACGGAGTGGTTGACTATACAGACTCACGAGGTGGTTGACCACAGACTGACTGGATTTTCTTTGCCACAACAGCCTTCTCGTGCTTGGGGTTTTAGTCGCGCGACTCGTCTGGTGTCGCCAAGCCGTTGATGTCGACCCGGGCTCGGTCTCGAGGGCTGCTAGTCATGCAGCTAGCATATTGCTTGCTTCTGCTAGCCTGCTAGTCTGAGTAGCAGCCTCCAGCCTGCCTGCTAAAGCCTGAAGCTCTATCACCGACTTCCCTCACCCCTCTCTGGCGGTGGGCCGCCCAGCCTGGCGCACCCAATCCTCTCTGGCGCCGTACCGATGGACCCTCGACGACCCTATCCGCCGGATGGATGTACTCGTGCTACTGCGACCTTGGCAAGTGGCAAGTTGTATATTATTCAGAGACTAGCGAGGTCGACCGGAACTAGCCTTATAGATTACTGCAAGAAACTGAAGGTGTGTTTTTACCCCGGAAAAGTAGGAGACAGAAAAAGCAATTTCCGTGTCTTGGTCTTGGTGCTGGCTATGTAGTACCAATGCGGCGGATCCCAATACTAGTATCATCCTTTCTTCGCAACAAACTTTGGACAATCCAGAGAGCGCAAAGGAGGGGCAAGGGTAATAGTTAATAACTAGGTACTGACCTGCATGGGGTGGAGCCGACTCGCTTCGCTCAACTTCAATCGATCTCCTCGGCGGCAATTTTCCTCCTCTGACGCGCTGCGGGGTTTCACTCTTGTTATTACTGTTATTGCGCACTCGGTGTCACCGCCAGCCTCTCTTTAAACAGCCTCCGGGTGTGTGCTGCTTCGGTCTGCAGCTTCTGATTGTACTTGGCAGCTTAATTGGCCTGGTATAGTTCTTCAACGCTCGTAAAAGTATGTAATAGACAACAGGGGGAGGAATTCGCCGCGCGTTCAGACGTTTTCTCCTCTAGAGCGACAGCCTGTCTCTTTGACGCCTGGATCGGCACGGGGCCCTCGGCTGTCACTGGTTCGTTTCAAAGCACTGGATCCTAGGGTTTCATCACTGGCAGACCAGTCGTGCCAGCACATCAAAACGTAAGATACAGACGTGAAAGGTAAAAAAAAACAAACACAGAACTGCGCTTGCTTGCTTTGCTGATGGACCGCTGGCTGGTTCCTTGGAAAGGTAACAGCGCCAGAGAAAGCGGAGTCTGCCACTTAATCCTATTATTGTTCCTCCTTTTTTTTTCCTTGATTTTTCCGTTTCGCGCCCTATTCTTTCAGGACAGAACGGGGGGACACATGCTTGGCGAGGCTTTTCAGCCCCATACATAACCCGTCATCCGTTTCGGAGTCGCATTGGAAAAGCAACACAAGGACCGACCATTAATCGTTACTGCTATTATCGTTCTTCTTATTCTTCTTCTCCAGAAGCCTCCATTGTCTAATTACTGTTATTATTCATATACTTTCTCATTGGTTTTGGTCTGCTCTCACTTGCCCCTCCTCCCTTCTTCTTTCTTCTCTTTTCTCTCTGATTCATACATCTTGCCATTGAATCCGAATCTTCTTTTTCTTTTCTGCTAGTCGCCTCGGCCTCTTTCGAACAAGGAACCGACACGACTTTATCATTGGAATTGAGCCAGGGGTCGTTGGTTCAATTGGCAGTGATTCATTTGCATCCCACACTAAGCCTTATATAAAGTACAGCAATTCGGCTTGCACACCAACCCGCCTCACCCGGCCAATTGGGCATCAAACCAAGACTACATCGACTGCATCTCAAATGCTGGTTTGGTAAAAAAAATAATAATTGTAGTGCGGGAATTCGAGAATAATCCGGGAATACCCCCTGTCCCAGCGATACCCAACTACACGAGCAAAATCGAGGCGAAATTTGATTCTTATTGGGCCGTCGACCAATATGTATTACATTCTCTACCTTGCCAGTATGTACTATGCCCACCAATGGGACTACTTTTGTTCCTCTTTTTTTGTCGTTTTTCCACACTCTAAATTGCTTCACTTTGTCGGTGTTGACGTGGCTCGATCGTTCGTTCGGCCACTATATGCAAAACTATATGCAAAACCCCTGACTAACCCTTTTTTTCCCTGTTATTATAGGTCTCTGTAAGCGCAGGCGTTGGTCTGAGCCTCACTACGACGCCTTCCGCAGCTCATCCGGGTTCACATGCGTAGTCCGGGTCAACAACCGCGAGTACAAGGCGGACACGATCTGCGAAAACGAAGTGATGGCGCGCGAGAACGCGGCGATGCGCGCGTACCTGATCTGCCGCAACTTCTCTGTCAATGATGGAATGTATCCGGCTGGCCATGACCATGGCGGCGTGATGCAGGGGGTCCCCGTGGCGATTGGCACGGGGCGGCGCGCCCGTTACGCGGACGAGAGCGATGCCACGTCGAGTGCTGGCAGTAGGAGTGGTGGGAGCAGCCCGGAGAGTCATGAGGGCAGTCGACTGGCTCGGGGACGCCGTCAGGGTGTTCCTACGAGAGCGTTGGCCTACCAATACTAGACATCCGTCTATTCGTCTGCTGGGAGATGTGCGTGGGTTACGCACTCGCGTATAATTGCATCCTGGTTGCAATGCAACGAAGAAACAAGAAGGGAAAAAAAAGACATATTGAAGCCTCACTGGCATGACGATGTTACGACTATGATGATGATGATGATGGAGATGATTGATTAGAGTTGACGCCCATCTATCTGGGGAGAGCACGACGTTAGTTTTCTTTTTGCCTGCCTGCCTTTTTTTTTTCCCGGTCTTCTTGCGATGATATGATGATGACAATAACGACTTACGACTATTAACGATTTTGATGACGCCCAAAACTGATTTTTGTTGAATTTTGGTTCTTTCATAGAATAGTGTTTCCCCTACGCATGTCGACTGTGGTTCGGGACCATGATGTTTTACCTGGATACCAGGACTTGATTTCGTGTTTTATAATAGCCTAGCCAAATTGAGAACATTCCTCGATTAACATTACCTGCATTGTTTAAATATATAAATATATATATATGCCTGGTAATCACATGATATCATGTTAAAGCGGCAAGGAGCGGTGCTATATACCACGTACATATATACAAGATACGGATTTCAGTAAAATAACCTAGTTAATCTAAAATCATCTCAGTACAACTTTCAAACGATAGCCACTTAACATTTCTCAGCGAGTGATACTACTCATATCACACAGCGACTTTCTGAGCTTCATATTTATCCAGACCAGTCCCGACATCTGTAGCAGCACCTGCATTTGCTGTGATATTGACACCTAGCAGCTCACGCATTTCAGGACTGAGCGAGTCTCTTGTTTCATGGGATAGTGCTGCTGTCCAATCCATCCGCTGCCGGGGGAAGGGCGCAGTGTAATACCCGAAGAGCTATACTTTCGCCTGTCGGCTTTTGCGAGGAAATAGCCATTGAAAATACAGTTGAAGCCGAACAACTTACAGTTTCCGGAATTATCGGTTCTTTTAAAGCATTGTAGGTTACAAGACGTGTATATGCTTACAACTCCTGGGCAATGATATACTACAATATACAAACACCGACGAAATAAAAGGCTAAATATCAAAATCCGTGCATGGCTGCTTCTTATGCCCAGATGTCCACCGAACAAATGACACTGAAACTATGACAAAGTACGAAAGATACACTTTTCCTCCGCAAGCGAATTCATTTTCCGGTATCTTTTAGAGTGTGTTGTCTACCCTCTTTTAATATCTCGGACGTGTAAATCTTAAAAGCCCAAGCAAGATGTATGTAATATGTATTCGGATCTGAATCTGAAAAATCGTGGGGTAAAACCGTTCAATGTTGATTTATGAGATTTTGAATTAGATCTTCCATCGCCCTGGTGGTCTAGTGGTATGATTCACGCTTAGGGTCAGTCTTCTGATTCGTCAATTGTGTGAGGTCCCGCGTTCAATTCGCGGCTAGGGCCGTTTTTTTGCGTGTTTATCTATCTATGGCTCTATGTGTTGTGCGACAGTGGAAAATACTTTAAAGAGATTTAATTTCTCTATGTATCTACCATACGCTAGGTCGTGCTGTCATTTTTCTTTTTTTAAGAATTTCTAGTTTGTTGTTTGTTATACATGTGTTTTGGTTTTCTTCGGAATTTATTGTATGGCAAGTCGAAACGCTAAAGTTGTTAAAATGACTTTTAAGTGGCCTAAATGATTCTGGAAAATTAATTGTATTTGAATGGTATTGCGGTTTTTCTGGGTTTGTATGGTAAGTCGCAGCAGCTTTTCCTGCTATGTAAACAATTAGAAATTGATTTCATACAGTGGTGCCGTCTTGTCAGTTGCAAATAGGAGCCATCTATGCATACAAAACAGTGGGAGTTAAGTTTGGAACCAAAACCTTGCATGGATTAATTTTCTTATTGGGGCCTCTGCTTCTACTTCTTCTAATCTAACCAAGGCCGCACACCAATGATACAGACTGTGGATTGTCAGGTGCGGCAACACGCGTCCATCACTGTGATACAATTTCGACGGGCTATATATATATATATAATCTACATAGAGTATTGAAATACACTTGGGTGTATGTAAATATAATTACGGTGTGGGTGTGATGTGTTTAAATGAAATCCCATTTTTAAGACTTGACATTTAAAGGAGTGTGCACTCTCTCAAATATCAGTGGGTTCTCCGGATGTCGGTATATGTATAGCAGGAAGTAACATTTGAACTGTTTCAGCAGTAGCAAAACCTGCCACCACTTGACATCAAATGATACATATGCGTGGACGCTTACATATGTAGTAATAAACATGAAATTTAATTAAATTGAATCTGAATTATTCTGACAATATGTCAACTTGCCATAGAGAATTGAGATACCTACAAAAGAGCTTATCGTAATGAATATTGTATCGCCATTACAAAATTCTAGTAATAATACGGATAGGTATCGCTTGGCATTCCCACACATGAACGGTGCGCTCTCATTATTATTTAATTGCCTGATTAATCAACGAGCCCTGGTGGTCTAGTGGTATGATTCACGCTTAGGGCTGATTTCTGATTGGTTGCTTGTGTGAGGTCCCGCGTTCAATTCGCGGCTAGGGCCGTTTTTTAATCAATAAGCCCTGGTGGTCTAGTGGTATGATTCACGCTTAGGGTCAGTTTCTGATTCGTTAATTGTGTGAGGTCCCGCGTTCAATTCGCGGCTAGGGCCTATTTTTTTGAAATTTTTGTATCGTAGTATACAGCATATTGCCGTTTTGGATCTAGCCCCTGCCGGCCTCACCACCGTTATGATGCTATCTAACTCGGTTCAATTCTGCCTGTACCGGGAAGGCACAGTGCATTTATTTCACCTCACGGAGAATGGAGATTCCTCACCCGCGCCCGAGCACCAAGCTCTATACTACTTAATTACTACTTTGGTGGCGTATCCACCCAAGAAGGCGCGGGCCACGGATACATAGGGGGTTAATCATTAGGAAGCTTAGAATGTCACAAGAAGCGAATAGATAAGGTATATTATTCATTTGCAGGGAGGCAAAATATAACCTATAAAAATAGCCAATAATAACAATGAAATTTTATTAGCTTCTCATATATAGTTCTCATATATACAAGAGAGGGTTTATTTGTAAAACATGAAAATGCTCGAGTGATAAAACTTTTTTCTTTTTTTTTTAAAGTAATTGCAGCGTGCCTTTTTTAATCGAAGAATCACACAACGCAATATAGCTACCAATAAAGTGCAGGACTGAGAAGGAGATCACCACCATTCATGCAGCAGGCGCTGAGGATATCGATATTGCAGTTGCAGTGGCACGGACTGCCTTAAAACACCCTTTTTGGTGAACAGCTGCCTGGGACAGATCGCGGCAAACTCCTATTGGAATCCTTGGTCTGACGAACAGGGAAAACCTGGTTTCGGGGGGGCTATATCGATAAGCAGTCGGATTTGACGTACGAGCTACTGCCAATACACTCCGATATTATGCAGGACGGGCAGACAAAGTGCAAGGAACGGCCTTCGCGACAACACCTGAGAAACTGGCATACACCATTCGTGAACCCGTAGGTATTTGCGGTTAGATCATACCGTATGTGGTCATTATAAACCTAGCTTCCACAAAGGAACAAGATGAAAGCTGATTTTTTTTTTACCACAGATGGAACTCTCCTTTAGCAAGTACTAACATATGCATATAGCACTGTTAAAGATCGACTAACCTATACTACAGGTAACATGTATAACAAGGACAGGTCTGCACCGCGACTGCAACTGCTATCTGCCGGTAATGGGAGCTTCATGAGGACCGTACATGTAGAAAACCGCACCCGGGCCGAAAAATGATAATGCGGAGTCGACATTCTCTCCTGAACAGTTTTTTGAAGCCTTGGAACAAGTCGCGGGTCAAGGAATCTTTGCGCCACCAGTTGGATCATGATGGGGTTCAAACTTCGTCAGGCGCCATAGAGAGCCAAAGGCGCGTTTTATGCGTAGATTTGACTATCAGAGGGCTCTTTGCGAAGATCCAAATGTGATTTCGGGCTGGTCTCTGCTCGTAAGCGACCCTGTTGCGAAATACGGTATCTAGGAGGAAGAATTCTATAACGAACTCATCAACGTCCATTTTAACTGCTATAGGTTAATTTGCAAAGAGGACGCGCGGGATAATGTCCTGGATAGCTCTATTAGAAGTCGATAATGAGCAGCTGTAAGGGGCGAATATAATACTAAACAAGCGTTAGAGAGCAAGAAAAATACGAGTACGTCAGGGCAGTAGTATGATTATTGCTGAGAGATGGATATTGAGTAGTAGGCATTATAAGAAATTTATTAGAATAAAGGTTGGAAGAGGTGGGATAGGACGAAGGGTCGGTGATATGGCATATATAGTAAGTCCAGTTATATAGTACTGATAATGCCTGCACTTGCTAAAATCATAGTAGAGATATCTAATGAAGAGGAAGTGACGAAAATTAATTGAATTCGTAGCAATAGGTATAGTGAGCGATAGAACTATGGATGGTGGGAGCACAAAGGCATATTTAAGTATGAGCATCTATCACATGTCTAATAGGTAGACGCGCGTGCTGCCTAGGGGTGAGGGCGGTGGACAAAGGCAACCCGTGTACAGGGATCCTTCCGCTTCCAGCCTTGCTATCGGCATTCTCGCTCTTCCATCCTACACAGTCTGTACATACACCTACATGTATTCCTGCTACTGCTTAAATAATAGATTTCAATTCTCATTTCAATTCTCCTCCCCCCCGGTCAGTGACAAAAGCCTCAAGCCATCCCCGCAATGTCGTCGCTCCACGCCTCGTCCCTGTACAATGTCGACGGCCTCGTTGCTCTCATAACCGGTGGCGGCACCGGTAAGTATCTCGCGCGCTTATTTCCACGCACCACAATAAACCAGGGGACAGGAATGCATATTAACAGGTAACCAAGGCATTGGGATAATGATGGCGAAGGCGCTCGCTGAGAATGGCGCCGCCAAGGTCTACATCGCTGCTCGTCGCCTGGAGCCGCTTCAGGCCGCGGCCAAGGAGATTGGCCCGCAGGTTGTCCCTATTCGCTGTGACGTTACCGACAAGGACGATTTGATGCAGGCGGTGCGGACTGTAGAGTCCCAGGTGGGCTATTTGAACCTCCTCATTTGCAATTCTGGCACCACTGGCGTAGGAGACTCCCTACTCCAAAGAGGCAAGCCTCCGTCCCCCCAAGAATTCTTCGCCAAACACTGGGCCTTTAGCGTCCAGGAATACCTCCGCCCTTTCGGCGTCAACGTCGCCGGCGCGTGGTACACAAGCGTGGCCTTTTTGCCGCTGCTCGACGCGGGAAATAAAAAAGGTAACGTTTCGCAGAGCTCTCAAATCATCGTTATTAGCTCCACGGCCGGCTTGAGCAAGCGCGGCGACGCTGGCTTCGCCTACGGACAGTCCAAAGCCGCCAGTATACACCTGGCCAAGCAGCTTTCGACGTTGCTGCCGCAGTGGGGGATGCGCGCTAATTGCATTACTCCGGGCTGTGAGTGTACATAGATATATGGCTATTCTTGACTCGACTGATTACCTTTGGCACAGTTTTTCCGAGCGATTTGGTTGAACCAGCATTGAAGCCGCTCAAAAACGCTGATGGAACGCTGGGAAAGCTAGGGAGAGCGTTTCCTTTGCGAAGATTGGGAAATGAAGAAGACATGGGTGGTACAATACTGTATCTGGCTTCAAAAGCAGGCGCCTATACGAATGGCACGATTATGCTAGTTGATGGCGCGGTCATGCATACTATGCCGTCGGTTCTCTAGGTTATGGTCTCAAGTTTATGCGCTCGAAGTAGGTACAATATTAACAATTTTATATTAAAACAAAACGGATGTGTTACGCGGTTATAGCAAACACTTGTTTGCTTCTACACATTTGCATCTGTCTGTTTGGTGCCCGATGTTTGAACAACTAAATCAGCAACTGCAGAGATGGAGCTGTTGCTTCCCATAATATCGAACACTGTCACAGCTGCATCAAAGTCCTTCTTGAACCAATTTCGCAGCTCCACCGCCATAAGGGAGTCAACACCGTAGGCAGACAATGGGTTCCGACCGTCAACATCCTCCTTTGAAATGCACAGGGCGTCCGCCAATTTGTGAACGATGGCCTCTAGCGCAACGCTCCGCTTAGCAGAGCTGGATGTTGCCCGCCGAAATAGCAGCGCTGATTCGTTGGTTGACCTGCCGCCCCTGTGAGAGAGAGCGTCTTGCTTCGTCGCCACGGGGAAGCCAGAAAAGAATGGCCGGCCTTCGATGTGGGAAGGCAACAGATGCGCTGTTTTCCAGTCCGAGGGAGACACTCCGCCGACGATAATCTGCACATCGTTATCCCGCCTCGCTAGATTCAAAGGGTCGCAGTACCGGTCGAGCACAGCGAGGATGTCTCTACAAAAGACCTTTTTGGCATCGCGAATGGTGTTGGCGCTCAGTTTGAAGTCGTCGTGGTCCACCATGGCGCCAACGTCTCGAATCAGCGCGAGATTCAGGCTGACAGCACGGCGGCCGATGGCGATACGATGGCGAGCCAGCGCATCCTGCGCCGAGCAAGCAGCTGCGTAGTTGCACTGGCCGGGCGATCCATACACTGCCGACACGGAGGAGAGCAGGATGAAAAAGTCCAAGTCCTCTGGCAAAAGCTGATGCAAATTCCACGACGAGTCCACCTTGGACTGCAGCGACCTCTGCCATTGCGCGTGCGTCATGTTAAAGTACGTGGAATCTTGAAGAGACATGGCGGCATTGATGCACCCCCTGATTGGCGGGAGGTCTCTGTGCTTGTCCAGCAGCCTGGCAAGCTCGTCCCTTGAGCTGGCGTCGCACGGCGTGGTGATGATGACGGCGCCTTGTCGCTCTAGGCTGTGCACAAAGGACGACACGGCTTCTGATTTGATGCCTGATCGGGTGGGCGTCATAAAGTATCGTGCCCCTCGCTCAAACATCCAGCTGATGAGAGATCGGCCAATTCCGCCTAAACCACCTACAATAATGTAGGTGGCGCTTTTGGGGAATCGCCAACCGGCTCGTTTTATCATGAATTTCTAAAGAAACGCATCAAGTCAGCAACAGTCCGTAGACAAGCGTCCCAACCGCGGCCAATGCTTTTGTGCCACTTACCGAAACTGTGTCTTCAGGGTCAAGAGTGATGATGGTGCGGCCGGTATTTTTTCCGCTTTGAATGAACCGAAATGCCTTTTCTGATTCCGCAACTGGGAATAAATGCACGGGTTTTGGGTACCGACCGACGTTGGTATGGAACAGCATGTCGACCGCCGTCCTCGTCAAGTCTCTCAATGCGTCTGGATCCTCGGCGCCCAGGTGCGCCAGGTCAACGGCAGAAAAGGTTGCGTTTTTGGCAAAGTGCGACATGGGCAGGCTGGAGCCCGCGCCGATGTCCGCCTTGCCAATCTCGATGAATCTGCCAAAGGGTGCGATGCAGGACCATGACGCCTTTAGCTTGTCCCCGGAGAGAGAGTTCAAAACGACATCGACGCCCCGGCCGGCCGTCTCGCGCAGAATGCCCAGCTTGAACGACGTATCGCGGCTGTAAAAGATGTTACTCTCTGGGATGCCAAACTCCTCCATGAGTAGCTTCTTCTTGTCGTCGAAGCCGACTGTTGCGTACACTTCCGCGCCAATACGCTGCGCGATGCAGACTGCCATTTGACCTGTACTCCCCGCCGCGGCATGGATCAAAATGGTCTCGCCCTTTTTCAGTCGCGCAACATTCACCAGACCGTGGTGAGCCGTCATGAGAGGGTTGAGAGCCGCAACTGATCGGGCAAACGACATGTCGTCTGGTATCTTGAAGACCATGTCCTGCCTTGCCTGAACGTGGCTCCTCATGCCAGCCACTTCGCCAGTGCATACGCGATCTCCTGGCTTGAACTCGGAGACTCCTGGCCCGACTCTGGAGACCACGCCGGCTAGTTCCCAGCCCATCCCGCTCGTATCGCTTTGGTCGCCATAGCGGTCCAGGGCAATCAGGACATCGCGGAAGGACACCGGCCATGCGCGGCACTCAATCTCAACCGTCTGGGGGGCCATTTGCACAGGTGTCTCCGTCTCCACCAGCCTGAGTGTGTTGAGCATGCCGGGGCTGCCAGGCGATAGAATCGTGGGCGGCGCATTGCCCAGAGTTTGCCCCGGCTGCAAAGATGGGAAAATGCGCGCGAGCCTGTCTTCCTCCTGGTCCGTGTCGTAGATCAGGCGGTCGACGCAGAGAGTATCCTTTTCAATGACAAATTCGTTTTCGCGCGATGGGTTTTGCGGCCGGAAGCATTGACAAAGAATGTCTTTGATGAAACGCACCACGTTTGCCTCTGAAAGGGTTGCGCGGTTGCAACAGCTTAGGGTCACGATGCCTTTGGACGGTTCCTCGTATCGAATCGTTCGGAGAAAGCCCAATGCCAGGTCAAATCGCGGATCCACTGCACCCGTCGATGACGGGGGTGATGAAGGGTTAGGTAGAGCTACCCAGAGAAGATTCTGCGTATTCTTGAGCATTGTGCGAATATTCTCAAACGCTTCTCTTGTCGGTGCCGCTAGAAGAGGTTCTCCTAGTTCGATGAGTGAAAGGACAACGTCGTCCTCTTTCCACTCTACAGCGCCGACGTCACCAAGTGGAATTATTCGCGACCCTAAACCAGACCATTGATGAATGCGGTCGGCAATTGTTTGTTGCAATTCGGAACAACTGTCCAATACAACAATGGTCAAAGTTCTCTTGTTGCCGAAACCCAGCTGCTCCAAAGGCTCCGAAATGGATACGGCTGTGGCTTCCATGGCATGCGTAATCATCATACAGCCGCCTTCACCATCATCCCACGTTGCCTCTATACCAGAGAATCCAGTCTGCTTCATGACTCTGTCCCACGTCTCTTTCGACATCAAAGGCCCGTTGCGGCGCCAATCCTCGGTCGATAGCCACCACCCCGGCAGAGAACCGAAGCCCACCAGGGACCTAGCTAGATTGGTCTGTGTGATTTCGAGAGCGACAAAGTGTCCCCCTTGACGCAGGAGTTTTCGAACGTTGCCCATAGACTCGGCAATATTGGCCGTGGCATGGAGAACGCAGCCGGCCAATACCAAATCAAACGACTCCAGCGCAAAACCTTGCGTATCGATCGCCTTTTCAATATCCAATTTTTGAAAGTCTAAACGGTCCCCAAAGCGGGCAAACTTTGTTTTCCCGGCTTCGAAAAATGCTGGCGATATATCCGTAAAGACGTACCGTGAGAATCGCATGGAGCCAACACGTTTTTCGAGCTGTTCTAAATGGGACAGCGCATGTGTTGTTAGACCACCAGTACCGGAGCCGATCTCCAGAATACGTAGGCCGGGATTTTCATGCGATGCCAACTCCAGGAATCGGAACAACCGATCGTCAGCCGCATTGTCGAATAGCAAAGCATAGGAACGGTCCGCAACTTCAGAGGACACCAAAAGCTCCAAAGGATCTGCCTCGCTCCGAAGTAGGGGTTCTAAAAACCGACCGGCTTGCGTGTAGAGTCCCCATGAAGGGCTGTATTCTAGGCATTTCGCTAGCTCTTGATCAATAAACTCTTTTCTATGGTTGCTGTTCGGGCCGTAGTTGCGTTGCAGCACGTTGATAAATGTCTGTAAATGTGCTGGTGCGGAAGTGATGTCGAACCCTGAGCTGTAGAGTCGGTAGAGAGCATCTTGAGCAGAAGAGATAAGTGCGGCTTCTAGTCTATCAGACCAGCTCTTCTCCATCTCGGACTGTTGGTATGACTCTGGCTCGCAAGCGACCTGTAGGTCTGCCGACGTCAGCTGACTCAATAGGGGCAGTCTCTCCATCTTGTATATGAGCCTCGGCTGCTCCTCGCCGAGTTTTGGCTCATCATTTGATGATACGCTAGCTAGAAGACCACGTTCCAGTGATAGGATCATGGTCCCGTCTTCGTTGAAGACACTGATGCTGGCTTCCAAAGCCGATGGCCGAGAAAAGTCGACAGCGGTGGTAATAACAACAGAGCTATCGGGCACTTTCCAGGTCTTCGCTGACATCCACAGGCCGTACAAGTCTTGTGGGACATAAGTATCCAATGGTATTGACAATCCTTTGGAAATCTGGGCAAGGGGGAGTTGAATTGCTGCATCTAGCACGGCCGGATGCATGGGGCTCGCCTCTCCAGAATCGAGCATTAAGTCCTGAGGGATTGTAGCCTGTGACGTAGCAAGGCCATTCCAGGAGATGTCACGCAATACGCTAAAGGACGGCCCGTACGCCATTCCATAGTGGCGGAGATATTGGTAGAAGGCCTCTGAATCCACTGCCTTGTCGCAGGAGTCTGTAGCTTCATCCTGGAATTTGCGATACTTGGCCGTCTCTTCTCGTCGCTCTCTTCCGCCATCGACTTCTGTCGAATTCTGCTCAAGATGCACTTGAACAACAGCTTGGAAACATTCGGTCCAGTTGCTGCCGTTATGGGCAAAGAGAGCAGCCTCCCACCATGAAATATCCTTTTCGTAGACCTCCTGCTTTGGTCTTAGGCACAGGGACACCTCAGTATTTTGCCGGCTGTCTTCCGGCACAGGAATCGGTTTTAGAAAGTGCGCTTCTTGAAACTGAAAGCCGGATATGGGTGCAGAGGTCGTCTTGGCATTCATTTCGACCAGATGCCTCAGCCCTTCCAATGTCATCACAATCATGCCCATGCCAGGGCAGACAACTTTGCCGCTAATGCAGTGTTCCTCTAGCCACGGCATTGCGTCCACCCCGAGCCAGTTGCGGAAGGATGGTCGCAGCTGATTCCAATTGGGTGATCTCTTTCCAATCATGACGCCCTTGGCATGAGGACGAAGCCTCGTGTCCTTGTTGATTCTTCCCTCGTACCAGTACTTCTTTGTCAAATCAAATGGGTAGCGAGGGCAATCCACTAATGGCGGTGGGAATGCATTCGCATCGTGGTGATTCGCTAATTCAATAGAAACAGGATAGCCAACGCAGAATAGATTGCCTAGCAGGGATAGAAGGCTATCAATGGGCTGCTTTGATCGGTGAAGCACGGAATGATAACGGGCGCTAGTAATGGACTTTAGTTCTGTTGCTTCGGCACTTCCTTTGTGGGTGGACCCAGAAGTACCAATTGCTTCCAAAGTATCTTTGATAGGTCTTCTCAGCGCTGCATCAGGCCCAACTTCAATATAGTCGGTGATTGATTGATTGTTTTGGAGGCCCAGATCCGAGCCTCCCTTGACGGCAAAAGATTGGAGCGCGTCGGTGAATAAAACGGGTGAGATGAGATTATCTACCCAATACTGAGCAGAAGAGAAGCATGAAGGATCGGTCACCAATCTCCCAGTAACTGATGAAGCTATTGTTGTCTGGCCCCTTCCCGCCCCAGTTCCAGGATTCAGCTGTCCCAGCAATTCGACATATTCTGCTGCCACCGTCTTCATCGCAGGTGAATGGTAGGCCACTCCAGTATTCAGTTTGCGAGCAAATATTTGGTCTTCATCCATCTTGTCTTTAATTAGATCAATGAGATGCTCGTCTCCAGATAATGTGCAATTTGTTGGGCTATTCACGCACGCCACATGGACAGTCAATGGGATGTTATCAATACCCATGCTTTGGAGATATTCGTAAACGCTGGCCCTCTCCAAATTCACAGAAATCATGGAGCCTGGCGTCGCTGTTGCTGACTTAAGCTTCTCGGAAACAACGCCCCGGTAATATGCGACCTTGCATGCCGACTCCAGGGACAGAGCACCAGCAGTGTAAGCGGCGGCGATTTCGCCGGATGAATGGCCCATGACCGCACAGGGCGTCACATGTACACTCCTCAGGAGCTCTACAATGGCAATCTGCACCGCAGTGCACAGAGGCTGACTGAACTGCGGAGAGTGCAACAATTGGTCGTCCTGTAGCACATCTACCAACTTCCATGTTGATCCAAACGAAGAGAAAATGCTGTCAATGCGCTGTAAAGTATCGGCAAAAACCTTGTATGATAGAAGTCCAATACCCATCGAGGCATATTGTGCCCCTTGTCCTGTAAAGACAAATGCTGCAACTGATTTTTCAGTTGGCAGCCTCGTTGGCTTTGTCATTGCAAGACACACCGTGCCGTCATCCGAAATTATGTTGTCGGCGCTCGCTATGGCAAACGACCTCCATTGCAACCGACTTCGACGATTTGAGAGAGTATATGCTAGTTGGTTCAGCTTCCGATGCGACCTGCCCACTTTTCGTTTCAGGTAGGATTTGTAAACATGTGCGAAGCGGTCTATTGCTCCAGGGTCGGCGCCAGACCAGACCAGTAATCGAGCCTCTTTTGTGTTTATCCCTTTTGTGTTTATCTCCTTTGTGTAGAGAGTAGTGGAAATGTTGGTGATGCTCTCACTGGATGAGTACGTAGTACCGTTGATGAAGGTGTTCTCGCCGAGGCCATCCGCATACATGGTGCAGTTATGATATCCATGCAGTCCACGATTATTAAGATAACTCAGGGCGTCATCAAGAACTATATGAGCATTTGAACCGCCCAGGCTAAACGAGTTGACAGATGCACGACGAACCCCGAACGGCTTAGGCCACGGCACACAGCTTACCGGCACGTCCAGGTTGTACAGGTCACTGTTGATGGCTGGATTCATAGCTTTGAAAAGGGCTTGCGGTGGAATAAGACCTTTCTCAACTGCCAGCACAGCTCTTAGCGTGCCAGCTAGACCGCTTCCGGCTTCGACATGGCCAATATTTCCTTTTATCGAACCGATGAGGATTGGATCTTGTGCCGAGCGGTGCTCACCAAAGACGCGCCCAATGGCAGTCGCCTCAATTGGGTCGCCAGTCGGGGTGCCAGTTCCGTGTGCCTCGACATATCTGGTCTGGCTAAAGCCCAGTCCTGCCTTTTGGTAGACGTGGCGAATTAAGCTCTCTTGGGCGTCTGGGTTTGGTTGTGTGAGACTAGGAGTACGCCCATCCTGGTTGGCTCCGGTGGCTCTGATGACCGCGCGGATAACATCTCCATCTCTTATTGCATTCTCGACGGGCTTCACCACCATGGCCAAAATTCCCTCGCCACGAGCATAGCCGTTAGCGCGCCCGTCAAAGGAGTAGCAAACACTATCCGGCGATAGGAAGCTCAGGTTGGATAAAATGGTGGAAGCATCCGGGTTCAACATAAAATTGGAGCCCAGCACGACAGCCTATGTTTTCTGTTAGCCCTTATATGACGCCTTGCCCCCTCTCTTCTCTTTCATGAAAAGAATCGGTCAGTGGAACCTACAGCTGACGCATCTCCGGCTTGCATGGCTTTGCAAGCGTAATCCAAAGCAATGAGGCTACTGGAACATGCGGTGTTGATGTTCAAGCATGGGCCCGCCAGATCAAAGAACCAACTGACTTTGCCAACCAGGACAGACGGATCTGTGCCTGTCAGCGTCAGCCGCGGCGCTGCATCCAAATCTCGAGTCATGGAGCGCGGAAAGTCATCAGAACACGAGCCAAACACTGCTGTGCGAGACCCTCGCAGGCTCTCCATGGGAATGCCTGCATTCTCAAAAGCGTGGTAAACGGTCTGCAGAGCCCACCGCTGCTGAGGATCCATGGTCGCAGCTTCGTGAGGAGTAATGAAGAAGAATGGAGCATCAAAGGCAGTCCAATCGGCGTGGCTGAAATGGGCGCCGCGAGCATGAAGCGTACCTACTTGTGATGACCCATCATTGTGGTATGTTTCGAAGTTTGCGCGATCCGCAGGCCATTCTGTCGCGAGATTGCTCCTCGTCTCGATAACTTCCCACAAGCGATCCTCGTTGTCTACATCTTGGGCAAGATTGAATGCAATTCCAACAATGGCAAACGAATCCATATTCTATGCTCTATGGGAACGAAGCGGGAAAATGGAGGTGAGACAATAATGTGAGAAGATGCTGGCATCCGCTATAAAAACAGCTAACTAGTGATTTTTGAAGACTGGGTTGTTTTGCTTCTTTATAGGTCTTTTATTCTTAGAACAGGTCCATGACAAGCAGAGGAAATAGAATGAATACAAGACCAACCACAACTGTCGTTCAGCAGGTGATGCATGGATGAGCAAGCAAGATGAAGGTGACTGGCCATCACTTCACAATTTAGCCGATAGTGGATATTTCTACTTGGAATAGCTATCCCACCATTCAATCCTTGCAGCATACAAATAGAAGATCTACAGCATGTACTTTGCCGCCGCCCAACCTTGTACACGATACGGCTTTGAACCTTGGATTTGCACTGTGTCTCGCTTTTGTTCGGTTGTTGCTAACTAAACTGAACTGAACTGATGACTCGACCGCGTTGGATGGTTCGGTGGCTGCATCAGGTTGTACTGTTGGCTTGGGGGCGGGCGGTTGCATGCGTCCATGTCCTTTTGCTCTCCACTTGACAGCTGAGGGATACTCCGCATACCCCTCAATTCTCCCAATTCAGCTTTCACGGCACAGCCTTCTTTATGGTGGGGTGACAATTATGGAGTTGCAGCCGGCCCACCACCCACTCATAGATGGCTATTTGGCAGTTACCGCCGCGACTATAAACTGTACGTCGCTTTGCCCAAATGCTGAGTTGCGAATCTGACCAAGAAGTCCCGCTGGAAAGCAGAAGGGGGCCAAATGGGGGCACCTTTACCGTTGTTTCTATGCATGCCAGTACGTACCTCTAAGATCAAAGCCTTTGGGTTAGAAATTATATATACCAGGATCTTACCAACATTATTGGCGACGCCTCAAAATGCTCTTATGCTCCGAGCTAGCTAAAGTTACGGCCCGGCGAGCCACTTAATCAGCACTAATCGATGCCGATCAAGCTGGCAGTGGGTACTCCAAGCACGTACTCCGACAAAACGGGAGTGTGATTCGTAAAGAATATTAGAGACGTAAACAAAAGAGAATTTATGTTGTCATTAAATCCAACCTAGCTCAGCTGGCCGCCCGTTAGCCCGTGCGCTTTTCAAATCAAGGTATGTATGCTGGCGCCATTCGCAGGACGCCCGGCGAGAATGAGGATCACACCATATCAAGTAAGGTGGAAGTCCAGGTCTATCACACAGAAGTCACAGTGATGGGTGAAAGTTCCAGCGGCAACCCTGCTGCGCACAGGGCTATGTGGGGAGGGTTCACTCATGGCTGTCAACCGACACTACTAAAGAAACTTATCGAGGAGGCTACTTCCACACTGATTATGAAGTGACTACATAATCCATGAATGCCAATGTTTCTTTGGCGTATTGTAGATAACTTCCTCTGACGCTCGCACGAAGGCTCCTTCGTTTCTTAACTTGCTGGGCATGTCAAGTCGTTGCTTGTTTAGGCGGGAAGGATCTGGTTTTTCCTCCACATGAGCAATATCGGTAACGCTTGAGCGACAGAGATTGCAGTGAGGAAGAACATCTGATCATTGTAGCCTTGAGAAAGAATTGCCCGTGCATCGGGCCCGAGGTCGGAGGTAAGCTGGCCATGGGCAGTGGCAGGATTGCTAAAATCGGTCAAGCCGAGCCGTTGTAACCCAGGCACTACATGGCCGTTGAAGATGGATGTGACAATGGCTATCATTACGGCGCCTCCCATTGCGCGGAATTGATGCGTGGCTCCAAGACCAATTGCTATAGCAAAATTGTTAGCAAAAGGAAATTGTCACAAAGAGAGACGACCCCTCTAACCAAGATCACGCTTTTCTGCAGCAAATGGAACTGCAGCAAAAAGAGAGAGGTAGCTGATACCAGAACCAAAGCCGGCAATCACCTCAAATCCATACTGCTTGCCGGGAATCGTAGCCGATGCCCCAACGGTGCCAAGTAGCGTATAGCCAAGCACTTGGAGCAGTGCTCCAATGATGCACGCATACACCAGAGGAACTTTGAACTTGCCAAATATCTGACCGATTACCATGCCGCCGACTGACGCGCAGAGACCAAATGGCAGAACACGCACACCCGCGTCCACGGGGCGCTGTCCGTTGACGAGTTGAAATCGTTGGGGCAGTTGAAACGTGGTGACAGCCATGCCTCCTCCAACGAGGAAAAGGCCTCTGAGATCTTGCATTAGCAAGTGAGAACGACAGTCCAGCAAGCTGGTGGCACTTACACCATGGCACCGAGCATCTCGCGGCGAACAATAAATCGCCAAGGCAGTACCGGCTCTCGTTGACCTTGCCGCAAAGTCAAATATCGCTCCCACATGAGGAGAATGGCAGCTAGGAGAACAGAAACAACCAGTAAAACAATGAAGTAAGCCGAGTCCCAAGAAAACTCTGTGTTAACTTCTTGAAAGGCCGATGTAAAAGCAAGCGTGGCACAGAGCAACAAGCCACAACCGATAAAGTCAACTCGCGCGGTGACTGTGGACAAAGTAACCTTTGGCGGCTTATTTGCGCTGCTTGCATGGTGAGGATAACCATTTGGAATGCCTAGGAACGCGAGAGCTAGCCCAAAAGCGCCGACAGGCACGTTGAAGAGGAAGACCCATCGCCAAGTGGTGTGCTGGGAGATGGCACCGCCAATTACCGGTCCAAGTACTGTTGCAAGGATAAAAGCAACGCCTGTATAAGATGCAAATCGGGTGATTTGATTTGCGGGGACAATCTGGAGGAGCATAATACTGCCAACGGCGTAGCTGCCGCCGCCGCCAACGCCCTGGAATGCGCGAAGGATAATGCTGTACAGAACATGTGTTTGTTAGACATTTATCGCGGCCCAATTTTGGAAAAGAAAAGGAAAAAAAGAAATGCGTGCTGATTTTCCGGGACAAAACATACAGCTGTTGGATAGTCTTAGCGGCAGCACATCCTCCAGAAAACACCGTGAACAAGAGAATGCAGAACATGAAGACTGGCTTGCGGCCTAAAATGTCGCTGAATTTGGCCATTATGACCACGAAGCCTGAAAAAAAAAAGGTTTAGAAAAAGAGAAATCGTTTCAAAAGAATAATTAAGACTTACTGACAAACCCCAACAGATATGCGGACATGATCCAGCCAGCCTTTTCGAAGCCGCCAACATCATTGGTGATGCTTACCAGGGAAGTTGTGACAATTGTGATTTCGACCTGGGTCAGGAAGTAGACGGTTGAGATGAGAGAGACAACCAGCCAAAGCCTCAGTCCATGTAGATACGCTCCCGTATCCTGCGACTCGTCAACCTCTGAATTTGCAGTCGAATGTTCCGCGTCCTGCTGCATCTCATGGTTGGGGCTCTTTTCCACTTCAGGTTCCGTAGGAGGGCTTAGCGTCGCCGAGGCACAAGCGGCGTTTGTCTCGAGAGCCATGGTGAGCGGTTGCTGTAGGGGCGAGATACTATGAGAACAGCAGGGAAAAACAGTCGCAAAGGGGCCACGGTGATAACACCCACGTAAAGTAGAAGAGCAGAAGAGCAGAAACTTGGGGCGGCCGAGACAGAAGAGTGATTGGCTTCTTAGCAACAATGAGAGCAGGCAATCGAAGCGAGGATGTACGACGATAGCCAGGCTGTGTGGCTTGCATCTGGGGTTACGGTGAAGGTGGGACCGTTTTGCCTATATTTGGCTGCGCTTTGCAGGCCGCAAGTGGTGGTTGGAAGAGTCGTCCCTGCCCGCGAGACAGGTCGGCCTGCATCGCCCCCATGTCGAACTCTGGTGTAGGATATATTCATGCGCGATGGTGGAGTTGGATTAAGAAGAATATGAGAAGATGGCCAATCAGGCATAAAACATGTCTTATAGCGAGGGGTTTGAATCCGTCAAGGTAGAAGCAATTTCGGTGCAGGGTTGTCCAGCGCAAGCAAGAACGCAAGGTGCAAGGGTAACAATTTCTGCACGGAATATGACAGGTGGAGTCCGAGAGTGTACTTGCCGATCCGACCCGCTTGCCGTTCGTTTAGTGTCCGAATCACACCCCACAGGACCCACCCCCTCATGTGCTTGGTCCAGCCTCATGCGGGAAGATGCATGCTGGCTGGACCTCGCTCTTCATCCCCCCCCATTGGCCAAGTGGTAATCGGTGCCTCTTTGCCCACATTTTCGAACCTCAGCCATCTCTCTATTCAATCCCACGCCGTCCTAATGTTGCTCCATCTTCCATTTCTTCGTTTTCTTCTTCTTGATGTTGTCCGTCGTGAGACGTTGACCTCTTCCATCGCTCCTTTCTCTTTTCTGTCACTCCATCTCCCAAACTATCCGCATCCCTGGCCATGGCGGACTTGATGAGCCAGTTTCCCAGCCTGCCCCCAGAGGTCCAGGAACAAATCCTCAACGGCCCGGCTATGTCTCCACCCCCCGGTGTTGTGCCAAATTTCGACAATCCTCCCAACAGCACCGGGGTCGGTATTGCATTCGGCGTCCTCTGCGCCATCGTTGCTGTCGTCTGCTTCCTTTTCCGAGTCTACTGCCAAACTCGGGTGGAAAAGAGGTGGCACGCCGAAGACTGTATGTTCCACCCGCACGCTTTGCTGTTCGCGCGCGCGTTTACACAAAACGGGACTAATGCTAACTACACTGTGTGCCGATTGTAGACTTTGGATTACTTGCATTTGTATGACGTTGTTCTACAATTTCGTTCTGACGGCGGTATGCTGTTTGCTTGCTGATGTGGCTGCCATAGATATCCTACCTTGGCGCAGTAATCAGCTTTTTCGTCTTCATTTACTATGGCGGATTTCTGGTTCACCAGTGGAATATTCGGTTTAGGACATTCCAAAAGGTTCTGGAAGTAAGTAGATCCTGTGATAATGGCAAATCGCGCTAACCTTTGATCAGAACTCCCTGGTCATAACGTTTTTCTATATTCTGTTGATGTTGTTTGCCAAAGTCGGCATCCTTCTTGAATGGAGTAAATCATCCTTGCTTTTACTCTGTTGTACAAACGTGATTGCTAACCTGGATTTACTGCCAAACAGATCGCATATTTAACCCTAGCAGCGACCGTGACAGTTTCTTCTGGGCGAGTCATACGATTTTAACCCTCAATGTTCTCCTCTACATCAGCATTCTCATCGCCGAAGCACTCTCCTGCCGTCCAGCGAACCACTTGTGGGAGCCTTGGGTAGCAGGAGTCTGCTTCAACAAAAGAGCTCTGGATCTTGCGTCTGCCTATTTCAACCTTGTAGCTGATTTTCTGATTCTCCTTCTCCCCCAACGCATCATCTGGTCGTTGCATATGTCGCGGCAAAAAAAGATAAAAGTATCTCTCATCTTCTCCGCCGGTATTGTGTATGTATTGTCTCCGAATTATCTGTCCGGAAAACACGGGGAATTTTTTTTTTATATCTGGGAACTAACCATGGACTCTGCTCCGCAGAACCTGTCTTTGTGCCATCTTCAGAATCGTCGTCATTCACCCACTGAAATATGCTGGCGATGGGGACACAAATTATCTGACCTCGAGAGTTTACATGCTGACCATTGCGGAGTCGACGTTTGTCATTCTTGTCTTCTGTACGTGCCCTCCTCTTTGCGGTGGCGGCCCAACGTTGACGGCAGCGGCTAACGTGAGTTTTCCAGGCATGCCAGCGCTTCCAAAGGGATTTATTGAAAGCGCAGTCGGACGGGGCATCATCTTTTCTTTACATTCACTGGCTTCCATGGCAAGAAGAAGCAACACGTCTTGGACAGAGAGTTCGCGTAGAGAGACGAGGCCAAAGGGCTTCGATGGCATGGACAGCACTTCGGATCTTCACATGCATGATGTAGAGAACAACATATGGTCGGTAAGCTCTCATCCCGGAGAGCACCAAGGTGAGCCTGGTGTTATACGGCGCATTGATATTAGCACGCACCACGAGCAGAAGAGCAGCGCCGTTACTGCCAGCTCGACGTCTAATCCCGGGCAACATTCGTGGGACGCGACTTGGCGCTGACAAGCTGCTATTGTGCTGCTCCAAGGTATACCATCTGCTGCGGCTCATTCCTGTATTGTAGCTCGGTGTTTTTTGCTCTTATTCAATACCGCAACCTTTTAATTTCCACATCCCCACGGACATAGTTTATTTGACAACGACGTTTGACTAAATTCTTTGTAATATTTAAAGTGGGTTATAAGAGACGACGCGACTTGACCTGTATTGAACTTGCGACTCTGTCGAGCAGGATCGGTACTGGTACTATCTTACGCAACAAAGAAAATGGAAAACAAGTAAACAAGGGTGCCGACACCCTTGGCTCTTATTTGCCGTTATCCGTTTGCCAGAGTATCAGAAGCTGCGGGATTGGCCGGGCACTTCTTTGATGTCGCCGCCCCCTCTCCCCCCCCCTGCCTCGGGCGCCCGGTTGGCCGCTTGGGAACATCAGTTGGCCCTGCTGTTTTCTACCAACTATAAATGCCCGCCTTTCTCCTTTTGTGTCCTCGGCCAAAACGGCCATATCTTCAGCAGCAACTTCTATCCATACTTCTGTTCAATTATTCACTTCCAACTGCCAACCGTCAATCGCACCTTTCCTATATCTACCATTATCCAGCGTATCCATCCGCGAATATGGGCAATGTCATAAGTTTGGCAGTACTGTATGGACTGTACTTTGCTGTCCCCTTCGTATGTTATCTCTTGTTCAATAGCCGATCATGTCACCAAGCGCTGCTAATGCTGAGTAGCTTGTTCTGCGAACCACCTACAAGCTTCTTTCAAGCCCGCTACGACATTACCCAGGTCCCCGGTTGGCCAAGATCACCGATGCCTATAGCGCCTTTTTTGCGTATAACAAAACACTCCATTGGCAAGCATATGCGCACTCCCGCGAGTATGGTATGTGAACAGCCTTGTTTGATCATTTAGAGCTTCTTTACTATGCTCAGCGTCACATTGCTTTCTTGTCCTTTTTATATACTGATTCATGGTTAGGCGACGTCTACCGTATTGGGCCCAACAAGCTCATTTTCAATACTGCGACAGCTGTCAAAGGTAAAACAATGATATCACAACGACAAAAGGAGCTCAAACGCTAATATTGGACCGCCTTTACTTCCCTGTAGATATCTACTTGAATCCTCGCGTCGCAAAAGGCGAGCCATACAATCATGGAATGTTTGCGGCCAAAAACCGCAACTTGATCATGACTACCGATCGAGTCGATCATAAAAAGAAGCTCAAAGTAATTGCCACCGTTCTCAACGAGAGATCTATGCGTATCTTTCAGCCGAAAATGGTAGATCGGATCAACGAGTTCCTTCGCAAGATTCTCACCAGCAGCACTGCTTCTGCTGCTGCGTCGTCTTCTTCCTCTCCCGACGTATCCTCCCCCGTCAACGTCTTGGACCTTGCCACCTACATGACGACAGACATTGCTGCGGACCTTGCCTTTGGCCACCCTCTCAACACCCAAAGCAATCCCGCCAACCGCTTCTTCCCCAAAACCCTCAAGGAATGGAGCTGGCGCATCAACTTTATGATGCAGTTCCCCCCCCTGCGTTACTACAACCTGTTGATGTTGACCCTAAAATACAAGCAGACGGCGCAGACGGGCAAGGCTGTCCGAGACATTGTGCGCACCAGAGAAGCCATGGATAGATATGCGTTTCACGACTTTTATTCCATCGTCATTGACGAAATCAAGCTGGGCAATTCATTCTTGGAGAGCGAAATGTGGCCGCACGCAACCAGCTTCCTGGCAGCCGGTGGCCTGACAACCGCCGCCACCATCGCTGGCACCCTCTTTTACCTTTCCAGGTATCCCGCGTGCTATCGGCGCGCCGCCAGAGAAGTCCGTGACGCATTTTCGTCGGCCGATGAAATTGTGCCCGGTCCCAAGCTGGCCGAGTGCAGCTACCTGCGGGCCTGCATTGACGAGACATTGCGCATGTCGCCCCCCATCACCACTATCTTCTGGCGCCAGCTCGATCCTCTCGACACTACGGGCGAGCCCTTTATAGTAGACGGCCACGTCATACCGCCTGGCACGCAGGTGGCCATCAGCATCTACGCTCTGTCGCACAACGAAGAGATTTATCCAAACCCGTGGGTCTACAGGCCCGAGCGGTTCCTCGAGCACCACGGAGATGGTGACGAGCTCAAGGCAGCACGGGAAGCGGTCCGCATGGCGCATATCCCCTTTGTCACGGGCGACAGGACTTGTCCAGGCAAAACCATGGCGTGGATCGAAATGTCCATGGCGCTGGCGCGCTTGTTTTGGTACTTTGACTTTGAAGCTGCCCCCGGCGAGCTCGGCCAAGTCGGCCAGATTATGCGGCCAGGACCGGACGGCAAGCCAACGGCGCCAGAGTATCGGACGGAGGATTGGTACGCGGCGGAGCATGAGGGGCCATATTTGGTCTTTCGACAGCGCGATAACTTGGCGGATGACCTGCTGCAGAAACCATAAAAAGCAGACAATGGGAAGTAAATGTGTGTGTGAAATATCGAGCGCCGCCAAAGGCCAGACTTTGAATGCAATCTACCTGAACTTGCAAGCCAACTTCGGGCTCGTTTGAGAAACTCATATTGGATGGTATCGTTGCATAGCAGGCATGCATAATAAAGCTGTAGTGACAATGATATGGGACAACACATCTTTTGTTTCACAAGAGGAGAGGAGTTGACTTGAAATATACCGAGGAAATAGATGTCTCTGTTTAATCGAGTTGTGATATAGAAGAACCGCGAGCCGAAATACATATTAGGGCATTTGGATTTGCTGACTAGCGCTGTCATACTTTTATTTTGGCTCACCTGTATGCTTGATAGTGTATTATGCCGCTTACGGTGTTTACATCTTGCTTACGGTGCTTATACTGGGGTTTCATCAATGTGTCTGAAGCCATTGTTACTAAGCACAGGCCTTGGGCATAAACTCGCATCTTCTCGGAAAGCACCTTTATTCTCGTGGAGCCCAACAGCATCGCTTCTTTTAGATCCAATACTGTTCTCGAAATACTTTCTGATCAGATAATAAAGATGAGCTCAGCTTTGAGTCTACCCAGCGAAAACAATGACCCCCTCACCTCGGCCACAGATACCTCTTTGAAACCAGATGAAGGACGTATTCATGAGCGCGAGGGTATTCTTAGTTGGCTTTCTGCAGTCGAACACACCAACCAATTATGTAATATTGTGAAGAGAAAGACAGCAGACACAGGTGATTGGATATTTAAGTCAGCTTTGTTTGATACATGGGTGAATGCAGGTGGGCAAATTATGTTCTACCCCGGCGCTCCAGGGGTAGGAAAAACAATCATAGCAAGTACTGTTATCCAGAAACTTCAATCCTTGTTTCAACTTGAACCGAAAGTCGGAATTGCATATTTCTTTTTACGGATTCAACCGACCAAGAAAGCCCGAAGCGTCTGAAGTTCTTGCGAGCCTACTAAAACAATTGGCCGAACGGCAGCATTCCGTGCCGAAGTCTATCAAAGGATTACACAAACGGTACTACGATAGAGGTACCCGGCCTTCCTATACAGAACTAAAGAATGTTTTCCACACCGTCGCGTCCAGCTTCACCAGAATTTTCATTGTGATGGATTCTTCGGATGAATCCGAAATGCCCAACCAAGGATGGAGTATGGCTGTTAGAGAGTTCAGCAGCCTTCGCGAAGAGGCTAGACTGTCCCTTTTCGTGACATGTACATTTTCTCAAAGGCTGACAACACAGCTCAATGATAGCTTGGTTCTCGAAATTCGAGCTACCCAGGACGATGTGCAGAAATATCTGGACGAAAAGATCATGAAGCTCCCTTCAGATGTTTCTTGTGCCATTGCTCTGAGAGAAGATATCATGAATTATATTGTGCCTGCAGCTAACGGGGTGTTTGTTCACCCAAGAACCCGATGTACTGCTATTTTACTGATTTCTACTTAGTTTTCTCCTTGCACGATTGTATTTTCATTATCTCACGGAAACACCCACCCTGGAGGCCATCAGGCTTGCTTTGAATAACTTTAAACGAGACCAACAACTTTCCGGCTACGATGGCAACGAGTCACAAAAACTACAATCAGCATATTATTTAATCATGCAAAGAATTGAGTGCAAGAACCAGGGTGACCGTGAGCTCGCAAAAATAGTCTTAATGTGGGTCTCATATGCTGCAAGAACCCTCCGTATATCTGAACTTCGACATGCTCTTGGGATGGAACTTGAACAATCGAGACTTTATCTCGGAAACATTCCTGATATAAAAGATGTACAATCAGCCTGTTCCGGATTAATTGATATAATGGAAGAAAGCGCTGCAATCTTTATTCACAAATCGACCAGGGACTACCTTATCAGCAATAGAAGCCTTTGGTATTCTGAAGATTGTCATTCTCACATATCCAAGATGTGTGTGAAATATCTCTGTAATGAAAATTTTGATCGCGGTTTTTGTTTTTCAGATGAGGGTTTCGAAAGTCGGTTGGGGTCCAATGCTCCTTATGATTATGCTGCGCGGAACTGGGGCGAACATGCACGTATGTCTTCTAATAAGGAAGTTTCCAATGGTGTGGTAAGAAGCTTCCTTGGCGACAAGAATAAATTAACCGCCTCCACTCAGGCCTTGTTAGCCTCGAAAAGGTGCCATATTGATCCAGGTTACAGTCAAAAGGTGCCGCGGGACTTTACCGCAATACATGTTGCGGCTTATTTTGGATTGAAAGAGATGATGATATCATTGATTGCCGATGGGAATGACCTAGATCTGAAGGATACCCACGGCAGAACTCCTTTATCGTACGCTGCGGAGAATGGACACGAGTCAACAGTACTATTACTGCTTGAATCAGGCCACATTGATGCGAATTCTGTGGATGCGAACAACCGCACACCGCTGTCATGGGCTGTAGAATATGGTCACCGGCAGGCTGTTCGGTCATTACTAAGTAATGGTGCTAAAGTAGACATCCAAGACATAATGGGTTGCACGCCGTTGTCGCACGCTGCGGCCAATGGACAAACTGATGATTGGGGCCCGTGGAGAGAATCCAGACAAAGACATTTACGGCCAAACAGCATTGTCGCATGCTGCGGCCATGGGCTATGAACCAGTTGTACAGTTGATACTAAGCCACCCGGACGTTGACCTTGACTCCGAGGATATCAATGGCCGCACGCCCTTATCGCATGCTGCAGCTAATCGCAATTTCTGCGTAGTACAGTTGTTGCTTGGTGCTGATGGTGTCAACCCTGACTCGAAGGACATCAATGATATTACACCACTATCACATGCTGCGGCTAATGGATATAAAGAAGTGGTGCAGTTTCTGGTTAACACTGTCCGTGTTCATCCGGACTCCAAAGATGTCAATGGGATCACGCCATTATCACGCGCCGCCGTCAATGGGCATATATCGGTGGTGCGCACCCTTCTTGATGTTGATGATGTGGATCCAGAGTCGAAGGGCATTCATGGTCAAACACCTTGTATGCGAGCAGCAGCTAAGGGACATACCACTGTGATGCAAAGTTTACAACAGGCAGCTGAAAGCCGTCGTGTTGTCAATGTCAGTCGATTGTGTTAGTGACAGAGGAATTTTTTTATGCTACAATCAATTTTGATCATTGGGTATAGAAATGTAGCAATGGCATGAAATAAGGTCTCATAAGCCTGACCTCCACGCCTAGGAAGTTCTATAAGGCCAGGATAATGCACCGAGATCCAGTCTTTACCATCTATATACTGTATTTATTGAGTTCATCAGGTTGTCCAATCAGAACGCGCGCAGCCGTATACTTGCGTCGAGGCGTTCGTTGTTTGCAGTGTTTGTCTGCATGCTGTCAGAGCGATGACGTAGTTGGGGATATTGTCTCTGGACCTGCCGCCATGCCCTGTTTATTGTCTACATTCATTCTATTCCTGTGAAATGGTTTAGTTTTCTATCTGATTAGGAGACCATCAGCATGGAGGCCCTGCTTGGATCAGCGGGCAGGAGGAGCTCTCGCTCGCTGTTATCACTGCATCGTCATTATTATCATCATCGCAGCACCAATCTGTGCCAGAGATGGAATCACACGCACCGGAAACATCAACATCAATTCCTATCGTTGAATTTTCGAAATCTTCCAGCTCGTCCAATTACAATTCCCCGGCATCATGCCCGCCTGTATACCACTAATCAGTCCGAGAACAACAACAACAAAACAGACTTAGACCAAGCCGTCGAGTATGTGAAGCAAAGACAACGGGATTCACCCTGGCAGCGTGAAGGCTCGCAGACACCTCCAGTTCGGCGGCTGAGGTCTGCGTCTGCCATGACAAAGGGTCAGTCTTTTTCTTCTTTCTCTAACCTATCTCAGTTCTAATTGAGTATAGGAAAATTACTGACTACGCCGTCACGGCTTCTCAAACTGATTCTACCGGTGACAACTAGCGATTACAACGGTGACCGAAAAGGTTTGTCTTTCTCTCCTTTTCTTTTTTAGGAAGTTTATAGCTAATCAGCAAGTAAGACGTCGAGCCATTGGCCCTTCTTTTGCACCCGCAGCAACCGCTGTCGTATCTCGAGCGTCTGATACAAGCCGAAGTGCCCCCCGTCCAAGGCGACGATGGCCAATTGCGTCCACCGCAAGTTTCTTTCTTTGCCGTGGAAATCCAAGACGAGCACATCAAACCCAAGGGCGAAGAAAGCCACCCATCTGAGAAAATGGACCCAGGGGAGGAGGAATCACCAGAAACACTAAAAGAACCAGAAAAAGAAGACATCATGATAGCAGGCCAAAAATCTGCCGCCCAGCAATCCGCATCCAACCTACGCGGCGGGCCCGGTGAAGGCGGTGTCGAAATGTACGGCGACATGGGCGGCGCTGAGCCCCAGACTGTCACAGTTAGTAAAGACTCGTTTGTGCGGTGGTCGTCGTCGACGGAGATTGGCGATTTTATTCGCGATGCGGCGCGCGTCAAGGAGTTTCAAGTGGACATTCAGGGGTCACCGATGGGCCGGATCTCGGTTGGGGTGCCCTCGTTCAACGACCGTACTTACTACCTGCGCATGCGTCTGCGCAAGATCTCCAAAAAGCTCAAGCAGTTGGCGATCATCAAGCAAGAGTGCGACACGCTGGCGCACCGTGGCGGGCAGCGGGTTGCGCTCGGCGGACTCGGGGTGATGGTGACGTGGTGGTTCGTTGTGTACAAACTGACATTCGAGACCGACTATGGCTGGGACACGATGGAGCCGATAACGTATCTGGTGAGTCTGTCGACGCTGATGGGCGGGTATACCTGGTTTCTGTACCACAACCGCGAGATTTCGTACCGGTCGGCGCTGGATTTTACAATCAATCGGCGGCAGCAGCAGCTGTATCAGGCCAAGGGCATTGACCTGCAGTTGTGGGAGTCGCTGATCGAAGAGGCGAATGCGCTGCGCAGGGAGACCAAGACTGTTGCTGAAGAATACGATGTGGACTGGAATGAGAAGGCGGACGAGCAGGATGAGCGCGTCACCGAGGCGCTGAAGCACCAACGCAAGCACAAAGAGCGCAAGGATCGCGGTCGCAAGAAGGAGGGAGAAGAGAAGGATACCCATGGCGATCATTGAGGTACGTATGCATATATAGAAGCGGCATAGACTATGTACTTTTTATCAAACTGTGTATGTATATACGAGAATACACTAGATATAATCAGTATCAACGGGAATATGCTTTTATTCATGATACGATGCAGGCTTCAACATGGCAATAATCAAAAACTCCCTTTGAGGATACTAAATGATAGCAGATGTGTAAGTGATATCAACTCTGCCAACTGTACAACCCGCAAAAACAAGAAAACAGGAAAAAAAAAAAAAAAAAAAAAAAGGCAGGTACATGATATGATAGAGGGGGTGGTATAAAAGGAGTCTATCAGAAAAAAAGACGTGTAGAAAAGAAAGAAAAAGAATAAGACAAGTTAGTCGGATTCTGGGCTCTCCGGTTCTTTCTTGTCCTTTTCCTTTTCAGATTCCCCAGTGTCCCCGAAAAATCGCTTCAGAATGCTGGCGACCTCTTCGTAGTCGCTTTTGCCTTCTTTGAGTGTCTTTTCAATGCCATCAATGGCCTTGTCCTTCTCGGAGTCCCCGTCGGGTAGTTCTTCCTTGCAGTGTTGGATCTTCTCGCACGCGTCCTTGACCTTGGTCAAGCCGAGGGTGGCGGATGAGCCCTTGAGGAAGTGACCTAATGAGGATAGATCATCGAAGTTTTTCTCGGCGCTGGGGAAATAGGCAAGTTAGTTTTTCCTTGCCCTCCTTTTCTTCAAATCCAAGGCAAGGCACGGCACGTGGTGAAATTCGTCATGTGACGGCTCACCCGGGGTCGTGTCACTTACAAGGCCTTGTCCATGTTGTGAAACGTTGATTCTGCTTGCTCAAAGAACCCATACACAATTCCCCGGCTGAAATCCCGGTCATCTTCGTCCTCGTCCATCTCTAGGATTTGCTCGAATGTATCAGTGTCGATCAGGTCTGAGTATTGATGCAGGTCCGGAATCTCATCATCCTGCTTGTTGGAAGCTCGATTAGCACTGACAGAAGGCTGGGGAGAATCTCATTCACCTGTGTGGGTGCCATTGTGTAATAGGAATCGCGAATGGTATCGCTTTGGTTTCGCAACTATTCAAACAGGTTAGAGATCCTTTATAGACACGAAACCCAGTGCGTGCCCACAAGAAATATGTACTGTTGGGTATAAAGCGGCGACAGGGTATTATTGATTTGAAACCGGTCAAGCGCACTCGAATTCGACCTACAATGCGTCACTCGCATTAGCCACGTCATTAAACTGCAACGAACCGAGGGCTCATGTTGCTAGCACGTGAGTGGGCTCGCATTGAGAGAGGAGTCGGAGATGCAAGACAAAATAGCAGGACCTTGTTTTTCCCTTACCTGATGAGACGCAAAGAGCTCGAGACTATACACCAAGCTATATCTATCATCGACCATTAGTTTTGAGGTCTTCACGAGCAAGCGTTGTTGTCGATCGCGACGGTACACCGAAGGTTTCGAATTGTAGCACGCCCATCACCCAGCAGAGCGATGGGAGAGTGTTGCGCAAGAGGCGAAAATTCGTTGTATCCATGCCGAAGGGGGTGAAGGGTCCGACTATCAAAAGTGTGGTAGGAAAAAAAGACAGACGCTTTCCGCACTCACGTTCTAAAAGCTAAAAGGCTTTTATAAGATAGAGAGCCGTTTTTGTCTAACCAAGACTGTACCAACGGTAGGCACAGTATTATGTAGGGGGAGCTGAGCGGTGAACGAGAGAGGAGGGGTGGTTGTTGGGCGAGGCGAGGGGTAGCGGATGGGATCTCGACGCTGAACACTTGGGTTAAAACGTCGACGGTGGAACGCTGACAGTAGAGCGCTGACAACAGTAGAAGCTCGGACAGGGAAAACACACGATAATGGACCAAACCACAAGGCCAGGTATTCGTTTTCAAGCTTGTTCAAAGGGCAAGATGCAAGATGCAAGACGTGCCGATGTACCGACTGGGCTTTTCAAAGCTAAAGCGGGAGGCGTCGAAAATGAGGCAAACAAGTCCCTGAGGGGTCCAGATTAGATTAAAAAGAGGAAAAAAGGGAAGAGGCACAAAGTTCCGTGCTAGTTCGGAACGGTCAAACTGTGTGGGGAGGGGGAAAAAAGGGTTGTCGTAGTCACTAAAGAGGCGGCGGGAGGAGGAGGAGGAGAAGGAAGAGGAGGGGCTGGAAGGGGAGAAAAATGTTGGTGGGACACACGACACGACACGACACGACGCCGTCGGTCCAAAACGTTGTCACTCTACATCATCGCCGGGGGCGTATTCTTATCGGGCATTTATTTGTCTGCTACGTACGGAGGACTCTGTACTTTTTCTTTCTCTTCGGTGTCAGGAAAGCACTGAATATCTCGTTCATTGTGATTGGTAAACCAGGAGAATGATGATACTGCTGTATTAACTTGCTGTCTCGAGCAAACACGGCTGATTCATTCACGGGTATGACATCTGTGCAAAGAACTACGGGGTTATCATGATCGTCCAACCCCCACCGCAGAGATGGCAATAATATCCGTGTGTGTAAGTGATATGCAGAGGTGCCGAGTCCGGCTTCAAGAGGTGACCACTCGTTCGTCCCAAGAAAGCGATTGACAGTTGCTGGCAGCTCGAACGAGTGAGTTGCTCGGTCCACGGTCATGGGACGACGCGGCAAAGAGTTTCCAGGATAAAAAGATGAGATGAGACAGAAAAGAGAATCCAAACGACTCGGTAACGCGGCCAGCGGAGAGCAGGTCCACACACTAATGCAAAGATGCATCAAACATGGACCACTGACAGCGGGGACTGGCGTGGGCTAGGCTCGTTAGTGATGGGGACTGAGTGGTGAGACGCTGATCAGGGATGGCATTTATTAATACGCCCGTATTAATATGGATATCAAGATGGACATTTATTAATATGAATATGAATATTAATGTTAATATTATGGAGAGAGGAAAAGAGTTCTCTCTCTCTCTCAAAAAAAGCTTCTCCACAGTGCGGCTGCGCTACCATATACTTGGGCCAATGGGAGCCCTGCTATGACGTCGCGGGCGGGGTCGCCAAGGCCGATGATGTCATTTGCGTTCGTGCGTCATTTTATATTTTATATATATATTTTTGATTTTATTTGTTATATTTATATTTTTGGACAGCGTCCCTTGTGTATATAAACTATAAGAGGCAGACAGAGAGACGGAGAATATTTACTGGAGAAAGGATTGCGAGTCAATTCGGCCGATAATTGGGCGTGCCGCGATGAGGTCAGCGCTGGATCTGCATCTTTCCTCTGTTTCTCCTTGTTTCTCCCCTCTTTTGTCTCTTTCCCTCGTGTTGACTTGATATTTATTCAACCGGTTGAACCCATCCCGCAAGACATGTCTCGTCCGGATTCCTCCTTTTGACCATCGACCTCCGTCCAGTCCGGTGTAGTAGCTGTCCATCAGAGTTGCAGTTGGGAACTCAACTCTCAAAAATCTCGAGCACAACGTCACAACGCAGCACAGCCTAACGCTATTTTCCTGCTAGGTAACTAGCACGTCCCGAGGAAAAAAAAATCTATCGTCCGTGACATCAACCCGCGGGTCCAGAACCGTCGATTTTTTTTTTTTTTTCTCTGTGCGCTGCTGCACGTCCTATTTTGTTTTGGCCTGTCTGCAACCCTGCCACGCCCCCGCTAAACTGTGTGTGTTCTGGTATAACGAACCTTTTCTCCGACGTTGTTGTGGCCGACCCTTGCCGAACTGGTCTGGGTCTGGAACCCACCGCCTCGCCCACGAGTCACGCTCAACATTTGAAAAAAAAAAAAAAAAAAAAAGGCCATGCCATGATATTCCGGATAGCGGTGAGACGAGGGAAGTGGCGAGCTCTAGAATGAGTGGTTCCCTCCAGAGCGTCTTGTCTACTACATCCTCTCCAATTGCTTATACCACGGCGTCTCTCTCTCTCTCTCTCTGTCTCTTTTTTTTTTTTTTTTTTTTTTTTTTTTAAAAAATTTTTTAAAGTCTTTTTTTACTTAAAAAAATACAGCCTATATCACTGGTCTGGATTCCGTGCGAGACAGGGGAAAGCACGAGAAAGACAAAGCCTGGAAATATTTGCCGGATCCACTTTGCTTTCCCTTGTCCCCGATGTTACGATCACCAATGTTCGGAGCACGTACACGCTCTACTAACCAACCACACAGTATTGGTAAACGTCCTGCCCGAACAGAACTGATGGATTGTTCATGCAGTGCTGCGCCCACTGCGCATAAGCGTCTTTTTCTCTACTTCATCTTCTTTTCTTTGTGCAATGACACAAATTCGGTGAATCAAACTCCAGGGTAACTACTAGTCCACTATCCACCACTTGCAGACGGGTTGGATGCGCCACTCCGGCTGATTGCGTCGCGCTTAGCCTCGCTAGGGCTAGAGGTCTATATAAGAGTACTCTGCGCATGTAATATTAATTGCAGGTCGATATCGGATAATGACCGCTGTGGGTACCAGGTTACTAATTAACTATGTACGTACTACTAACGTTGTGGCAGTATGTAACGGCATTTCTTGGCCCAGAAATTAACCGCTGATTTTCATAGCAAATAATTCTAATCTCATAACAGTTATGACATGGGCAAATGGATATACCCAGTATCTATAATCTACAGCTGTAGAGTTGACCTATCAATCTAATGGATTGCACAAACACACGAAAGACCTGTGCCTGCCCTTAAACTCTAATAATAATACTAGAACATACAAGTCTCTCCAGTAAATACATCAAACCGACCGTCAACCGACCGTTCTTCAATGGCCTGAGAGAAAAAAGAATTTTGTGTTGACAAATGGAAAAAACAATTGAAAACAAAATCTAACCGGTCACCTTGAAGATAGACTCGGCCAGTCTCTTAACGTTGCCAGTGGTGATACCAGCGACGGAAATACGTCCGTCCTTGGTGGCGTAGACAGAGTGCTCCTTGGACAGAGCTTCCATCTGCTCGGGCTTCAAGCCAGTGTAGGCAAACATACCAATCTACCCAAATGGTTAACTGCTGTCCAGAATAATTTGCAGACTTCTAATATATATATATATATATAAAACATACCTGGTTAGTAATGTGCGACCAGTCGTGCTTGCTGCCCAAGGCCTCCAGGTTCTGCTTCAGCAGAGCACGCATCTCAATGATGCGGTCGGCCATGCCCTTGACCTCGCCCAACCATTGCTTGTTAAGCTCGGGGTCGTTCAGGATGGTCGAGGCAATACGAGCACCGTGGATGGGCGGGTTCGAGTACAGAGCGCGGATGAGAATCTTCAGCTGGGAATCGACACGCTTCTTCTCCTCGGCCGAGGCACAGACAAGAGAGAATGCGCCAACACGCTCACCGTAGAGACCCTAAAACCTGTTAGCTAGATTTCTGGGGAAACAAAAAAGGGTTGCATACCATGTTCTTGGCAAAGCTCTGGCACAGAGCAATGTTGTGGCCCTGCTCAACAAAGTAGCGAGGAGCAAAAGCATCCTTGTCGGCGTCACCAGAGGCGAAACCCTGGTAGGCCATGTCGAAGAAGGCAAAGTGGCCCTTCTCCTTGACAACGTCGCTGATCTTGCGCCATTGCTCCTGGGTGGGGTCAACACCAGTCGGGTTGTGAGCGCAAGCGTGCAGCAGGACAATGCTGTTTTCGGGGGCAGCCTTCAGGTCAGCAACGAGGCCGTCAAAGTCGAGCCCGATGGTGTCCTTGTTGTAGTAACGGTAGGTTCCAACTTCCAGGCCAGAGTCCTTGAAGAGAGCGTTGTGGTTAGCCCAGCTGGGAGTGGGCAGGAAGATCTTCTTGGTGTTGGGGTAGAAGCGCTCGAGGAAAGCACCGCCAATTCGGAGGGCGCCGGTTCCAGAGACAGACTGTGTGATGGCAAGGCGGTCCTCCTTCAGGGCAGACGAGTTGACGCCGTAGGCGAGCTCGGCAGCCTTCTTGGTGAACGACGGGATACCAGTGATGCCGGCGTATTCCTTGTCGAGACGGGAAGCAACGACCTTGTCTTCGGCGGTGCGGACGGAGGGGAGGACGTATGGCTTGCCCTTGTCATCACCTATGGAATTGAGTTAGAGCACTCCAATTGAAATAAATAAAATCAAAGAAAAGGAAATTTGAACAAGGAATACGGATTACAACATACGGTAAGCACCAACACCCAGGTTGATCTTCTCGGCGAACGAGTCGGCCTTGAAGGCTTCGGTGATGCCCAGGATAGCATCCTGGCATCATCAGTTAGAGTCCTGTCGCTCATACACAGTCAAATTGACGAGACTGCACAGCTTACCGGAGGTCCCTGGGGAACATTGGCCCAGGTCGAGCCGGCGCGCACTCCAGTCAAGAAAGCACGCATCCCTGACTCACGGGCGACAGCCTGGCGGCTGGTGACTCTGAGGGTGGAAAGCATGGCTGCACGATGGGATAATAATTCTAGGAAACAAGATGAGAGAATGGCCAGATGGGGTGAGGAATACGACACACACAAGAACAAAAAAGAACACGAATTATTATTGCAAAGGAAAAGAACACTGCTGCCGGTTTGTTCGTGAGGAAGTCGGAGATGCGGGTGGATTCTGGGGAACGCTCACCGGCGATTGGCCGATTTTACCCGGCGGCCCCATCGAAGCACATGACTGCGTGCATTTTCGTTGCAAGTGTAGTCACTGCTGTTTACCACTCCAAGTTACTCGGGTTACCGACTATATTCCCTAGAGTTGCTCTACAAAGTACAGATATGATGCTATATTGCACTGTACAGCACAGCTGTACATGCTCACTTCGGTTGATTTTCACCATGCAGCAACTTGCAAGCATCAATGAGTCCGCAGACCCGGAGAGTGAGCTGACTCACACGGCCAAGCAAGCTACCCACACTAGGCCCGGTGATCTTTCGGGGGGCTTGAATTCCGATGAGATATCCCCAGGCTAGATAACTAATTAATTACATAGTTCCTCCGTACGGAGACAAACAGTAATATACAAATCGTTCCCAGATTCCGTCTTCATTGATGTTCATTGATTGGTGTAATTCTGTAATTCTGTAATTCTGTAATCCTGTAATCCTGTAATTCTGTACAGGTTCTATTCACATCTAACAAGAAATCGCTCATCAAGCAAGTCGCACTCCAGCCTGCCGGTTCTTCTTGGCTGTAGCTCCCATCGCGCTGTTCATGCCAGTGTGCTGGCTGCTCTCAAGAGCCCCCATGGCCTCGCGTTTCTTTTCCTCCTCGATCTTCTTGAGATGCTTCTCCGTCTTCATCTTGCCGCTGCCCTTGCCGTGGAACTGGTGGCTCAGGTGCTTGAACGCTTCCTTCTGGTTCATCAGGCGACCGTGCTCATCCACGTACTTGAGCTGCACGTCCGGCTTGTACTCTCGGTTGAAGACGTCCGCCATGTGTCGAGACTCTTGCTGGTCGCGCTGTTTATTCTCGTGGCGCGCGTATTCCTCGCGCTCTCGCGCCGACATGCGGTCTAGTTTACCCGTAGTGCGGTCGCGCTCACGCTGGAACCGCGCTCGTTTCTCGGCTTCTGATTCGCGGCGGTATTTGTCTTGAAGGAATTTTTGGCGGTCACGATGTAGCGCATTCAGGCTGGAAGCTTCAGTCTGTTGGACGAGACCACGCTGTCGTAGCATCGACAAGGTGCTGCCGAGACCCTCGTCTAGAGTAGATTCCTCTTCTAAGCCGGTACCACTGATCTTTGCTTTTTGGTCCTCGCTTGTGGTTTCTGCGGCGGCCTCAGCTTCAGCAACAGCCTCCATGTCAACGTCCTCGTCATCTGACTCTGGCGACTGTTCTTTGCTCTTGTCTTCAGCAGGGGCAGCGGATCTTCTCGCGGTACGTTCGGAGACGACTGGTCGTTGCAGGTTGGAGACGAATTCCGAGGTCTCATCAATCACTAGACCGGGCTCTTCGTCGTCAGCACCGTCGGCGTTATCCACTTCCATCGGTGTTTGCGATTCCTCCTCTTTGAGCTGTCGTGCAAGATCTTCTGGACGGAGCTTCTTGCGTTTCTTAAAAGCCGCGCGCCTCTGTATAGCGAGAGACGCCTGGAGGTCGTCATCATCGACAAACGAAGCGTTTTGTTGGGTCTTCTTAGGCGCCGCTTGAGACGTATTTTCTGAGATATTCGTAGTATCCCCGTTCGAGACATCCGGCAGAGGGAAAATATCGTCCTCGTCGACCGCCTTCTGTCTCGTCGACTTGGACTTTTTCTTTTTAGGCTTTTTCACTTTAACTTCGCTGATGTCCATATAATCGGAAACCGGTGGTGCATCTTCCAGGATGTCTAGATTAAGCACCTGTTTTTTCAACATGTCGGAAACATGCTGTCGCTTGGCGTCGCGTTCTTCGACCGTGGAGCCTTTGGCATCAAGGGTAAAGTGTTTGCGCTTCTTACCATCGATCTCCTCATCGTATTGTGCCAGAATCGAGCCCGTCCCGTCGGCTTCGACGGGATCATAGGCCGTTCTTTTCTTCTTCAAGTCCAATCTCTCTTTTAGTTTTTCTTGGTCGACAATGTCCAGGTTCTCTAACTCGTCTCCCTCGGCTTCGTTCTCGTCGATGGTGGCATCCTTAAGGGTCAGGATATGTTCGTCGCTGCCATCAAAGTCACCCAGCTCGTGAGCGACTTTGACGCCAGCCAGATCCGTGGCGGTATAATCGGCGACCTGCTCCCGCTCGGCGAGTTCCTCGGCGAGCTTACGCGCCCTCTCCTTTTCGATCTTCTTGGACAACTTCTTGTGCTGCGACAGCCAGGCCTTTGTGTCGAGATTGCCGGCGTCGGCATCGCCCAGCCCTGTTCCTTCTAGTTTTGCATTTCGACGAGCCAGGTCGCGTGCTTTCTTGATAGCGGCGTTCTTCTCCTCTCGCCTGCGCTTTGCATCGGCTTCATCCTGCAGCTTTTGCCAGTTTTGGAAGCCCTGGGCCTCGCGAGACTCGAGGGTGCTGCCCGGTTCTTCGTCGTCGGAAGGCTCTTGGGATGGGCCGGCGTCTGGCTCTGCGCCAGGGACGGGGAGCGGCTTGAGGCCGAGGGCTACTCGAATCTTGTTGTTTTGCTCGATAGAAAGAGCGTCCGCCATGATGAGCGGGGTTTTCTCGGCCTGTTGGGGTGAGGAGGAGAGAGTACCGAGATAGATGTAAGTTAAGGATAAATCAGTCGCCTCTTCGTCGACGAACTAACTAGCCCGCAGCAAAAGGCGCGCAAAGCAGACTAGCGCGGCGGCAGCCCCACTCGCGCGGCCCAGTATTTAAACCACAGATTTTTCGGCCTGGACTTTTCTTCCCTTTTTTTCCTTTCTTTCAAAACAAGCAGATCTGTGTCTGGCGATCCCGTCCAGTCCTTTTTTCCTTCTTCGGAAGGAAAAAAAAGGCTGTGCTCTGGTTGATTGCCAGGCAGTTCGACGACAATGGAGCCATCATACAACTGATGTCAATTTCCTGTCGACAGATCTGAGATTGATGAGCAGCTTCCGGTACCTTTTCCTGATCTTGAGCTCCCTTTGCCTGGCATTGGTGAGCTCGGTTGGGAAGCCGGATTGCTGCCGGCGTCATATTCCCACTCCCTTTACCGATCTTTTTTTTGGCCGTTGGCTGATGAGGATGGGGAAAAACCATGACAGCCAACATACAACATGACATGCACGTACGGATGTCTATGATATTCTTATATTACAGTAGCAGACAGCATACAGCAGTGTTGTCTTATCGAGAAACAGAGAAAAAGAAAAACAAGAAACAGAGAAAAAGAAAAACAAAAAAACAAAATATTTCTATCGTAGCATCATTATTTTTTTATAGCAGTTTCAACTGCCCCGTAACCTGATCAACCATGCCCTTGGGTCCCAACACACCAAGGACGGTCCTGCTGCCACTGGCAATCTGCGTGCGCCCAGCATCCTGAATGACGCGCGCGCAGAGACCCAAGCTGAGCGCTTGTGCTTGTAGCAAGAGCATATCTTCCTCTGTCTTGACCTGCAGCGCAACCTTGGCTTGGCCGCCGCGTTCCCAGCGCTTGAGGATGGGCGAGTTGGGCGATTTGGAGAGGTAGTATTTGTAGCATGCGAGGGTTGCGTGTGAACATTGCGCGGCAATTTTTCCTGGAGTATGAGATTTTGAATCAGTAAAAAATTCATCTCTATTCGAAATGAAATAAAGTAGAACAAGGTAGAAAAAAACAGAGAAAGAGAGAGAGAGAGAAAGTACCTTTGCCCATGCCCAAATCCGTGCGCACCACCAGCACCAGCTTCACTTCATCGTGATTGCCATCAAACGTGGCCAGTTCAGCCGTGTCATCCTCTTCCTCCTCGTCGTCATCTTCTCCCTCTTCTTCGTCTTCCAAGTCCGACTCCTCGTCGACGTTTTGCGCCGATCGAAAAATACCAAGAGAGCTTCCCTGGCCGATAAAGTAGCCTGTCACGCCGGCGAGAATCGCTGTCGCCAAGATGTAAGAAGCTGTAGTGGGTGGAACACGATCGAGTTCAAGGCCTGCGGATGCCATGTTTATTTTGTTTCCGTGTCGACCGTGTCGAACGAGGGTCGTCGAGAGAGGGAGAGAGAGAGAGTGTGTGTGTGTGTGACGGGCAAGGTTTTTGCGGCTGGAGAATCGGGAAAGAGGTTGGAGCCGCTTACACATGGAGGGTGGCTGCGTCACTCACTGGTTTTGTTCAATGGTAATAATATGAAAATGAATTAAAATATAGCAACAGTAGAATTCCCTGCTTAATACGATACAACGATATAGATGGTAATGAGACTAAAATTAGGTTTTGGATTTGCTCATCGTCGCAATGTAGAAAAGAATACGTAAAGCAGACTGCTTAAATTCACGAACAAATCGTCATACTGTAAACCAAACATATCGTTATATACATCTCTGATAAATATCGCATTGCTCGAGCAGCATTATAATAAGTTGTAAGACAAAGTTTTATGGAGAGCGCTTCTAGTTGCCACCGCGACCGGCAATTTGGCCTGGGTTGCGCATACGACGGCCCCTGGACAGAGTCAGAACAGACCAAAAGAAAAAGGGAAAATGTACATAGCGACTTACATAATAGTCCTGCTGAAGAAACTGATGCTGATCATCATGAGCCAGCTGGGAACGACCGAGAATCCGTACATGATGTAACCCACGGGCACGTTCAAACCATACTGGGCAAGGGTACCGTCAAAGGGATGAAGCACGCCCTCGTAGGCGGGTTCCTTCTCCCATGTCTTCTCGCCGTGGATCTCGTAGACTGTTTCCGGAGTGACGGTGGTGTGGTTCAGGTACACAATGTGCAACGGAACCGGAGGGCGAGGTTCGCCCGGGTGCACCTGGGGAAGCTGGAAGTGCCAGACAGTAGGGGGTCCGCCAGCCCAGATCGAGCATAGGATAGCCTCCTTTTCGCAATCCAGGGAGGCCAAGTTGGGCGAGGTAGGGTCAGCGGCAAACAGAGGGACGGACTCCTGCAGGGCAATTAGCTTCTGTGTGCATATACACGTCTCGAATAATAAAGTCATATATAACGTACGTTCCAAGCGGCCTCAGGCTGTCCGCAACGACCGTGGCAGGTCTTGTTTCCGCCGGTTAAGAAAACAAGCCATTCTTGGGGCTGGGCGGATGGCTCCAAGACGGACTCCCAGTTGTCCAGGGTCAACGGAGTGACGACCTTCTCAGGGATCTTGCCTGTTGCCTTCTGAGCGACCTCCTCAACGGGAACGGCGACAGATGGCGTACTGGGAACAAACGACTTGACTTTGTCGAACCAGCCTCTGACCTGGTCGCCCAGGGGGATCTGGGCTTGAGCAGCCGCGAGAGCAGGCAGCGCTGCGACCAACGAGACGACGCGCATTTTGGGGGAAGAAGAAGCAGAAACCCAAAGAAGAAGAAGAAGACGAAGAAGAAGAAAAAGTAAATTAAATAATAATAATACAGCGGCGCGAAAGAGGCGATTCCTGAAGGAGCTTTGACGGTTGCAGGAGTTCGGGCAAAGAAATACGAGAATGATAATAATGGAATGTGGTAGCAACGAGCGTCGCCCGGTGAGGCTAGCTGGCGTTTGTTTGCGCGCGCTAAAGGGGCTGACTGTCCTGGGACTACGACCGCGTCTCTCAGGCTTGCTATATCACAGTTGTCCTCTATTTGTTTATTTATTTATGTATTATATTTTATTTCATCTTCGTGTCGGTTATTTTATTACGTCGTTGGCGGGTATATTTGCTATGACTGGGATGAATTGATTGTAATCAGCTGCTCTATGCAAGAATAGAGTAATGAAATCACGTGTTTATGTATTGGCTCGGCTTTATTTCCGGGTGGACCAGCATCCTCCATGCAGCATTGAAGTATACAGAGTATACTGCATAGTTAACGACTTAACAAGTTAATGAGAGGATCTAACTTATAATCAAACACTAAGAAAAATTCTCTCCCTTGCTTCAAGTGCTGTATCTCCCCATCTCATGTTTTGGTTTTGCTCGAGTCTCACCTTCTACCGTATGTACCAACTCATGTGACGCGGCGTCTGTACAGTGTATAAACATCGCTGCGCACATAAGTTGGCACAGACGTATCGTCGACTCTTCTTTCTCTCCTTTTACGGTGAAAAATTGCCTCATGAAGGAATACACCTAAGCAAATCTCGAGACAAGCGATTGCACGATGTCATACTGGGTACTACAGATTTTCCAGAGCGTCCAGTTAAGTATTTCCACGCCGACCTTGCCCATAAAGTGGAACAAGCAGAGAAGTATGTATAGAGTAATTCCCAAAAACGAAAAGAGCGTGCAGAAGCCGAGCACGATGTGGAGACCAAGCCTTGCCGAGGCATCTTATTAGACGAGCTCGACAGGTTCCGTGGGAGACTGATTGATAATCTAGTAATATGGGAGGGAACTGGAAGCAGGGCCTTTAAGGATGGCTCGAACAAAATCATGATTAATGATGGGCCACTCATCGAGGCACAGTTACTAACGAGGAGTTAGCCGATGTCGGCTCGGCAAGTCCTCACATTGAAGGGGGTCGCAGTATGAACAACCAGCAGAACGAACACGTAGGAGATGCAGACAAAAGCCAAGAATCTCGTGTAGGCGAAGAACAAGACGCAAACCCTTAGTAACGAATGCAATGAGTCACGGCGCGAGGGTAAAGCATCGATCGCCATGCAGCAAGCAAGCGGTGTCGGCTAGAAACCAAGAGGGAGGGAAGAGGGAAAAAAAAAAAAAAAAAAAAAAGGACGACGCAGAGAATCCCCACTTTTTGCAGTGGGCGCCGGCCTCTCACAGGCCTCCTCCCGCTACTCTTGCCTCCCGGTTCAAGGTTGAGTCATTCATTCAAAGTCGCCCCGCGCCCTCTGCCAGTCTGTTTTTCATCCTCGCTCTCCGCCTGCTCACTTCCCCAATCGCACTTATAAACAAACAGTCGCCTGCTGTCCTCAATTGCTGTTTCTACTCTTCACTCGTCCCTGTTTTGCCCTCGAAACCATCCATCGCCGTCCGGTGACCTCATTGTTCCATCCCCACCACCTTCAAAATGTGTCCCGGTGCAGACCACACGCCGAATGGGCACGCCAATGGCGCCAATGGCGCTGGTGCAAAGGGTGACAGTACGTCTACTATACTCTCTACTATCTTTTGACCTCTCCCCGCTGACGCTGTCTTCGGGCCTAGATTTTGACAGCCACAACGGCTTTACTGCCATCGAGACCCGCCAGAACCCTCACCCGTCGACCACCCGGAATCCCTACGGCCACAATGTCGGCGTTACCGATTTCTTGAGCAATGTCTCCCGCTTCCAGATTATCGAAAGCACCCTGCGAGAGGGCGAGCAGTTTGCCAACGCCTTTTTCGATACCGAGAAGAAGATCGAAATCGCCAAGGCCCTGGACGAGTTCGGCGTGGACTATGTGAGTCATCATTGATCTGTGTGCGTCACTTAAATCGATGGCCATGTCTAATATGTCTACTCTGTAGATTGAATTGACGAGCCCCTGTGCCTCGGAGCAGTCGAGGCTGGACTGCGAGGCCATCTGCAAGCTGGGCCTCAAGGCCAAGGTAACGACACCCGCTGTTCTTTCAATTGACGTGCTTTGACTAACTATGGCCGTAGATTCTGACTCACATTCGATGCCACATGGATGATGCCAGGATCGCAGGTATGCTGCCTACTCTATTACCCTCCCTATCATTCCCTTGCACTTTGGTTTTCACGAAGCGTGTGTTAGCTGGCATTGACTAACCTATACCGTAGTCGAGACCGGCGTTGATGGTGTCGATGTCGTTATTGGCACGAGTTCTTAGTGAGTCATCGCGTTGTCTCTTTTGACACTACTCATGCTGACCCAATCTGTTACCAGCCTCCGCGAGCACTCTCACGGCAAGGACATGACCTACATCACCAACACTGCCATTGAAGTCATCAACTTTGTCAAGTCCAAGGGCATCGAAATCCGATTTTCAAGCGAAGATTCCTTCCGCTCTGGTGCGTCTGCCCCTTTTCAAGTCCGCCTTTCAACATGCATTAACAATCTTGAGCGCAGATCTCGTCGACCTTTTGTCCATCTATTCCGCCGTCGACCAAGTTGGTGTCCACCGAGTCGGTATTGCCGACACTGTCGGAGTAAGTCTGAAATGCACCTATTATGCACAAGAAATGAAGCACTAAATATGTTCCACTAGTGTGCCTCTCCTCGTCAAGTCTACGAGCTTGTTCGTGTGCTGCGGGGCGTTGTCCACTGCGACATTGAAACCCACTTCCACAACGATACCGGCTGCGCAATTGCAAACGCCTTTTGTGCTCTGGAAGCCGGTGCTACGCATATTGATACTTCCGTTCTGGGTAGGAAACCTCTTCTCAACACCTAAATATGTGCTAACCGCATCTTTAAAGGCATTGGTGAACGCAATGGTATCACGCCTCTTGGTGGTTTGATGGCCAGAATGATGGTGCAGGCCCCTGACTATGTCAAGTCCAAGTACCGCCTAGACAAATTGAAGGATTTGGAAGATCTGGTCGCCGGCGCCGTTGAAGTCAACATTCCCTTCAACAACTACATCACCGGTTTCTGTGCTTTCACCCACAAGGCCGGCATTCACGCCAAAGCCATTCTCAACAACCCCAGCACGTACGAAATCATCAACCCTGCCGACTTTGGCATGACCCGCTACGTGCACTTTGCCTCGAGGTTGACTGGCTGGAACGCCATCAAGTCTCGTGCCCAGCAATTGAAGATTGAAATGACCGACGCGCAGTACAAGGAATGCACTGCCAAGATCAAGGCTCTTGCCGACATTCGCCCCATTGCCATTGATGATGCGGACAGCATTATCCGTGCCTTCCACAACAACATCAAGCTGGGCACGGACAAGCCTCTTATCGACCTGACCGAAGAGGAAAAGGCGCAGCTGGCCGAGAAGGAGAGGGAACTTGCACAACAGGGTCAGGCCGTCACTGCCTAGGACCTTTGCAATCTTTTCCGAAAAGAAATATTGTAATCTGGATCTGCCGTTTAGAGCTTTTTCTTTCTTTCTTTCTTTCTTTCTTTCTTTCTTTCTTTCTTTCTTTCTTTCTTTTTTTGCGTGCAACTACACAACCTGAGTGATGTCATCTGTTGCGTTTTCATGTCTTGGTGTTTTTTGACGGTTTTTATGGAACTGATTTGTATAAGTGGAATTGCTCCATATCATTTGGTTCCGGTTCTTTCAAAACTAAAAGTGCTATTTTGGTGTTTGGAGGGGATGGTTACAGGTTTTGTACATACAGAGTACATGCATACACTATACAACAGTCACTGGAATTTATTCATGTCTGTAGTGTTTTGACTTTTTGGGCTTTTGGCTTTTTGAGTACTCAGTAGCCGAATGCATGCTGGCCTTCATTTGCCGGCTGTTTGATCTACACGACCGAAATGTCCCACCTGACCACCTTCGAGTCTTCGACTGGGGTACAGTAGTATTAACTTCCCCGCGCACTCAGCACTGTACGGAGTAAATGTAGGTGGAGCGTTCTGACCAAGTATTATTATTATTATTATGCGGGACTGGTGACTCGCAACTTCCTCGCAACGCTAATTATCGACAAGCCGAGGGCCAGGCGCGCCTTCCAGAAAAATAAGTCCCAGCCCGAGCCTCCCCTCTTCCTTCTCAATTGCGCCGTGGACTTCTTGACTGCGTTCAATCTTCCCTCCACGAAGGATTCATCCATTCCACTCCGTTTCTTTTTATCATTACGCGGGATTCTCTATTCCTACGTATCGCCGCCACATCCTCCGTTGTCGTCGGCTCGGCTGCGAGATCCAGCAATGGCGTCATCACTTGTTCCCGCCTCCATGCAGAGCAAATTAGCTGCAGCAATCCCTCGAAACCTGGCAAGCACTGCTTCGACCGTGCTCACTCTTGACCTGTAAGCTGGCAGAGCTCGCTCCTATGTGTCGTTCCTCTCTTGTGGTTCGCGAGGCTAATGCGCCTGGGGGTGCAGAATCAAAAACGTAGTGTTCATCCTGTTCCTTCTTCGATACACCCGCAAGACATTCGACTCGGTCCGTGGATATGGAGTCCTTGGAAGCATCAAAAACATCCTTGTGGTAATTCGCTGGTGGGTTTTCTCGCTCTTCTTGCGCGCCCCAGGCGTCCGTGGCGAGGTGGACAAACAGGTCAACAGTGCCCTTACCAAGCTCGAGGAGAAGCTTGTCCAACGGGGCGATGGAGCCACCAGGAATCTGACTCTCCCCAAGGAGGGTTGGACAGCTGAGAAGCTGCGCGGTGAACTGCAGACCTTGGCTGGGATGAAACATGCAAAGTGGGAAGAGGGCATGGTCAGCGGTGCTGTCTACCACGGAGGCGACGATCTGTTGAAGCTCCAGACCGAGGCTATCGGGGCCTTTAGTGTCTCCAACCCTCTCCATCCGGATGTCTTCCCCGGTGTCCGAAAGATGGAGGCTGAAATTGTTGCTATGGTTTGTGTATCCTTGACAAGTTCTCGAGGGCCCAATGGCTAATACGTTCATCATCTTTGGTGTAGGTTCTCTCTCTTTTCCATGGTCCTTCTGACGGTGCTGGTGTTACGACCAGTGGTGGTACGGAATCCATTCTCATGGCTTGCCTTGCGGCCAGGCAAAAGGGCTATGCCGAACGAGGAATCACCGAGCCTGAAATGTAAGCCCGGCCCATGTTCAATGAATAAGGGCTATGTCTAACGTTTTTCCCAGGGTGGTCCCGGAAACTGTCCATGCAGCTTTCTTTAAAGCTGGGGGTTACTTTGGTATCAAGGTTCACCGCGTGCCTTGTCCAGCACCTGATTATAAAGTTCACATTCCTTCTCTTCGAAGATTGATCAACCGGAATACAGTATTGATCGTTGGATCTGCTCCAAATTTCCCCCACGGCATTGTCGACGACATTCCAGCTCTTTCACGCGTCGCTGTTTCTTACAAAATCCCTCTCCACGTGGATTGCTGCCTTGGTTCCTTCATTATTGCATTCCTAAAGAAAGCGGGATTCCCATCGCCTTATGAAGAGGAGGGTGGCTTTGATTTCCGGCAGCCTGGCGTGACCAGCATCAGTGTCGATACCCACAAGTATGGATTTGCGCCCAAAGGAAACTCGGTTCTTCTGTACCGAAACCGTACCTACCGAAACCACCAGTACTTCATCTTCCCAGACTGGGTTGGAGGAGTATATGCATCTCCTTCCATTGCAGGATCTCGTCCTGGTGCCTTGATTGCTGGCTGCTGGGCAAGTTTGATGTCAATTGGAGAGGCAGGCTATGTTGCTAGCTGCCATCAGATTGTGGGCGCAGCCAAGAAATTTGAATTGGCGATTCGTGAGGACCCGATTCTGTCAACAAACCTCGAAGTCATTGGTAATCCCGATGTCAGCGTGGTTGCCTTTGCCAGCAAGAACGTGGGAATTGATACTTATGATATCGCCGATGGAATGTCTGGAAAGGGGTGGCATCTCAACGCGCTGCAAGACCCTCCTGCCATCCATGTTGCCTTCACTCGACCGACGGCTGTTGCTGTGGATAGGCTGCAGACCGAGCTCACCGAGGTTGTCAGCGCGGAGCTAGCAAAGGCTGAAGAGAGAAGTCGACAGGGCAAATCATACGCCCGACAACGGGGCGACACTGCAGCTCTGTACGGCGTGGCCGGCAGCCTTCCGGATAAGAGCATCGTCAATCGCTTGGCTGAGGGCTTTCTCGACGCATTGTATAAATCGTAAAACGGCTCCGTGGTCCACAACTGTATATCAAGACGGGTTTAGGGTTTTATTTCATGCGTGGCGTAACGGTTTAGTATTGAAGTGTTTGGGGTAAAGATTCCATCGTTAAAAATAGGTTATGATGGTTGTCATTATTTGCTATTGATACAATACAAGACAAAAGGTTGACACCTAGACCCTGTTTCATGCAGTAATATAATACACGAGGTTAAAAAACACGCTCATTGAAAAGTAATCGACCCTGCCATTTAAAGAGGTTTGGTAGGTTCAACCGCCGATAAAAAAAAGATGATGATGAAGAAAAGAACAGAATCGGTGATCACTTCCTTTCATTCAAACCTCCTCCCCTCCCATTGCTGCTCTGAAGTCTGCTCAATATAGTAACCAGGGTCCGGTTTCCGCTGCATATGCACTTGAGCCTTTGTCAGGGGCTGATCGACTTCCTGAACCGAGACTAATTCTTTCACTTTCATAATCTGACCTGCCACGTCGAGGGAGACTGGGTAGAAGACGGTGGCCATGCGCTTTTTCAGCCCCAAGGCGTGGAGGACCATGTTTGTGCGCGCGGGCAGGCCGATGGCCGAGCGCATCAGTGTGATTCGGAAGTAGGTCATTGTGTGGGGGAGGGTCGTTTTATGTGTAACTTTTTTGTAGATTTGTAGGTTGACTGCTTTTTTTCTCTTGTCGAGCTCCAAGGGTGTTTTGAGCAGCCTTCCAGGTTTTGGGTTCGAGATGGTCGGCTTCGGATCGATTTGGTTCTGGATTGTGCGCGGAAAGATGGGATTTATGAGGTGTGCAATTGGTAGGGTCGTTTGAAAATTGGGAGGATTTCTCCTTTAGCTGTGTTTGTGTAGGTCGTGATCTTCTCTGAAGTGGAAGAAATTCGGGAGATGCAAGATGCCCAAAGTTCCTCCCGCCAATGAGACGCTACAGTGCAGGGCGGTGAGTCACGTGGCATATCCAGCACAGGTTATCTGATTGGGCAGATACGGCCAACTGCTATAACGGTAATAACCTCTCTGTTGCTTGCTGATTGCTGCTTTGTTGTTGCGAATTTTCCAATTCGGCCTGCGTTGTGACCCGCGATGAAGGCAGCTGTTTGAGGTTGTATTATTTCACACACACACACATCATATATGCCTTCACAGCGTAATACGTAACGGGCATTGTTATCCACTGATCCAGCAACTTCCGGTCGATAGTCAACAACAATCCCCGCGACAACTGCGACGGTAATTACGTTTCTCTCCCCCCTCCATTTTTCAGGCTATATGAGATTCTGACTTTATTTGTTGTTGCATAGATGGACACCGGCGAAGGCCCCGACAAGGTGGCCGCAATCCCCCGTCTCGCCGAGCTGCTACGTCACCCTGAAGACCTCGACAAGATCTCCGTGCTCAAGCTCGAATACCAACGCAAAAAGGCCGCCATCGACGCACAGCTCCGCGAGGGACTACGCGACCAGCTCGAAACCGTGCAGCAAAGCCTGGGTATTCTCACCGAGGGCCAGCGCCAAATCTCCAAAACGCGCGATGAGCTGCAGGGGATCGACAAGATGTGTGCCGAGTCGCAGACCACGGTCGAGGACTTTTCGCAGATCGATCGTTTGGCCAGGATACAACGCAATTTCGAAGCCGTGGTGATGATGAAGCGTGGGTTGGAGAATTTTGGGGCCGATTTGGCCAAGATTGAGGATCTGTTGCGTGAGGATGATGAGGATCTGGAGAATCAGCCCAATTTGCTCAAGGCGCATATCCTGATTTCTCAGCTGCGTGATTTTAGTGATGAGGCGCTGGATCAGATTCGGAGGGCAAAGGATGATAGTAGTGAAGCTACCCTTTTGGATTATTTCCAGGGTCTGGAGTCGGTTATCGATTGGTTTGACGACCATGTCGGCACAGCCTGTATGAATCTCATCCCACTGGTGCAGTCTGATAACAATAGCATGGTTGTCCGGTTGGCGATTGTTATTGCCAAGGAAGAGAAAAACGACGAGCAAGTTTCTGCCTTGCAAGAGGCCCAAAAGGACCACGAGGAGCTGGCCAATCGGTTCAAGTCGATGAATATAGGCCCCAAAACTGTCCGAGGCTACAAAGAGAAGTTTCTACAGGCCATTGAGCTGTACGCGCAGACCCAGTTTGAGGCCACCAGGGAGGAATTCCTTGCAGACCCGGACAGCCTGGAAAAGAGTCTCAAGTGGTTTTTCAATGATCTCTTCACGGTCCAGCAAGGCATGCAGCAGCTCATGCCTAAGAAATGGAAGATATACCGGACATATACAAAGACATATCATCGAATGATGCACGATTTTCTCATCAGCCTTATTAACGACTCGGAGCTGCCGCCGGATAACTTGCTGGCAATCCTCCACTGGACCCCGAAATACTACAAGAAAATGTCCAAGCTGGGCTGGAAGTCGGCCGACCTGATGCCCAATATCCTCGACGATCGCGAGCTTGAGCTCATCCGGCAATGGCAGAGCGTGATTGTTGACGCTGTCGACGAATGGATGGACCGGATTTTCGACAAAGAGAGAGTTGCTCTTGTGGAACGTTCCCCTGATGCACTGGAGGCTAATTCCGAGGGCCATTTCCGCACAAAGACGTTGGGAGATATGTGGCGCATGCTGAACGAACAGGTTGGAGCGGCGTCGGCGTCAGATAGAGCGGACGTAATCGAAGGCATCATCGACTCTATGTTCCGCGCGCTCAAGGGACGCCAGACAGCCTGGCAAACGGTGGTGGATGAAGAATGTGCCAAATACAACAATATCGCAATAGACCAAGCAGAGGGTCTGCAGCCGTTGCAGGACTGGCTGGTGGCTGTGGCAAACGATCAGATTGCGTGCATCGACGACAACGAAGAAGCTGGGCAATTCGGCTACCTGACCCGGTTCAAACGAGACATCGAGTCCCTTGTCACGCCAAACTACATGGACGAAAGAGCCACCATGGAGCTTGATGCGCTCCGGGACGGATATGTCGATCTCAGTACTCACTGCCTGACCCAATTTGCCAACCTCATCTTCACAGTCGACTTCCGCACCACTCTGCCCGAGTTTTTCACTCCTAGGTGGTACGGAGAATTCGCAATCAAACGGATTACGTCCACCTTTGAGGACTACATGGCAGATTACGGGTCTGTTCTGCACCCATCGCTCACGGAAATCCTGGTCGAAGAGCTCTCCGACGAGCTCCTTGTCCGCTATCTCTCAGCAATCCGCAACCGCGGCGTGAAATTCCGCCGTCAGGACCCCTTTACCGAGAAATTCAAAGACGACATCCTCACCGTGTTTGCGTTTTTCCAAAAGTTCCCGGATTCCTTCCAGACCACCATCAAGCACAAATGGCGTCTTGTCGACTGGCTGGTTCGCCTGTTAGAGGCGGACAAGGGGCTAGGCGTGGTCAACGTGTACGAGTCACTGAGAACAGAGTATTGGGATTTGCAAATGTCCTGGGTCGAGGCTGTGCTCCGCTCGCGCGACGATTTTGAGCGGTCCATGATTAATTCGATCAAGGCTCGGGCGGCTGAGATGAATATTGAGCGTGGGCTTGAGACGATCATGAGTAAAGTTAAGTAGGGAATTGTTTTTTCTTTATGAGTTTTATGAGCATGTAATTTTAAATACCAGCGGCATATAGGGTGGGCGAATGGAGTATGAATGTATGAATGTTAAAGTGAATTTTATTGGATTTGATTTGGACCATTCCTATACCTATATACACGGCACTGTTGTCACCAATCTCCTCAGAAAGGCGGTAACCTCCTCTCCGCAACAACACGATACTTCTGCCCTAATCTCGCGCCCAGAGGATCCCCATCCCCTTCGCCCACTGCCTTGGCGCCCATCTCGCAAATGCAAACTTTCTCAATATGGAAATTGCGAGCCCAGATAAATGGATACTTGGTACTGTCCTTTCGCTCGGGGGTGATTTGCTGAACGGTCCTCGACGGATGGGCTTTTTCTTGTGTCGACGTGGAGCCGGATTCGTCGTTGCTTTCACTGCTACTGCTAGCTTCTTCTTCTTCTTCTTCGAAAAGCATGCCGTCCGAGACATCGTGTCTCTTTGCTTCGACGCAGGTGCCGTCTGTATAAAAATCGTGATGGTGGGAAATCAATTTCCTAGCATCGAATGTGAGAGGCCCGCTTCGCCGTCTATCTTTGCCTCGATTCTGGGCAGAATGGCCGCCCCGGGCATAAATCGTGTTGACAACGGTTGCATGTAAGAGTAAAGGCCTCAACTTGGGCTTTTCCACCTTGTGTGTCGTTACTTCTCGCGCAGGAGTAGTACTATTCTGGGAAGGGTTGTTGCTGGTGATTTTTGACCCCTTTCGTGGGTTTGTTTTGACATAGTCCGGCTGGATCAAGCCTGCTTCCACGAATCGCTCACGCAGTTTGACACCGAACGGATACAGGCGAGATGTTGGATCCACGGGTTTCGCGTACAGCACGGTTGCTGCTTTTGCGTTTGGCAAGGCATAGAGAGACTCTAGAGATACGGAAATAGGTGCGAGGTCACCTGAACCTCTCGAGACGGCCGAGGTAGACGATCGCTGCCGCGAGAAATCTGCGCCGTTGCTGGTAACCTCCCTTAATATCTGTTCAATATCTAGCGAGTTGAGGAAGCTAATTGCTTCATCGAGACGGTCCTTGGTCGTCAAACTCATGACGCCCAGAGTCAGATGCAAAGTCCCCAGTGGGCGGACCGCCGAGTCGGGAAACAGTGGCAGACGAGGCTTGCGTGAATGATCGGCCATGGTCTTGCGTCTTAGAGGGATATTATCCTTAAAATGGGAGAAGGATTTTTCCAGAAGAGGCAGAGAAGTCCGGGTGACGAGAGGAAAACAGAGAAAGTGTGTCAGCGGCGGCCGTTTCTCTTTGGGCGCCTGGCGAGAGTTCTCTCTCGGGGGCCCTGATGTCCCCGACATGGTGGAGTATCTGACTTGAGATGAGGCCTGGAAAGATTGTATCGAGTGTGATATGAGTGGCCTGCAGGGTTTATTCCCTCTCATTTAGCAGCTTCGGCTATATCAACAGTAGCCAAAAGAAGACACAGATTCAGCAAAGTTCTGAAGACGGTCCATCAGCTTAGCCCATCCGAACGTGGATAAATCACAAAAACAGTGGATAATCCAAGTACCCAATCCAAGGCATTTGAGTTGGTGTTAAAACGTCATTTGTGATTGGTCATGCAGGGAGTTGAAGCAGCAGCAACCAAGTTACATTGATAGTATTAATTAAGTTGGTGGACCGGCGGGAAAGCGATGGCGTCACTCGAGCTGTTCCTCCGCACTTCGAACTTTGCTCCTTCTACACCTTGCTGAGCCGGTCGTCTCCGTTTACTTTTCTTTTCCTTGATCCTCTGTTTCCCTTTCTTTTGCGATCACCCACAATGCTATCCCGCGCTTCTCGATCCACTCTCACCCCATCTCTCCGGCGCAACGTTGCGGCGCCCAGCAGAGCAAAGCTGCACCTCATCGCGCTCCAAAAACCCGCAGCAGCATCGCAATACCACGCAGCCCAGCTCCAGCAGAACAAAAAAGCCATTGCTAAACGCAGCTTCCACACCACGCCTACAATTCAAAAGGGCATCACGCCAGAATCCGCGGACCCGCAAGCTCCCAGTCCGCAATCCAACAACGCAGCAGCTGCCGCCGGGGCTCCTCACGTCGTCGACGCAACACCGCTGTCTGATCAGCATTACCATGAAGTGTCGGAGATTTATTTGAATGAGCTTTTGGCCGAGATTGAGCGTGTGCAGGAGGATGGGTCGGAGATTGAGGCTGAGTATAGTGTATGGTAACCCTGACCGGACTTTTCTTTTTCTTTTTTGACGCCTGCTAATTTTCTCTCTCTCTCTTTTCGTGCAGGCCGGTGTCCTGAACGTTGTTGTGCCTGGCGTCGGTACATACGTCCTGAACAAGCAACCCCCCAATCATCAAATCTGGCTCAGTTCGCCCATCTCCGGACCCAAGCGCTACGACTGGGTTGTGCAGGGGGACCAGATGCACGAGAAGCAGGATACGCGCGGGTTTATCAATGGACAGTGGATCTATTTGCGAGACGGGTCGAATTTGACGGATCTTTTGAATGATGAGTTGGCTATTGATTTACCAGAGGACATTTACTCAGAGGAAGACAGTCTATGAGCTGTGTAACTATGAATCTTGAGATCGCAATAATCAAAGGGACAATGTTCTTATTCGTTATTCGTAACTAGTCGTGGCAAAGTCATCAGCACCAAAGGGATTGGCTATACGTCAACTGAGCGTAGAGATACACTAGGTTCGGATATATTGACACAGCTTCTTTTAGCAGAGCTCTTATCAAATGGTAGTGAACACTCCTGCTCCGCTGGTTCGGAGGTTGGTCGTGTTGGCCCGCTCATCAGTCGCTGGAGCCGACCTTTACAAGATCCAGAAATTCCTGGCGTTCAATGTTGTGCTGGTGAACACGCCCTGTAGTCGCCGATAAGCGTTGTAGAAGTCTGGCAATACTCTGTATTGCTTGACTAGTCTCCTGCCGACATTGGTTTCTGAGGAGCAGAATCTGTCCTATTTCATTCACGCTTTAACTTCAACCTGCACAGGGGCTTCCTTCTTTTCCTCTTTAACCAAATCATTCTAAAGAAAACATCAGCACTGTCCATCAAAAACCTGTAAAAGAGGTGAAAAAAGAAAAAGAAAACTCACTGGATCGAAAATAACCCGAATCATCAAGCTGCAACTCGGACAAACGGCAATTTCCTCGCCATCTCGGAGCGCATCGATGGGGATTTCGAACCGGTCGCCGCATGGGCAAGGGTAGTGGTATATTTGCAAGTTGGGGTCATAGGTCATGTCTTCGATTTCGATTTCGTCGTAGATGGATAGTTGTTCGTCGTCAGCCATGGTGAATGCGGAATGAAGCGAGTTGGTTAGATAGAGGTCGAAGTAGAGAAAGTCAGCGCTGAACTCGGCAGGTCGAAAGAGTTATTGTCAAGAAGAATAGCTGCAACCTGTGTGTGTTTGGAAACTGGTTGTGAATTGTTGCCACCGCGGAAATAAATCTTTGCCCGCACTTTGGTACGGTAAACGCCCGCCGCATAAACCACGTGACCGCCGTAGACATATCATTAGATGGATACACAAGGAAGACTACATTCTTAGTCTGCTCAAATCTGTCTTGACAGCATCCACCTCCTTTACCAAAGCACCATATCGACGTGCTATATCGGCCATAGGACCCGACACCAGCTGGTCGTCGTTGCCGAGTCGCGCCCCAACTTTTTCATATTCTTCCAGCGTCTGGACAGCTATGTTCTGCTTCTCTTCGAGTCGCTTGTGTGTGTCCCTGAGGTGCTTGCGATAATCTTCTAGAGCAGCGGTGGTTTCTGGCGTGTATATAGTCGTCAGGGCCTCGAGTTTCATAACCCTTTATCAAAATAATTGTCAGTCACTAGAACGAAGTTCCAAAAACAAATCCAATAAAGCATGCTGCTGCAACATACTGTGCTTTTCCATTCATCCCCTCCGCAACGGTCGCCAAATGATCTGCTTGCGCCTTGGTCGCTCTAGATAAAACACCATGCTTTGTCCGCTCCAACAGCACAACAGTCCGCTCAATGACTTGGGCCCTCGCGGCCAAAACGCCCGCTGCTGTGACAGCCATCTGTCTCCTTGAAGCTGGAAGTGTGGAGATTTGAAGTTCGCGCAATTGACGCGTTCGATCCGCAAGCTGCGAGGACAGTTGCGGCTGTGTGTTGCTTCGTGCAGTGGACGACGGCCTGATGCGTTTGCGAGGTCGATTGCCCTGGTTATCTGCCGTTGAGTAGTTCGTTGCTTCATCGGCAATGGAACGCAGTGCTTCGATGTCTGATGTTACGTTTTGGGAGATATGCGCTGCGAGAATGTGGGTGTTGTTGAGAAACACCTCAATATCCCGCTCGAGAAGTGAGGCTGCATCCTCGTCGGACACAGCAGTCGACGCAGAATCAAGAAATAGGGATATTATTGAGTTATTTTCTTGCAACTAAACCATAACCACCTCGTCAGTCAAATTGGATGCTTCCCAAAGGACATCTCAAAGTGCAGATTCAACTACTCACTTCCTTTGGCAGACCTCCTTGCGAGTCCAGGGCAACCCGCCTTGTCGCACTCTTGAGAATATCCCTCTTTGCGAGTCTAATTTGTAAATCTCTCAGCCCCTGCCAAAAATGCTGTCAATATCAAAATTCCACGGGGCGAGGGCTCAATCCCACCTCAGCAACATCTTTGCGCGCGGGATCAGCTTCGTCCGCGCGAGTGGTGCCATTGGGACTGAGCAAGTTTGTCGTCAAGTGCTGGTGCAGTTTTTTGAATTGGGGATTTTTATCCAGGATAGTTGGGTCACATGGTGGGATCATGCTGTTGGAAAAACTGGTTGTGCGATGAAGATTGAGGGTTGACTTTGGTTGATGTTGTCGCGGAGGTAGATGATGGAAAACAAGCGGTCGACGCGAGTCTCCACTCTGGCTACAGTTGATCGTGAAATAACACCCACCCTGAGAATAGTTAACTTTTTACCCAATACGTGTGTACACTACTATATACCAAGGTAAATAAGCATTTTTCGATTTTTAGTTATATTCGTACATGCTAGTCCAGAGTGACCGTGACAGTATCAGTCAAGACGTTTGCTTTCCCACCATCGGATCAGGATGAGTAACCTCAAGGCTCCCATGATAGTCCGAAAGAGAATAGAAAAAGAAGACACTCGCAAAGACAGCGATCAAAAATTGCGGGCCGCCCAGATACGAAAAATCCAAGCTAACATTGATCTCATCAAGTCATGGCGTGAGTAATTGGCAGTTTTGAAAACGCCCGCAGAAGCAACAAGAGGGGAAAACCAGGTGGAATACATTTTATGTACAAAAGTTGGAAGATGCAGGCGAAGAAGAAAAGAACTGTGGCGCACCCAACCAAAACAGGGGAGAGCCAGCAGCGTATTAGATAATTTATCAATGTCAAAAGCGCGAAACAAAAGCTTGCCTACAAGGGAAGAAAGAAATTCTTTACTCCTCCTCGCTTTCTTCGGAATCATCGTCAGATTCATCCGAGCTATCAGCGGCCTCGACAGAATGCATCCGCTCTGGAGAGTGCGCCACACCGCCACTCTGGAATCGGGACAGGCTACCCTCCAGCATGTTGATCTGAGCTTCCTGCTCGAACTTGCTCATCGGCTTATTCTTCTTGGGTTTCGATTGCACAGCTGCTGACGAGATGGGGACAGACACATCCTCATCCTCTAGGACCTGAGGCGCATTCTTCTTAACGAATTTCAGCAGCAGCAGAAGAACCTCGTTGGGCAGCTCATCAATGTCGAGCTCAATTTCTGTCTCCTGGGTGCCCTTGAGAGCGGGAACATTTGACTGGATGATCCGAAGAGCCTCTTGCATCTTCTTGTCGGGTAAGGTACTAATTCCATTGGAGATGATTTGCTTCTCATGGTATGTCACGCTGCGCTTCTCCGACTTGCTGGATTTAGACCTCTTATCACCCTTAGAGCCCTTCTTCGAGTCTTTCTTGCCGGACTTGGTCTTTCCTGCCTTCTTCGATGCTGGAGGAGTTTTCTTCTTCTTCTGCGTGATTGCTTCAACTTGCTTGGACATTTCAGCAATTTGCCTCTGCAGAGCCTGAAGTTTCTCTTGGTCGGCATCTTCTTCACTATCTACCTCGTCACTATCGTCATCAGATGAGCCACTCTGACGATTGTCTGGGTCGTTCTCTTCGAGCCATGAGTCTTTGTTGGCCCACTTGGCGTTGAATACTTCTTGCAGCTTCTGACCACACTGGTAGATGGGATCACCGGGGATGTTGAATTTGAAGCAGTTTTTGAACATTAGCTGGACATCGGCCTCCATCTCTTTGGCATTTTCGTACTGGCCGGCGTTCAATTTAGTTTGAATGGTTGACAGGTCCATAGGCTTCTTGATAACACTGTGATAAGTCGGGATATTCAAAGCGACGGGATCAACGGGATAGTAGAAGGGATTGGCGATCGTCCAGAGCTTGTCGTCATATAATTCCTTCAGAACGCTCTGGCAAAACTTCAGCTCGTACTGGAACTTCCTCTTCTTGGGTTTGGCAGAATAAAGAAGATCGCGCTTGGGGGCGTGAATGGCGCGCTTCGGACGGCCATCGGGGTTTGTTGAATCGCGGCGAATGGTGGGCAGTCCTTCTGGATTCAATGCAAAGGTTGGAGATGTGGCATTGTTTTGTTTGGGGGTGGATTGGGTGGCGACGCGAGGCTCGCGGCGTGGGAGATGTTCCTTGGGGGTTGGTAATTTTTTAGGCTTCTTCTCCTCCACTTCATCAGGCCTTGGAAGCTTTTGCAATTGCCTCTGGAAAAGAGCTTTCAGTCGAGCTCCCTCAACAGACACGATGTGGTCCGGGCCATTGAATCGCGCCGCATTGCCGGTCATGAGTTCCACGTCGGCCACGATTTGGTCGACCGAGGTATATTGACCCTTCTTCAACTTCTCGTCGATCTTGGACAGGTCCATGGGTTGGGTGATGACTGTGAAGTAAGTTGGGATGTTCAATTTCACAGGGTCTACTGGTTCTCGGTAGAAGCGCGAATCGTTCGACCGCTTGATGTTGGTGATTGCCTTGACAAGGAACTTTTGTCGCAAAGGGGTAATATCTCCCGATGCGGGCTGGGCAGCAGGTGGAGGATGCACTGCGTCAACCATGGCGGCAGCTTCTGTGGTTTTAGGACTGGCATCTTCGCCATTGGTTTTGGTGCGTTTGGCGGCAGGCTCCTCTTCAGAATCCAATTCCCGCTGGCGCGAAACCTTGGTGGGAGAGAGGGGAGCGTCGATCATTTCTTGGTCGGCAGAGGCAGAAGGCGACTCTTTGACAGGGGTTGGGTGGTGAGGCAACGAAGCTTGAGCCTCGAGGCGAGTTGAGTCGGCAGTGACTGGGGCAGACTTTATATCCTCTGCGGCAGGGCGCGGTTCAGACTCGACTTTCTCTAGATTGGGCGCCGCTGGAGAATCAGTTGCATCCTTTGGAGGCAGCGCTGTGTCTGGATCCGGCTTCGTTGTTGCAGGTGTGTCATTGACATTAGTAGCAGTAGGAGCATTGTGATTGACACTGATAGGATCGGGCTGCGCCGGTGAGTCAGGAGCGGCGGGCTTGCCGTTTGCCCCGTTGGCAAGCGGTGACTGGGCGGTGTCGTGCCCATTCAAAGTCGGCGCGGCTTCCTTGTTCGCGTTTACAGCAGCGTCATTGAGCGCAGCCTTTTCTTCTGCATGGGCTTTTCCGTTCAAAAGCGAATCGGGCGATCTTGGGGCTAGGTCAGCACGCACTGGCACGGCGTGTGGAGAAGGCGCAACATACCTCACATCATTGACAGCCGGGGCAGCCAGCGGTTTTTCCTCTTTGAGGGCGATGGCACCCTCGGGCGGCGGAGTTGCCATGTTGAACTTGAGGCTTGGCCCGCCAGGGCAGAAAGCTAGATCGCTCGTGATGCAATGGGATGATGCGATAGAGAACTCCGCGCTGGGCGATGTGTTGCGCGCAGACTAGTCACTGAGACTCTTGACCACGAGGCGATGAGAGACGATGTAAATCCAGCTTGATCAGTCAAGCCCAAGGAAGAAGAGAGCAGCGAGCGCCTTTTATACTGCCAAGAACGTCCAAGTCACGTGGGAGGCGAGGGCGGAAGGCCGGAGGCGACCAAGAGGGCGGAAGCAGCCAAGCCACGCGCGGGGGGCAAAGAAGAAAGAGAGAAGAAAAAAGAACCGCGGCCGAGACCGGTGAGTCAGGTGACCACGGAAGAAACCGGGTCACGTGGGGAGGTGGTGTGGAGATGAGGTGGAAGAGGTGAGTGGTTGCCTGAGGCAGCAACGAGACAAGAGGGTGAGGGTAGTGAGGGTGTGATGAGAGACAGAGCAGTCGCGACCCGCGAGGTGAGCGGAAAGGCAGCGGCTAATAAGCCACGGGGGGCAGGAGCGCGTTGGGAGCGTGACACGCTTGCGACGCGTCGTGAGTAATTCGGGAGGGGCGGGAGGGGGGAGGGAGGAGACACTGGTAAAACACGCACACAGCTCAGCTCCGAGGACGAAAGACAGTGGAAAAATCGGGGGGGGTGGCAGAATGCTTAAGTATGAACCCGCGTCACGCTCGCCCGCCGGCTGCCGCTAGCCCCGTTGCGATCGCTAGCCTCGATTATCCCGGCCCGGCCCCAGCGGCGCCGCCTGATTGGCTGTGGCCCGCTTCAAAGCTTTGCGCCAGCCCGCCCATTGGCTGCTCCCTGCCGAAAGCGGGTACCCGCGCCCAAACATTATTGTTGTAGTATGAGAATTTCCCTTCCTGGCGCTGCCGCCACTACTTGCACCTCAGCCACCAGCTATGGTGAAAAGTCTGCTCTCCTAAACAGTTTATATATCTGTTTAGAAATAACATATATGTATTTATTTGTATCCATTTATATATATGTCATATACATTAGATGTGTATGTTGAGTAAATAATACATATGATACATACAATGTTATCAATGAGTGAGTCATATCAGTGGCAGGCAGGCAGGCACCACCAGGGCTGTGCCCTGAACCCTGGCTCCTTGCAGCTTCTGGACTAGCCCCGTCACGCTGATGCAAGATTTATCCACTCAGCGTACACCGGCCACCAGAGTGGGACTGCCCAGCCATCCAATCATATCCGCAACCCAGTGGATACCTCAAATCACGTTGTTAGGCGTATCTAATTCGTTCCAGACAGGCAATTGGTTTGGATATGCTCGTTAGTATCACATTATTATTTACTATTATTATGCTAATATGGGCTCAGTTGGGTTCCGGTCTTTTGATTGATCACACCATCAGTAAATGGCAGCTTGCTTGTGCCACAGCAGAGCCTGTCACGATATAATAGTAGCACATACGTCGTATCTTATATCAATATACTCAAAGGCCAATGTACTAGCATTATTAAGACTATCACACCACAAGTGTCGATAAATTAAAGGAAGTTACTTTTGTCGTCATCAATACTACGTAAATAGCATTGAACATCCAACACGCTAAAGGCGCCGAGAATGCTGCCCAAATCATGTGTATGTATGAATATGTAGTCACTTGCTAATTATTACCTACCATCAAAACTAGAGTGCTACCAAATATTCAGGATAAAAATTTGAAAAGAATTACACGAAAAGAACATAGATCTATGGTCTCAGAAAATGAGCCTATCAAAGTGGCCTATCACGAGTTCCGTGCTAGTCTACAATAGGATAAGCGCCCATCCACCTCTCTAAGAACTTTTTTTTTTCCTGCTTCTGCTGTTATCGCCGAACGAACGCTGGACCTTCGTTTACAGTCAAAGCCGTTTCAAACTTCTCGGTCTGGCTTGCAGGTGGTTTTTTGTATCATCCCCGGAACGTTTAATCTTTCCGCCATCGCAGGGGTTCTACTAAACCAGCACAATGGGCAAGAAATCCTCACGCCAACCGGCGTCAAAAACTTCCTCCGCAGCAGCGCCCGCTGCCTCTGCTGGCACTGCTGCTGGCACGAGATCGTCCATTCTGCGCGCTGCTTTTTCGCCTTCTGAGTACCAGCTTGCACTGTTTGCTTCCGTCATCCAGGGCCTCGATTCGCAACATCTCCGCATCCATGATATCCACACTGGCGTGCTGCAGTGCGAGCATGCTGTCGCTCCGCGCGAGTCCATCACATCCTTGGATTGGGGCTACTTCCCCAGTCAGCGGGATTCAACCACACCCAAGAAAAAGAGGAAGAGGAATTCCAACGTTCATGAAAAAGGTGATGCCGTCGTTGCCTTTGGTACGAGTTCGTCCGACATCCGCATGTACTCTCCAGAGGAGGACAAAATACTCGGCACTCTGACGGGAGCCCACGATGGAGGAATCCGCGACTTCAAGTTTACTACCGGCAAATCAGCAGAACAAGGCTGGAGTATTGGCGGTGATCAGAAGCTTGTTCAATGGGATCTTCGCACGGGCCAGAGCATCAGGTAGGCTTTAAAAACTTGCGTCTTTTGGTAGGATCCATAATTGATTGACCGGTCCTTCAGAACGATACATATCCCGACATCTTCTACCCCGTCTGCGCTTTCACGGCCAGCCCTGTCGAGTCCCTCGGTGATTTGTGCATCCCAGACGCCTTATGTCCTAGATGTCGAAAACCCAGAAGCACAACCCTTGACTTTCCCGGCAATGGCCAATCCCATTCATACGCTCTTCTCATCCTCCGCAAACTTTTCCAAAGATGACACTTTTCTCGCCGCCGACAGCGCCCGCTACGTCACAGTATTTGACCCGAAGACAAAGGGAATCGCCCACAGCTTGATCGCGGAGAACGATGTGTTGGCTGTGTCTCTGTATTCCTCCTCGTCCGAAGAAGACATTCAGTCCAAACAAGTCCTTGCTGTTCTAGTAAATGACGGTACGATCGAGTTGTTCAACAGGCCGTTCCTCCAACTCGGAAACTCAAAAACCACCAGCTTAAAGGCAAGGGCGAAACAAATGACTCGCAAGGCCGATGCCGTCGTGAAAATCGTTAACCCAGAGTCCAAAAAGGGAGTTTCGGTGGTCCAGACTGACTTCCAAGGATCCGAACTTTTTATTGCGTGGGCTGAGGGTGGCGTTAATGTGGTTTTTGAACGCGTGAACTGGCAGTCCAAAGATACTGAAGAACTCGCCCTTTCAGGTGTCACTGAAATATCAGGGCGCAAATCCGCATCAGTCCTTCACTCGGCTACAGTCAAGGAGGCACGCAATGCCAGCAAATCACACGTCAACGAGCACAACGCCGCAGTCGAATCAGGTGCCTTTGCTGATGATATTGAGATGAATGGTACATACACCGATGATGATGTTGACGCTATTTCGATATCTGATGAGGGTGATTCTTCTGAAGACGAGGCCAAGAAGCCCCAGCAGCGACAAAGAAACAAGGCTCTGACTAATGGTGTTGGGAACAAGGAGGATGTCGAAATGCAAGACGCAGACTCTGATGCTGAAGAAGATGATGAAGAGGTTGGTGGAGAACCCAGCTTTGGGGAATTGGTGCAAAGAAACTCGGCCATTGATGTTGAGGCTGAGTTGGATGACAACACTGGTGCTGGAGCTTTGGTTCCAGGGACGTCAAGCAAAAGCGTCTATCAGATCCCGTCTGGTGTATCCTTGTCGACCGTTCTTTCGCAGGCCCTCAAGACGAACGACGTCGAGATGCTTGAATCCTGTTTCCATACTTCAGATCTGAACATTGTCCGCGCCACCATCCAACGGTTGGACTCAACTCTTGCAGGGACATTACTGCAGAAGGTTTCCGAGCGCATGGCTTCTCGACCAGGCCGGTATGGACATCTGCTTGTCTGGGTGCAGTGGACATGCATTGCCCATGGAGGAGCAATCGCCGGCAATGCCGACATCTTGAAACGCATGACCTCACTGTACAAAGTGATGGATCAACGGTCTCGCAGTCTCCCCTCATTGCTTCTCCTGAAGGGTAAACTCGACATGCTGGACGCCCAAGTCAACATGAGACAGTCCATGAGCGACACGCGAAAGCACAAGGCAGATGACGAAGAAATTCTCGAAAACGTCACGCACTACGCAGGCGTCAATGACGATGACAGCAGCGAAGCCGGACAGCGTCGCAAGCGCAAGGCCGCCGGCTCTCACCTCGAAGATGCCGATGCTGAAGACCTTGAGGAGCTACAGAATGGATTCGGCTCAGATCTCGACGATGATGATGAGGACGAAGGCAGCGAAGACGACGCCGACGAGGACGGCGAGTTGATCGACATCGAGGCTGAAGAATACGCTGGCTCTTCGGACGGAGAAGAATCCCTCGAAGGACACGAAGATGACGATGACGATGATGAGGAGGAAGGTGATGACTCTGATGCAGGTAGCGAGATGGCTGATTTCATCGCCGACTCAGAAGATGACATGTCCGACGAAGAAGTTGCTCCTGCCCCCCCACAGAAAAAGGCCAAGTTGAGTGGCAAGAGTAGGAAAGGTGGCCGTTCATGATTTCCTGTTTCTTTTTTCGTCTTTCAAATCTTTTTTATTAATCCCATGTATTTTTTTGGGTTCCGTTTTATCAAGAACTTCCTACCTACAAAAAGCATGGCATTGTTTGCACATGGTCTATTATTCTTATGATAGATACACTCCCCCATCCCCAAGGGAAATGCATGTTTGATGACTATTGTGTGGTAGGAAACTCTTGTTAAGAAGCAGAAAAAAAGGCGTTGATCAAGTACCCAACTTTGGTTTTGTTCATTATTTCTGTTTTTGCTATTTGCAAAATTGCATATCATTTAAAAGTTGTCTTCGAATGTTGTTTTTTCTTTATCTTCGGGTGGGAGGCTAGAAGGCACTGTATATATACATCGGTATACTGCGAGCATATTACCCAAACATGAAGGCTATAGATTCCCAGGTGTCAAGTGTCTTTACTAGGCTTTTCCTCCACGTCCAAAGTTGTACATGTCAGTTAACGCCGCCGATCACTTCAATCTTTAGTTTCATCGATTAATTCAAGTATTCGATGCTAGAGGTAATAATCCAAATTCTTCAAACATTAAAAACTACATGATATGATACAATGAATGGCTTATCCTACAGGATATGTAAAAATAGTTACCGCCATCTCCTCTTAAACAACACAAACACTAGCAGGATTATCGAATAACCTCATTCCCTGGATTCTCAATACCGTCAAGTGACTCAAGAATAGCGCTGTGCAGAATACCAGTAGACCCGCCAAAGGATTTTCGAGTATTGCTCCAAATCCGGTAGAATCTAATATGCCCTTTAGAAATAATCGCGATACATTCGTCGTCTGTTGACGATGCGTCGCCCTCGCCATCACAAGGCGGACATCTGAAACCGGGAATGCTTATTGCCGCTAGAGCTCTTTCTGATACGTGCAAGTCTGGAAAGACCTGTCCATACAGATTAATATTCCACGGTATGGCTGCAGTTTGCTCACAGCTGGGCCATGCAAATACTGCAATGCGAAAAGGATGCTCGCCTTCGGAGAACCCGAGGATGACGGCAATTTCTCGTCGAGTGGTGCTCCATACCAGGCCTGTTACTTGTGCCCACACGTATATCTTGGCCAAGCAGCTGCCAGACGGTGTATGATAAAAGTGAACAGTGCGATCACTCATGCCGCCTCCCGTAGCAAGGAGTGTTGGTTGCCACGGCGCAAAAGCGATTGCTTTGACCGCTGAGCGGTGCATGAACCGATGTTTTTGGCTATTATACGGTATGCACTTCGCAGTTTGAGCCCCCTGTGAATCCAACGGTCCAATGGCTAAGCCAGGGAGAAATTCTTGCAACCCCAAGATTCTTGCTGCGTGAAAATTGTCCGATATGTTTGACCCTGTAAACGAGGAACGCCGCTGTCTCCAAGTTTCCGGTATTTGCCCCGGCCGGTTCTGATTCATACCAAGCCCAAACCTCAGGGATTCTCTGTTATCTGAGATTGACGATTCAGATACCAAGTTAGGTACTGATCGAGACCTCCTCGAAAGTGGGGAGTTGGTTGATAAACGTGATAGTCTCCTAAAAATATGAAGGAATCGTAAGCCAGTCATTGAGTATAAATCTACCTTGAGTGGCTGCACTCCAGAAATCAAATAGTCTCCAATCACTGGAGACCCTTGTGAATAATTCCCGCCCAGGATGCGATTCAAATCAAACAGCAGACATGCGTCATCATCACCACTGGTAGCAAGGTACTTGCTATCTGGAGACCAGGATATGCCACAGATACATCCACGGTGGGCATCGATTCTGGCCAACAGAGTGACCTTGGAAAGAGTGTCTAAGTGGGATGATTCGACACAATAATACCATATGATGCCTGCCTTGTCGGCGACAACCAAATCTTCGACAAAAGCCTCCGTACCTGAAAATATAGTAGACAAGCGTCGAGTGGTAGTTTGCTTAAAAGCGACACAACTTATTGAGATGTGATACTGCCATATCCGCCGTGGCTGAAGCTTGACAAGGCTCCAGAGGTACAGATACCCTCGCCAAGTTCCGACTGCAAGAATACCTTTTTGGCCTTCCGGGGATGAGAAAGACAACGCTGTTACGTGATCTGAATTAGGATGTCCAGCTGGGAATGCCGTTACAGCTCGACATGTTGTTGTCGACCATAGATAGACAATGTCCATGATAGCGTATGCTAGGACCTTGAGTGTATGGCTGTAAGCAAGAACGGTACAATAGAAGTCATCTATTATGCCCGGGGTGACTAGGATGCAAAAGGGTATCCGTTCTTTTTCTTTTGGAGATCGACGTCGTCCAGTATGAAAGTCTTTGTTTTTTATTAGTATCGATAGTCTGCTGTGCAACCCTTGAGAACATACTTGATAACTCGGCCCTTTTCCACTCGCAGTCCTTCCATACCAGAGGGCATTTAAATTTCTCATATTGCGGGGAGGAAGGAGACGGTCCGATTTTGTTTGATGTGGTCGGCTTGCAAATAGTAAGTTGCGGGTGAATCAAGTCAACATCAAAAGCAATCGCCAATCTCGACTGGTTCATTTCGAGGTCTTCCGAAGAAGAAATGTGAGTGCTATACTCGTACCGTGCTACATGCATTGGGGTGGCTGCTTTATCCTCGTAAAGGTCTCTCCGCTCATGAGCCGCTCCCAGTCTTGGGTCTCTTGTTGCAATGGAAGATCCACCCACATTCCAGATACCTCCAACACTGACTTGACGAGGTGTGATCCTTCGCCCGTTGGGAGAAGAGTACTGACTTGGAAGGGCCTGGTCATCAACAAGATGGGGAGACATGTGTGGAGCCTGAAGCAAATCCCGGTTAAGTAGACTGGAAGGCAGTATACCATGAGATGGTCGACGATCAAATGGATTCTCACTGCATTCTTGCTGACGAAAAAGCTTTTCGTTGAGTGTCAGATCCCCAGGATGCTTTCTAATACGGTGCTTTGTTATAAATATACTGTGATCCGATCGCCTTGGTATGAACCGATCATTATTTCGAGAAGTGTTTGCTGTACGAGCGGGAACGCCGTGAGCAAAAATGCGTGTCGTACACAGTCGGCCCCTAATTTTTGGTGTCTTTGCTTCCACAAGGCTCGCAAATGCTTCGGTGTTGGCCGTTTTTACTTTCTTCGTGGCCCTAACTACTTCTTGAGCAGATTCGAGTGTTGTCTGGCTTTTGTAAATGGTAAAGGATTGGTGGTCGTCATCTGAGGGACACGTCGGAGAAAGATACTGTGTGTATAATTCTTTGCGAGACGGTTGGCAAACAGTTGGGATAGAGGTGTCTCGTAATGAAAGATTAGGTTGTGGGTTTTGAGACGAATGAAAGACTTTGGCTTTTGAATGATGGGGTTTTTCCAGTGTGGAATAAGGAGCGATGTCCATTGCTGCTTTTGCAGCCGGCGGCCGGCGTGACCATGCGTATACAATGAGGACCGTCAATAAAGAGTGATATACAATATTGAGAGAGACGGGAAAGATCGTTCTCACAGTTTTACAGTCGAAAAGACGAAGTTCGAAAAATATACCGTATCGGGAAGGAGACAATACTGCACGTGATCTATCTCGCTCTTTCCTCTCCCGCGGGGCGGAACCGGAGCAGATGAAGCATCACGTCGATACAGCACAGAAAACCACCCGGACTCGTTTCAGGTTTCTCTTCCCTGAACCAACGTGTTAGTGGGGGGTGTCTCAACTTATTTTGAGCGACGCGATGGCCAGTGTATATCTTTCAGACTTTCGCAGTTCCTCGATAGACGAGTGCTAACCAGAGTCCGTTTGATAGCATGGTGTTCCTCGCCAGAGTAAAAAGGCGGTTGAGAACGTCGAACAAAAGCAACAAGAAATTCAAAAGTATCGCGATCTAGACCGCTCAGTGCAAGATAAGGTTTGATTACTATCTCCGAAGGCGTATGGATATCAAAGCTCACTTGCAAGTGTAGATTGCGGGGCGTTGTTTCACACCAGAAACATTGCAGCAAGTTTCCGAACTGCTGAAAGAAAACCCCGAATATTATTCAGTATGGAACTATCGACGTCTAATTCGTCAACACGAGTTTCCTGCAGCTGCGCCTTCAGACCAACCCGGCATTGACCAAGTTGCCGCCATCATCAAGTCGGACTTGGAGTTTCTCTTTCCTCTTTTGAGATCTTTTCCGAAATGCTATTGGATTTGGAACTATCGCTTATGGATCCTGGGTGAAGCCAAACGTCTGTTGCCTAGACCAATCTCACACGAGTTCTGGCAGAAAGAGCTGGCCCTCGTTGGCAAAATGCTCAACGTCGATAACCGAAATTTTCACGGCTGGGGCTATAGGCGCCATGTGATAATGGAACTAGAAGACTTCAGTACTGATGAGCAGAATCTAAAACAAATTACACAAGCAGAAGTCGATTACACGACGAAGATGATTGGAGTTAACCTTTCGAATTTTTCAGCTTGGCACAATCGAACAAAACTTATACAGAAGCTTCTCGATGAGAAGAAAGCATCGAATGAGGAGCGGAAGAAGGTGCTAGATGAAGGTACTTGTCGATGATTCCCATTAGAGAATCTTGCTTGACGACAGACACACTGACTGTTATGGTATGCAGAACTGGCATTTGCCCATAAAGCTCTAATCGACCCATACGATCAGTCATTATGGTTCTATCACCAGACTTTGATGTGTGTGTTTGACCCTTCGCTGGCAGCACGTACCATGGCACCAAACCTGTCCAACTCTCAGCGTTTAGAATACGTTGAAAGGGAAAAAGAAGAGATCAAAGATATATTGGAGGAGTGCACAGACTGCAAATGGATATACCAAGCTTTGGTCGAGTGCAACCTGGTTACCGCAAAGATTAAGGGGGCCATGTCGGACGAGGATCGGTCTGAGGTGGTAGAATGGCTCGGGGTTTTGGTCAAGCTAGACCCATTGAGGCGAGGTCGTTGGAACGATATTGAGAAGACTCTTGGAGACTGCAAATAAACTGAAGCCCCAGGACAACATTTACACGCCAAATAGATCCGGGGCGGGGACATATTTATTGTCATCCCTGGCGATGTACAGTTATATGATTGATGAATGTCGTTTACTACATACATGCACTATTGCTAGCATGCAGCTCATCATGCAGGTCCACATGTAATTGATCCAAACAAATGTACACATGCTACAGGCAAGATCTAGACTCACTTATGCCCATAAATATCAGGCATTAGTCTACGCTGCAAAAGACTTGTCTGCTTGCCTGTGTGCATACTGATACGTGTTGTATTCCTACTATCTGACTACGACAAACTTACCAGGAAGAAGCAACTATAATTACTACTGTAGCAATATCCCCGCTCAAATCATTCACTGTGTCTAGGCATTCAAGCTGGAGTGACACACACCTTTGTCCCGTTCCGGGAGCACAGTGTCAGTGTCAGCGATTCCTCCCACGGGCCCGGATCACGACTCTCCAAATTCTGGAATTCCTGGGCCATGCGGACGGTAACGTAGCCGACTTCAGTCAGTGCATACTGCTGGCCTACACAGATACGCGGGCCACCGTTGAATGGAAGATATTCCCAGCGCGGTTGCAGTTTTCCGTTTTCCCATCGCTCCGGACGGAACTCGTCAGCGTCGGGTCCGTAGAAATCCGGTCGTCGGTGCATTGCATAGACATTATAGCCAATCAAGGTCCCCTTGGGGACGAAGACTGGCGAGAGGCCATCTTCGCCTCCGCCCACTGGCAGAACAGTATCTTGCAGCGCTTTGCGTTCGTTCATTGGCACCACTGGGTGCACACGTAGTGCTGGTGAACTTGGTCAGTAACGGCAAAAGGACAAGGGAGACAGTTATATCTCACATTCGTTCATGCAGTATTTGAGATACTTGAGGTTTCTAAGCTCTTCGTAGGTGGGCAAGCGGCCCTCCAAGCTAGCTACTTCACTGCGCAGCTTGGCCCAAATCGCGGGATGCTTGGCCAGCATGAAAAACATATTGCTCAGCAGGCTGGCGGTGGTATCGCGACCCGCAAGCAGGACGTTCATGAGCTCGTCCAGGATACGGCGCTTGTCAGAGGTCCGTCGTGCCAGTTCATGCGAGAAGGTATACTTCTGGCGCTTCGTCTCAGAGCTTTCTTTCTTGTCCTCCTTCGCCTCAGACTGAACCGCGCGGACCGCCTCATCGACGAACTGTTGGGCAAACTCCCGGCAGATGCGGTCAGACTTATCGGCCTTTGGATCGCGGTAAAACTTATGCAATTGCCCTAGCATTCCTCGCATCGTAATGGCTTCCTGGGAATAATTAAATGCTTCCGCAAATTCGGAGTCGGACCCGTTCATTCGCAGGCTGCCGACTGACTGTCCAAACAGAAACTCAGTGGCAGAATCGATGGTGTAGCGGAAGAAAAGGCTCTGCAAATCCACGACAGTCCTTCCATCGCGTGGAATCAGGGCAAAAAGGTCCTGTATCAAGTTTTCAAAGGATGCCAAGTCTGCCACCTGGTCGCGGGTGAAGTTCGGTCGTATGAGGGCACGCGACATGGCCCAATGGTCGCCATCGGTGTCGAAAATGCCTTCCCCTAGGAGTGGCCCGAACTGTTCAAGACGATAACCGAGGCCGTAATGCTTGAAGTTGATCGAAAGGATGGTCTTGATGTTCTCCGGCTCTGAGGTCAGAATGGTGTTGTGTAGCATCTGCTTCGAGGAAAACGTATACTTGAGGAGACGATGTCGTTCGCAGCCTTGTTCGAGAGTCTTGTGTTCCCGGGCTGACTGAATGATGGTATATATTCGGTCAAGGCCTAGAAAAGGGTCCTTGTTGGAGCGTCTGACAATTGGCTTGCAGCCATGAAGACGAGCGAACTGACGGCGGACCAAGAAACGACGGATCCTGGCAACGGCGAAAGCAACGGTCAAGACAGTGGCGGCTAGCACGAGCAGCCGTGTGGAATGAAAACCCGGGTGCAACTCCATGACTGCTGGTTCATAGACGGTATCATAGAAACGTAGTGACGTAAGATACAAGCAACTCGAGAATTGCGGGGTATCAACGGGTTTTATAACTCCGCAGTTGACCTTGACGTTGCCCGGAATTCGGGATTGGTACATTTTGGTGATCGACTGTTATATGGTAATAACGATCCTCCGTAAACTCCGCCGGGGTGTTCGGAGTGTTGCCTGACAATGCCACATCATGGGGGAGGGGGTGGCAGGGGGTGAGCCATTACTGTCACCGAAACGATCTTTAGACAAATGGGCACGAGTACCTCGTATTGACATTTGACAACTCGAAGATAAGGTCATCAATCAAAAAGCAGTAGTCTAAAGAAAAGAGCCAGCACGATTGTTGGGGCGAAGTACTCTCTAGCTGCAGAAGACCAGCATGTTTCTTGAATTCCTCAGCAAACACATGGCTAGGTGGCACGAAAATCCTTGAACGGAAAGACAAGTGGCTATTAGTTGGCCATGCCTGGTCCCAGATAAAGATCGCATCCCACATAACTAACTGCGTATCGATGGCATGCATTCCGGATGTTTGTTTGCATGTCGCGGGAGGCCTCACGGGAGAATGCCAGCACTGGAGAGGGCGAAAGCACTTAACTACGAGTTAATTGCCATCGAACAGACTCAGATCCGCGACGAGAGAAGCCTCAGCAGCCAGCTGGCACACAAAAACAAGCCGAATCCGCAGCTGCAGCGCCGTTGTGAACAGTTGAAGGTCGCGTAATTTTAGGGTCGAAGCTAATCGTGATCCGCAGCGCCGGGGCTGGAACGCCAATCGCCGCTGCCGTGGCTGCTCACTCCAGGAACCAGGCGTTTCATCCCTCTTACTCCATTAAACATTCTCTCTGTTTCTGTGTTTCTCTCTCTCCCTCCAGTATCGACCAGTCCAGACGCCCGACATTGGACTCCACGCAACGCAACACCATTGCCAGTCATCTGCGTTGTGCTTGTGACACCCTCTGCCCGGTCGCTGGCGCTTTCCCCTTTCCAGCGCGCGTTCTGGTCTCCGTGACTCGTCCCCCGATCGGCTTCGGCTAAACCCCCTACTGCGGTTTGTATGGCCTCGTTTGACGCTCAACCAGCCACGACCACGGCCGCTGCGTAACTCAGCCGTTGTCAAGCAAGGGAGAGAGAGAGCTGTCTTCAGTCATCCGGCCTCGTTCAGCATGGCTTCAAGCCCCGAGCCCAAGGAATTTAGCGAGGTACGTCGCCCGGCTTGGTTTACTGCTCCTAAACTGATAGTGTTCTGCCTACACAGGATTCCTTCGAAGATGTCAGCGAGGAGAGAACCCAGACTCCTCCCCCGTCATTGCCACAGAGCTCTTCCACCCGGTCTCTGACCGACCGTCGCTTGTCCAATGGATCCGTCACCACTCCTCGCGCCGAGAATGCTCCCCCCCTGCCCTCCGTGCCGGTTGATAGCGAAAGCGAGGACTCAGCAGACAACCAGTCCCCGACCCATTCAGAGGCGGAGGATACCCCGAAGAGAAAAAAGTACCAAAAGTCGCCACTGCTCACTGCCCACCGCCTATCGACGACTTCGCTGGACGAGGTCAATCTGGCAGGCAGCAAGGACGAAGAGGAGCGCTCACCTGGTGCGTCTAGCCCAACATCAGCACCCGAGTCACACTCGACGTCCCCCAACGTAGGCTCGCCCGACTCGGCTACAACAAAGCAAAGCATCTCATCCACCTTCATGTCTAACCTACCTTCGGTCCCATGGCCTGCAACCGCAAAGCCAACTGCACCACCCACTGCTCCTCCCGCTCAGCCTGCGCCACCCGCACCCCCTGGTCGCAAACTCACAAGTCCCTTTTCATGGCTTTCGAGGGCGAGCACATCAGGAAAGGACCCTAGGTCTCCTCCGGTTGGTTCAACAGACACCCGTAGAAACACCGCAGCATCAGTCTCGACGCTCAACACGTTCGATGAGGGTGACAGCCTGAGCATCGGTTCAAGGAAACCCGGCCTCAGAGATCAATTCAAGCTCCTTCGTTTACGCGAAGAAGGCCCAGACGCCGACCAAGCGAGCATAGCTTCCGGTCAAGCCTCCGTCAGTCAAGGCGCGGGTACTCCCACTGAAGAGCACAAGGACAACGTTTCCGTATCTTCGCCTGCTGTTGCAGCCTCTAGCACATTCCCAGCAGTCAACCCCAATTTGGCCCCGGGAACAGTTTCGGGAATATCGACATCTGCGACAGATGCGGCCGTCCCTGTAGATTGGGAGCTATGGGAGAATATTGTGAATAGTGGACCTGACGCATTGAAGGGGGCTAATTCGGAGGAGCTCAACGCCGCGATCAAGCGAGGTATTCCCCAGACTATTAGAGGCGTTATATGGCAAGTCTTGGCCGACAGTCACAATCCTGAGCTTGAAGAAATGTACAAAGACCTTGTGGCTCGAGGCACAGACAAGGAACGGCACATCAGCGTGAACGGGATCCAAAGCGGTGTTCACTCAGAGAAAGAATCTCTATCCTCCTCGCGCTCTTCAGTTCGCTCAGACAATTCTGTTTCTCCATCCCTATCCAGTCATGTGACACCGTCCTCGAGTCCAGATACGGAGAAGGCTGTCAAAGAACAATTGGCAGCAGAGGTGGCTCGTAAGAAGAAGGCCAAGGAGGATACGGAAGCAATCCGGAAGCTAGAGAAGACCATACGAAGAGACATGGGCTCTCGAACAAGCTACTCCAAATATTTTGTCTCGCAAGGCAGCCAGGAAGCCCTCTTTGGCTTATGCAAGGCCTACGCACTATACGACGAAGCTGTCGGCTATGCACAAGGCATAAATTTCATTGCCATGCCCCTTCTTTTCAACGTAAGTATTCGGAAGCTAGGTCGGTTTGATTTATGCTAATAGTGGTGTTCAGATGGACGAGGCCGAAGCGTTCGGCCTTCTCGTGAAACTGATGAACAAGTACGGCTTACGAGATATGTTTATTCAAGATATGCCTGGGTTGCACCTTCATTTGTTTCAGTTTGAGCGGCTTCTCGAGGATCTTGAACCAGCATTATATTGCCACCTTCGCCGACGCGGATTGAGCCCCCAGCTATATGCCACCCAGTGGTTCTTGACACTATTCGCATACCGATTCCCTCTTCAGCTCGTCCTTCGTATCTACGACCTCATTTTCGAGGAGGGTTTGGAGAGTACCATCCTTCGCTTTGGCGTGGCCATTATGCGTCGAAATTCCGAAGCTTTGCTCGGCATGAAAGATATGACCAGCCTATCACAGTTCGTCAAAGAAAAACTATTCGATGTCTATATTGATCAGCAGCCTTCCGCCAGCTCTATACTAGAATCCGGGTTCTTTGGAAGTTCTGGTAACAGCGAGAAAGAGGTCTATCGAGCTGATCTCATGGTACAAGACGCTTGTGATATCCCTCTGACTCCCGAACTTATCCAGTCATACACCACCGAATGGGAAGAGAAAACTCGTGTGGAAAGGGAGAGGGAGCAGGAACTTGAGGGGCTGAGACACACAGTCACATCACAAGCTGCACGAATAAGATCGCTGGAAGAACATGCTGAGAAATCCGATCAAGAGCATGTTCAGCTGGCTTCTGAACTGGTACGGATGAAGGTTGAGAACGAGGAGCTATCGGACGCCAACGAGAGCTTGCAAGTTCAAGTGCAGGAGCTGAAGATTGTAGTTGACAAGCAGCCGGCTGAGGTTGAAGAAAAACTGCAGACCGAAATGGAACGGATAATGAAGCGAAACATGGAGGTTCAAAACGAGAACCGAAACATGGAGGAGCAGATGGCGGAAATGGAAAAGGATCTTGTCGATACAAAGATGAAATGGGCAGAGGTAAGACACATGATTGAATTTGGAGAGTGATGCTCGACTGACTCGATATCATCTGCAGCTATCGGAAAACCACGAAGGTCTAAAACAGAAATGGTCGGACCTGCGCAAAGCACTGGATGGTTAGATATAGTATTGTTCAATGACTGTCTCCACGCCTTTATTTGCTCCACCTCCCCTTTTCCCTTTCACGGCCGCCTACCCTTATTTTGTACATTTTACCTATGCCACGCATATCTCCTCTTGAGGAATCGGCTGAATATGACTGCGATCAGGTCTGTTGCTTCGAGGGAAGCCGTCATTTAATCCGACTTTCTTCAACTTGTGTTATACTACAGTACGTGTATCTTTATACTGAAGAATCTTTAAAAGTACATGTACGATTAACATCGTACCAAAGATCAAAGAGTGACAAGTATTGATCGGTATAAGAAGTAAAGCGGCCGCGGACCGGAGTACGTTGCATGTGTCTTGCCTTACTGAATATATTATGATGTAGAGTTCAGAGCGATAACTGGGCGATAGACTAACACATATTTGTTGAATGGGGATGACTGGTGTGGTCCATGCTTGGGTTTATTGATGCTCATCTTCATGTTGTATATAGAGTTTGCGAAGTATTAGTTGAGAGTATGATAATGTCGAAACGAGGTGAAATATTGTTTTACTAAATTTTATTCAATAAATACTGGTTAGTACAGAATAACTACATTAAATAGATTGATTGGCTGATCGGATGATTCTATCCCCTTCATTATTGGCATCATCTTTCAATATAGTGGTCGCCAGTCTCACGGTTCGTTTTCTCAACTGCCGGTTGAGTATCAGACGAGATGTCACGATTCCATGTGCTTAGCACACGGCGCCACAGAAAGACTATTGGATCACCGACAATAGTATGTTATATTCAGGATCATTTGGCATCCTGGCACGTCACATGCTTACAGTATGCAGACGCCGTGCCGACCGGACATGCCCTGACCGCGATGAATTAGATGACGGCGGAGTCATCGGTGCCGACAAACCCTAGTATTCTCGGCTTGAGTCGCTGGTTCAGGGGGGTTTCTTTCTTTTTCTTTTAAGGTCCACCGACGCGAATAACCATGGCTTCAAATCACTCTATCCCCACAGGTTCCGGTCTCGAAGCGAAAACAATCTTGTACTTGATAATCTCCACAATCTCAAGCTCATCCCCCCCTTCTCCTTTCCCAATCTCAGCCGGAGAAGGAGAAGCTCTTTGTCGTCGCTGGATAACAGCTAGCGGTTTCGCCAACTTCTTCACTTCACCAGTCATACGTTGATAGCGGCCGACAAACAGATATGCGCGCTTCATCCATTTGGTGTTGTTGTCCACGTCCATTCCGTCGATGTAGTCTGGGAACATGAGTCTGCCGAGCTCGGTCTCGATTGTTGTTTTCCCGTCCAGGGTATCCTTGTCTGGGTAATTGCTTTCATCGTCAACGGTACCGTCTTTGTCCGTCGCGGCAGATGAGGGAATATTGATTGTCCCTTGGAGTTCGAGAATAGCGAGGCCCGAGGGGGTTTGCAGGAGGGGCGGAAGTGGACTGAAAGCATTTTGCGACGAAGAGGACGACCCCGTCTTGTGTGGAGGGAAAAGGGGTACTGATGGCATGGCGGGTTTTCGTGCAGAATATGAAAGTAGTAAAAGTCGAAATATCAGACGCTTTTCAATACTGCTGGCAGCTCAGGGTCAGTGCTGTATCAGTTGATGTGGGAAGACGCGTCGAGGCGCGCGCCAAAGAGGTCCGTCGATCGCTTATCTTATCTTATCGGCGACAGGTACAGTAGACATGGCACATAGCCTAGAGATTCTAGATGTAGACACTCTAGATCCAGCCCAGTCATAATAGACTCTCAATTAAGCTAATATTGCCTGAATCTATTCTGGTAAATATTACCGAAAAGGATTTGCCCTTTTCAAGTACCGAGATCACCCCGCAGAATCGCGTTACTCGATTGGGAGGGAGTACCGTCATCAATTATGAATATATATCAATTGATTCTGCTATATAGAGCCACAGCTCACACCCCAGCTACTTGCTCCACGGAGCACTTGAGAACCATGTCGGTAACATGCTTTATTTAATAGGGTCAACTGGTGTTCATAGGCTCCCCACCACGGTACCTGTTATAGAAAATTAAAATCCTTCTTGTGCAAAGTCAGGGGTGGCCCAGCATGCGACATGAGATACCGTATTGATCTTGTCACAGGAAAAGGGAACAGAAATTTTAACAAAAGAGAAAAGAGCATTCACAAAAGACAGTAGAGGCTCTCAAAATCAACAAGCATAATTCACTTATAGTAAAAAGACCTGGCTTCTGGTATTGTAGAAAGGTAACAACCCGCAGCTAATCTTGATCACCGCCTTGTACTATCAATATTTCTGGATGATGACTCAAAATGTAGAAACCAACAGCGGAACTAGCAGCCCGTGACTAGGGCAGGGATGTTGTCTTTGATCAGATGAACATGACTGACTCCTTAAAGAGATCCATCCCCCTTTTACGTCAATGACGTGTCTCACAAGACATGTTCAGCAGAGCATCTAACTATCTGTGAAAGAAAAAGAGTCATAAACACTGTTCAATGCTTGATCATCATGCAGAAAAGTGTCAGTGACAAGAGCCACAGACTCCTGTGACTGTGAATCTTCAAAGAAAGAAAGCAACAATCTATACAGCATTGGATGGTAGCTAAAAGGCGAAGCTTTGTCTCGGGCATGGATTCAGCAAAAGATGACACAGAAGTATCCAGAATGGAAGACTTGCAGCTGGAAGAATCAGGTCTCTCAGGCGACGATCTTGATGATTTACCTGATAAGGAACCCAAAAATTCTTCAAAAGTGAGTCCCAACCAACTAAGCCGTAGCAACAGTGACTAACCGCGAGAGACCGAGTAAAGTCAGAAGATTCTTCTCACGCTACAAGGAAGCCAGCAGCGGCCTCTGGCACATGTTCTCTGACATGGGTATCAGCAGAGGCTAAAGAGCGAGATCATTATCGCAAAATGAGATTGAACATGGAATTCATTGCCCCAAAATCACCTTTCGTACCATCTAACTTCAAAAAGTGGCTTCTACACCGTGCATCGGTCTTGGAAGCTAGGGCTAGGAGTATCAAAAACTGTATAGCGGATAGTAAGGGGACCGAGAAGGGAAATGCTCAACTTGTGTTTCATGAACGGAAATGGAGCGATACCCGCTCACATGTTCTGTCGCAAGAAACGATCTGGAGAAACCATGGGCCAGAAAATCCTTCTAGGCCCCAGGCGCCATGGCCAGATTCGAGCGAGCGCAAACACGAAGGCTATCAACGGGTGAGGTCTGGCTACAAGCGATTTCTGCCGCTTCCTAGAGTACCAGGGAACCAAACCGTCAATTGGAAGCAACGATCACCCATAGCGACATATGAATTCGACCGAGTCGGCCAGCCCATCGGGATCGGAATGACAGTAGAGATAGATGAAACGATGGAAGAGTGCATCGGGAGAAGCTTTCTTGCAGGAATCGATAATCTCAATTTCCCAAAGTAAGAGTCGCACCCGTCGACATTCATTTTAAGCACCTCGGAGCTTTTAGTGCATGATAGGCCGTGACCCGATGAGGTTGGGAGTAAGAGAACTGTGTTGCTTTTTTTTTGTTTCTTGGGCCTTTGAAGGCATATTTTTGTCCAGTCGCACCTCGTTCTGTTATGTGTCCCTTTCAAAAACGGAGGGCATAGGAAGCGAATATATACGTGAATAGCGAATCAAGATGATATCTTGTTGGCATGATTGTCGCAAGCTCCTTGAAGGCTTTTGAGCCCTCGAACAGTTTCACCCACAAGATCATCAACTGTCATGCCGGGCTTGTTGAATTTGCCATAGCGAAGATCACTCAACTCACTAACAGTTTTTTTCATTTCTGACAGAGTCGAGGCTGCATCCTTTTCAGTGGATTCAATTTCCTGCTCTAAAGTAGAACACGCGTTTTCCATCTCGGAGATAAGGCTCGAGTAGGAATGAAACCCCACTGTTTCAGTAGTGTTGGATGCTGGGCCAAAAAGCTGGAGATCAATGTCCATTTCGCGGCGGTCACTATCATTGAAGCCATCTATACCTGACGCCCGGGCAGCTCGTAGCAAATCGGCTCTTTGCCTTGCGCCTTCTTTGACTTCATCGAGGATGCGTTCAGTGACAGCATCCATGTCCTGAGAGCGCAATTCCTGAAGTTCACGATACAGGACCTTAATCTGCGGATGAGAGTGAAGGCGCCTTGGAAAAAGCTCTGTGAACTTCTGCAGCGAGATGATTGTCGGCAAGGATGCGGGAGAAAGCAGAAAGTTATTGAGAATAGAATCCTCGGATGGTGCCATTGGGAAGATCCTCGGCCTGAACTCTCGTTTGAAAGTGGAAACACGAGAAAGGTACCCGTCCCGAGAAGAGAAGAGACGAGGATATTAATCACGACAAAGATGACTGGGTCAAGTTTGGCACTAGGAAGACCCTTTGCAGAAGTGGGATACAAAGCTTTACGATGAGATCAGGCCAGGCGCGATTGGTCAGGACCAAGAGTTGGAGAATTGGCGCGTCACAAGATACCTAGACGGTATCGCAAGCAAGTCTTAGGTTGTAGATATGATGTAGAGCCTGCAGGGGTACGAGACAGGAGACGACGGACGAGGTGCTTGGAGGGAATGGAGAGGAAGAGTCCGGGGGTGAAGCGCGGATGGGTGCGTCGTTCACGCGTTTTTGCCCTCGCTCGCCGCTACCCGTTTCCTCCTTCCCTTTCCTCGCCTGAATCAAATTGCATCAACCCTCGCACGTCTCTTGCAGTTCCCATCCATTCAAACTCGCGTTTCCTCGCTATTCCCCGCTGAAAACCATCCAGCTGGCCAAGGAAAAATTTCATCCACCCCCAAGACAATCATCTTGGAGTGTGCTTTCTCCTGGATCCTCAGACAGGCTGGAAATTTCATCCATCAGAGTCATTGACGTTGCGTAAAATTTCGTCGCGTCAACTGATTCTCGCTTGCAAGAGGACGGCTACTGCTATCAGAGGCTATTTAGAGTACTTGCTTCTGCTGCAAGAGTTGTCTGAGCCGATTGGTCTTCCTGTGTGCATCCCAAGTAGGATCCAATTTTGACAATCAGTGTTTGAAGAAACTCAAATCGAAACAAGACTGAGTGATTATCAAGTCTTGAGGCTTCATTATTGCCCTTGGAAGACAACTGGCTGGGACCTTTTGAAGTGTTTTAAAAATCTGCGCCAACATGGCTCCAGCAGGCCTCAACTACAGCCGCGATGAACGGGTCCTCTGTTTCCATCATGAAGTGCTTTACGAGGCTAAAATCATGGACCTGAAGCACAGTGTTCCAGATGATCGAAAGAGCCCCTATGAGTATCTTGTGCATTACAAGGGGTGGAAAAACACGTAAGTGTCTCACTTCCGTGCCCGTTGCACCAGACTTTGGTGTATACCGTGTCCATATTTCTCTTTGTACAAGAATGATACACAAGCATTCTTGGTGGGAATTTTTCCATTCTCCTTTTGAACAAAAGAGAGATGATGCGATTGTGTGCTATCATTTCTGAGAAGACACCCACACCGCTACGGAGGTCTACAGACTTTGTCTGGCGGGACGAGTTTAGGACATCGCACTAACATCAAATTTATAGCTGGGATGACTGGGTTCCTCAAGAGCGTCTCCGCAAATTCACGGAAGAGAACCGCGAATTAGCCGCTCAAATTCGGCGAGAGGTCACCGCTCAGAACTGGGCAAAAAGTAATGCCAACGCCAAAATCACAAAGAGGAGAGGAGGCTCCGACTCCGGTCGGGGCAGTGAAGAACGACAATCATCTGTCCCTGCCAAAGGCAACAAGCGAGGCCGAGACAACGAAATCGAAAAAGTAAGTCTGTTGGTTTGATTTCAAAAATAAATTCTGACTAATTGAAAATAGGAGGACCAGTTTCATTTACGGCCATCGATCCGGATTATGCTCCCTGATAACCTCAAAGCATTACTCGTCGATGACTGGGAGAATGTTACTAAAAACCAGCAGGTGGTTGCTTTGCCTGCGCCTCACTCTGTCAATGAAATTCTCCAAACGTATTCAGACGAGGAGAAGCCGAAGCGCATCAACACAGCAGAGAAAGACGTTCTCCAGGAGGTTATCTCGGGAATCAAGGAGTATTTTGACAAGTCTTTAGACAAGATTCTGCTATACAAGTTTGAAAGAGAACAATATCGACTTTTGCGTCAGAAGTGGGAAAGCGGTGCCGAGAACTACGCCGACAAAGGTCCCCTCGACATTTACGGAGCCCATCATCTCCTCCGTCTATTTGGTATGACATTTTTCCCCGTCAAAACCGGAGGAATACTGACTTTTTTTTTTTTACAGCCGTACTTCCCGAGCTGATTGCTCAAACAAATATGGATCAGCAGTCAATAAACCACCTGCGCGAAGAGCTCTCCAAGTTCAGTATCTGGCTGAGCCGAAACTCGGAGCAATTCTTCTCGAACAAGTACATCAACGCCACCGCCGAGTATATGGAGAAGGCGACTGGAATTCCCATTCAAAACCCAGGTACCGCCACGTCACGCCTTGTCTAAGACAGCTGTCTGTTATAAGAGAAAGGGCCATCAGCAGTGAAAAAGAATCTGGACATTGCTTGTGGGGCTGGTATTTTTCTTTCTTTCTTTCTTTCCCCGCTAACTTTCCATGTTTCGGCGTTTGTGTCTTATTTCTTTTGTATGCTTGAAATCAGAATGGATTTGGGCTATATAGCTTCAAGAGTGTTTTTTTTTTTCATTTTTTCCATCCTTTTACCTACTCCTGGCATTTCCATCTATACATAAAAGGTATCACAGCCAAGTAGACTGACATCTATTCACTTGTTAATTAAAAACGACATTGAAAAAACAAAAGCGAAAAACCATGAGGTGGAAAAAATCAAGAAAAGATATGACAAATCTCAGAACCGAACGCTTAAGAAAAAAAAGCTCCCTCAGAGCAAGAATTTTTTTGCGTCCTCAACAGCACATCTCGCAGCACGTTTCAACTCAAGTTTCGAATCTGCTTCGCGCCATTTATTCCATCGATTCAAACCTTCGCGGGTCTGGATGCTGAGCGTATCGTAGCCCTGTTTGATGATTTGGTGGACTTCACGAGGACCGAGATTCTTCTTCCGTGCAGCGGTGATAGGTTTCGGTACATCTTTGCTGCCGCCGCTATCGGCTGCCCCATTCGACGACAGCTCGATCTTATCTGTTTGGAAGAGTAGTGAGTGGAAGTGCGTAGATACGGAGATGAGAATGTCAATGGCGGCAATATTCTTGTCCTGTGTCTCGCCTGTAGACGTCTCCTTGGAGTCTGTCGCAAGGACTGGAGCGGGCTGGTTGGCAAACGGGACTAAATTGTATACATCGCGGAAGCGAGTTATGACAGGCCCGGTTTCGACGATTTTGTAGAAGAGATCGTCGTAGGAGACGGGGTCTGGCAGGAATGTGTCGCCTGCAGAAAGGCAAAATGCGATTAAATCAACAAGAGAGGTCGTCAGAATGTTGATACGAGGGTTTAGCGATACATCCGAGACGTAAGTCGTAAGGAAGCGCATGAGAGAGAGCAGGGTTCGCCATAGTTCGGACCAGTGGTATGTAAGTCGAATTCTGTTGGATGATAGGTAGGTGAACAGGCGGGTGAGGATACCAACGCTGTGACTGTTGCATTGTGAGCCACAAATGTTGATACAGACACAAAAGAAAGTAAGAGAGAAAGCATACCAGTAGAGGTTCACGTCCAAGCGTCGCCGTAGATTGTGAGTCATGGTATCGATCATGATATCAAAAATGACAGTGGCGAGAACACGTTCGCCATTGACAAGCGGAAGATGCGGCTGTCGCTGTCGACAAAGACGAACGTGACGCTTCCCTTCTTCGCTGCATACTCGCTTGCACAGAACTGGCTCCTCGACTAGAATGCGAAGGATAGATAGATTCAGCTCCGAGTACGTCGCCACTCGCTCAGACCGGTACGCATGTTGGAGCAGATAGGAGGTCAGAGATAAGAAACTCGCGAAAGGGGATTCCTCGTTTTTCTTTTCCGGTACAGAAGTCACCAAGTTGTACCCAAAGAGCTTGTTTGCGTTGACAAAGTCATAAGTAGCTAGGAGAATCGCGGCTTCGGGTACTGGTCTGGACCATATCAGTTAGTTCCTCTTTCTCCGGAAAATGTAAAACGCATGCTCACTGTGCTGCAAATGTCTCTTTGATATCTTCACTACTAGAAGTAGCAGACTTGTCCTTGGCACCACCGGCCAGGGCTCGCAGACCGAAAAAGACGAGGGTGTTGCTGAGTGTCCAACCCTCGGGAAGATCATCTTGAATGGCCACGTATCCGTTTCTAAGGCCGGCACAAGAGAGCCCTGTACCTTTAACAATTTTTTGGATGGTGACTTCGTTGACGAAATCTCCAAGTCGTTGCTGATACGGATTCTGGAACTCGAATTTGTTGTAATTTGCCAACAGTCCGAGGAGTAAAAAGGGATCCAATATTTGCAGATGGGATTCGGCATCGTGTACGAACTGGGGTTATTAGTCAACAGTGTGAGTTTCTCAGTAGTTAGGCTATTATACCTTCATTATAGACGGAAAAAGGTCGCGATGCGTAAAGTACGAGACAAGGCCAGTCTTGTATGCACCACTAACCATCGCAATTGCTGTCCTAACAGCTTTCAATCGTAGATCAGCTGAGAATTGACCATTGTCAGTAAATATCTATACAGAACCCTGTCTCTTACTTACAATTGGCGCCATTCCTGATGATCTTATCAAGCATGCCGACAAAATCGGTAAACACTTGATCGCCTTCATCCAGCCCAGCAAGTACCGTGATGATATCCGAGCTAGGATTTGTATACTTTTTGGTCAAGATACTCCCCAGAAAAGTCGTGAGGGTCTACAGCCTTTTTAGTCATGAATATTATACTTAAGGAAAAAAGAAGAAAGAAAGAAAGAAAAAGAAGAGGGGAAAAAAACAGATATAAAAGAAAAGAAAGATGGGTTTGCAGACCTCAAGCGCGTGGGCGTCATTAGGAGCCACGCCAGCAACAGCTTCCCGGATAGCTCGAGCAAACACCTGTTGGGTTACAGCCTGCAAAAACGTCAGATGTGTCGACTGTGCATATAATATTGACAAGTCATACCTGTAGCAGCAATGCATCGTCTGCAGTGAACCCGTCTAGAATGCGATGCAAGTGGCCTGTATCAGGCGGAAGTAAGAAAAACTCTCGCCAGAAACCCTCACTGGGCTCAGCATGGTTTGCTGGCTAGATGGCAATCAGCGTCCAATCCAACAAGAAAGAAAACGCATCAGGGAGGACGCACTTGGAAAAGGGTTTCATAGAGTTGCACAATCTTGGGTTTGAATATTTCTGGACGAGCCTGCTGCGTCAAAGGCGAGGCTTCCATGCTGGCAACTGCGAGCACTCGACTTTAATTCAGCGGACCGACAACCATGCTATAAACAAGAATCTCCAGAGACGGAGACCTAAGGAACAGTGATGTGGCGATTAATCTCCAGGCGCTTTGGCTGTGACCAGACCACAGCAATAATTAAATGTTGTTTGTCCAACGACAAGTAATCGAGTCCACCATGGCACTAATCGACCGCTCTCGCCTCACTGCGCACAACCACGTCTCGGGGGGGGGCAGTACATACAGAGAACAGAAGGACAGTCTTTTTAATATATGATCAAATTACAATAATCTAGATATTCAAACTCATAATAGATTATCAACGCAAAAGAAATGATTTATCTGTGTGGGTTGATTATTTACCTTTCTATCGTCTAGGCTCGGCTTCCTGCTCGTGGCGTAGCGGTCTGATACAACCGTAGTAAGATCGGGTTTCGAGTACAGATCAGTCCACTTTTCCAATTTGACACTGGCCGTTATTTTTTTTAAAACCAGCAGCACATATTATTTATTTCATCACTACGTTAATTAGTTTTTAATATATGCCCCAAGGTGAGACGATGACCGGAGAACCAAGCAGCACCATACAGGCGCAGTGCGTAGAAACACCTGGGCCGTGATTGGTTGCCACGGCAAGCGCCTGACTTCGGCCGCTCAAAGCCGAGTTGCAGCCGACTCGGGACGTTGACTCTTGATACTCCCGCTTTTTGATTATTAAAACGTCAACAACCTCACCCAAACCCATTCTCTCATGCTCTTCCGCGCATCCATTTTCACTTTCTCGGTCTCTTTATAAATCTATAGCCAACCGTGTTCTCTCCAACGAAAATGTCAGCCACGCTGGCCTGTCGCCCTGCCGTGACATCATCCGCCGCCATGCTCAGATTCGCCAGAGTGTCTGGATGCGCCTGCACTGCACGCCTTTTCTCTTCATACCGAGGAGGCTACCAGTCATCGAGGCGCGACATGCAGACAGCGACTGCCTTCCGCCCTCATACTCTGCCGGACAACTTCCCTCTGCCTCGCAACACCGGTGTCCCAGACACACCCATCGTCGTAGATGCTCCATTCAACACAGAAAAAGTCGCAGCCTCTTCCTCCAGCTCGCAACAATCTCCCGTCAGCCCGAGAGAAGACAAGGCGCAGAAATCTGCCTCTGTCCAATCTCCTTCCACCGCCGCGGCGTCATCCGATTCTGCAACAAAACCTCGTCGTTCCAGGCTTCGTCCCAGAAAGGCCGCAATGACATTGACCCCGGTGGCCGTGGCACAATTGAAATCTATGCTATCCCAGCCCGACCCCAAGATGATTCGTGTTGGGGTCAAGAACCGAGGCTGTTCGGGGTTGGCCTACCACCTTGAATATGTTGAGAAGCCCGGCAAATTCGACGAGGTTGTTGAGCAGGAGGGTGTCAAGGTGCTCATTGATAGCAAAGCTTTATTCAGCATTATTGGGAGCGAAATGGACTGGCAAGAAGACAAACTCAGCCAGCGTTTTGTGTTCCGCAATCCAAACATAAGTGAGTTCTACATAATCTAGCCTCATCTTGCCCACCAGATGCTAACATATTATTCCAGAGGAAGAATGTGGATGCGGAGAATCGTTTATGGTTTAAGAACTAAGTCTGCACATATCCTTCGATCTCTAATGGTGCATTTGGGCGGCGTTTCTGCTACAATCCTTCTATCATTCATGAATATACCACGGCTTTTATCTTATTGTACACATACATGACTGCGCCAGTCAGATTTATATGATCCACAAGCGAACCAATTGCTTAGGGCCTGTATTGCATGTTTATTGGAATGCAATTTCCTTGCTGTTCCAATGGCTGTGGCACGACATATAATTAGAAATATACAGTTATAAATTATTATAAATTTCAACTCCAATTAATCCCACTTTAATTGATCAATTAAACATGTTCTTATAGGAACGAAAATCCCCATTTTATCAGTGTGGTTGAGAAAACTCACTGCCGCCAAGCCAGTGACGCAGGTGCCGATAAGCGGAGAACCTGGAAACATGCGATGCGGCATTGATTCGCTCTTACAAACACCACGACACTACATGAATGACTTTATGATACACCTCCAGATCAGACACACATAACATATATATAACAAATTTTCAAATACCCGAAATGGATACCTCTACACACTCCACAGAGTCCCTCGATACCGACCCAAACCTGCTTCTAACCGTCCGTTTCTCCGCCTCCATCCCCGACGTTCAGCTCGAAATCGCCAGCCCATCGACCACCACAGCCGCGGGGCTCAAACAGCTGATCAGACAAAAGCTGCCTCGAAATCTGTCGGGCCACAGGCTCCGGCTCATCTACTCTGGTAGGGGTCTCGAAGATGCAGTCTCGCTAGCAACGTCATTGAAATTGTCCCCATCGCCACGAACGAGCACGCCGTTATCTGCGAAAATCGACATCCACGAGACAGCGACAACGACAACAGGTGAGGATAATTCGAAAGTGAAAGGCAAAGAGGTTGTGAGGGATGTCTCTCCCCTTAAAAATAATACCCCGCGTCTCTACGTGCATTGCTCCATTGGCGATATCATTCTGTCGCCGTCCGATCTTGCCGCAGAAGCGGCCTTAGCATCAACGTTAAACCAAGGCGGCGATTCTGGCGCAGAGAGCACAAGGGAACAGAAACTGCAAAATGAAGAACAGGCGACGATAACCCCCGCTCCTCGAGGTTTTGATCGGTTGCTAGCCGCGGGTTTCACGCCCAGTGAAGTGTCGGCTTTGAGATCGCAATTCCTCGCTTTGCAGTCTGTATCTCATACCCCGGACACGATGCCATCAGGCTCAGAACTACGCGAGTTAGAAGATCGGTGGATGGACGAAGGGTCGGGTGCGATGGGCGCTGGCGCTCTGGGTGGAGGAGCCTCGACGTTTGGTGGCGGAAGCGGTGATGATGACGGTGGTGGCCTTGGTACAGGTTCGCATGGTGCCTTGGACGATATGCTCTGGGGTGCAGTCATGGGTTTCTTCTGGCCGATTGGATGCGCAATGTGGCTGCGGCGCGAGGAAGGCGTTTGGAGTTGGCGAAAAGGTCTGGCGGTTTTTGTTGGCGTGGTGGTTAATATCGCTTTTGGAGCGGCGAGGGTGATGAATTGATGCTGAGGATATTTTGAAAGACTGGCTTGAATGGCCAGCAGTATATACATGTATATTTGCATTTCACGATTTTATTTGCATAGCATATTAGATACCCATAATGCATTGAAGATCATATCTCGATTCGAGTCAAAAAACTAGCTATATGGAGACTTAATGGAATCACCGTTAATGTTAACACAATACTTGAACGCCTGATTAAACAATTAGAAAGAACAGATAAAATCTACATTCAATGAAATTTGCTGTAGATAACAGCAAAAATCAAAAGAACCAGCACCGTGATGATCGCGATGGTTATTAGCCGATTTGTAGCCATCCTAGCAGAATGATCATTAGTTAACTACTCAAAACAGTAAAGGGACTGTCAAATATCGGGGGTGTAATACCTACGAGCCATACCCCGCAGCGTCTTGATGCTGGTATCGACATAACCTTCACTTTGATGCAAGTTCTGCCGAGTCCGCTCAATCGTTTCACGCTGTACTTGCAGGTCGGCCAGGGTACCCCGACCAATATCCTCGGTCTCCAAAGCCAGGCGCTGACTCTCTTGCAGACGAGCAGAGCTGCGCTCTAGCCGCTCTGTGCCCGACAACAGCTGTTGCCTTTGCTCCATGTGCGCATCTCCGGCCTCAGGGTCATCGGTGTACCGGTCTCCAAAGAGTGCTTTGCGATCGTCTGCTAACGACTTTAATTTGAGCTTCAGCCCGTCGATATCGGTGGCATAGTTGCGGAATCGCACGTTTACTTTCGAGCGTGCTGCTGATGGGATATTCTGCTTCTCCATGCGCATTTGGTCGAGCTAAAGGAAGTGGGTGTTAGCACAGGCCCACGGCTAATAAATCTCGCTCTAAAAGTGTAAGTACCAGTTCATTTGCTTCGTCCAAGGCTCTTTCTGTTTGCCTAATGGCCGCTTTGCGTTGTTCTCCACTGGCTTCGGCAATCTGGTCAAGTTTCTGGTTGAGGTCGGCCTGGACAAGCTTCAGCTCGGCCTCGTAGCTGCTGAAAAGCTCAGAGCCGGCATCTGTGTCGAGCGGGTTTGCCATGATGACGATGATATGCGAAAGTGCAATTTGGATGGGTGTAATGCTGCGAATGGACTGAAGCGCGGTTCCCGGGGCTGTCGCAAGCACGATCTGTCGCTGAGCTATCAGGTAGCAGCTGATGTCGGAAAGGGGCCGGATGTATGGGAATATGTTCTTGTGTAAAGGTGGTCCAGGCGACTTGGAGAACTCGGAGGGTCAAAGGGTGGCGGAGAGGGATGGTGGCTGGTAGTTGACTTAGTATAGAGTGTCGTAACGCCGTTCCTGGCTGGCGTCTCGATAGGCCGAAGCCGAAGCACCTTGCTTATCGCCGGCCATCACGTGATATGCGTCATGCCAAGCCTGGCCTCGAACTATATCCTCTCTTGTTTACCCATCGAGTTGTGATTTTTTTTAAAAAAATAAAATAAAATAACCCTAAGAGGGGACCTTCTAGAGGTGCGTAACCTTGGTGAGCATGTTTTTTTTCTGATGTAAAAACAACGTCTGGTGGCGGCGGATCATTGTCATCTGACTTTATATACAATCTTGAATCACCTAGCTTGCCCCCGCCAGCACCACCATAACTAGTTGACGACTTATTGACCACTTTTGTAAAATCCATATTACAACATACATAAAAATGCTCATTTACAAACCAGCAAACAAGGCTGCCGCCCCCAAAGCAGCCACTACATGTTTCCCGGCTGTTGGTTGCGCTGCCCTCAATGCTGCCTGGCCAGTTGATATAGAACTGTGTATTGGCGGATCAGCAACATATGGCGTGTTTGTAGCTGGGGAATCGCCCACAGCATCTGGCAGCTGAGTGCCATTTCCGATTTCCAAAATGTTGTCCGGACCGGGGTTTTTGTTCAAGGGGGCAACTCCAATTAAACTATTATCATAATCCACCGCGATATAAAGGCCACGCAAAAGTGTTGTTCCAAGGATGCCGGCATAATCGGGAAGGACTCCGGGGCCGCCAGGAATATAACCATAGCCATAAGTCTCCTGACCCTTGCCGATAGCAAAATAGCAACCATCATCACCGAGATTCAAAACTAACTCCTTCCAGGGATAGGAAATAGTAGTGTTTCCGAATGTAAAAGATATGTTATGGTTTTCAGTATCTTGGCGACTGCAGAGAAGAGTTCCAAGATGAGACAGTGCCGTTATATTCAAATAGGAATATGTTTGATTTGCAATGTCGGCAGGCAAAAATGAGAACCCCATGGCATAAGAGTTCTCCTCAAACCATGTTTGAAGCCGTAACGGCTTGTCCGGCACAGCAAATGTTTTTGACATTGAGGAATCCCCCAGTGCGGTACTTCCATTAGCATCTAGTTGAATGGTTATTTCTTTCAGCGGAATGGATAGACTTGATGTGGCGTTAAAAGAGAATGCCTGAAGGGGACCATGGTATTTTGCAGAATTAACAGCGCCAAAGAGAATACTGCCTTGTCCGGTCTGAGGATCATCGCACCAAAGACTATACGATGGTGATTTAATGATTCCATAATCAACCAACGAGTAAGGAAAAGAATGATTACCGGGTCCGACGCCAATAGTGTCCTCCGGATCTATGAATTAGTAGTAACGGTACATCATAATATTAGCCAACTTCTCTGCCTAGAAGCAAAAATATCCGAGGAAACTTACAAGCCAAACTAAACCTGAACTCTTTTATCTGCGTAGATCCAAGCCCAACTGTATCATTTGAATTGCCGTAATAATCTCCCCGGTAACTGGTTGATGCTTTCGGGTTGTAATCTCTATCAAATTCGAATTCATGGCCCGCAATGTCAATGGGTATTGCCAATGGCTGAGGGGGGGGGTTCCTATTGTTATGTTCATCCGCAGTCCTTTCTGGTCCCATATCTGTAATCTTTAGTAGATGACCCTGTCTGGAATAACCTGCAAGGCTACTAACAACAGGTGCTTGTGCGTAGCCGTCCCCTTTCGCAAAATCTGATGACGCATCGCGTCGTTGCTCCGATGTCAAATCAAGAACAGCGGATTTGTCTCGTTGGACAAGAGGGAACAGTAGCGAGTACGCGCAAGGTAATTGCAACCCCCACAGCGCTGTAATCCATGATGAACGCATTGTTACTAGCAAAATTGATGGCAGTTCAATAAAGTAATCTGGGCCCTATCAAGGATAACATAGTTGATAACCGGGTTTATCAGCAACGACATCGCTGATTATAGGTAGAATTCATTGGTTAAGGTAGCTGATCTCAGCTGAACCTCAACCATTTGCTGGCGTTGTTGGCTGAGTTTTGTTTTAGGCTATCGGCAGCAAGCCAAGACGCCGTCGATATTGGGATGTTGGCAGCCAGGGAGAAAACGCCCCATGCTGGTGATCTAAGAAGCGTGATTGTAGGTCGGTGAATATGGCTATTTAGTGGCGCGAGTTACTTCTCCTTTAGAATATAATAGTGCATATGTACTAATGGGATACATGTGATCAAGCCAACACGTAGTTTTTTTCTTCTCTAACAACCCTAAGACATGTAAATTTGATAACCGATATCGCTATTATTACAAAACAAAACCAATCCATTCAACCGACGAGTTGGAAAGTCAATTATATCGTGAATACAGAAAGGAAAAACAAAAAGAACTAAACCAGTCACGTTATAAACCCCCGTCCAGCATTTACTCCTTGTCGTTTTTCCTGTATGTCTTCTTCCCTTTTTCTTTTTTTTTGTGGTCGTTGAAACTCGAACAAGTAAATCATGGCAAGAAGCTTCCATTCCCTTGGTTGACAATAGTTGCGCTTCTCTTGGCGTCAATAAAAAGATCCTCGCATTCTGTCACATCCGCTACATCGATACCGCCTGGACGGCCGTTCACGCGCGCCAGAATGCTAGCGGGTGCCAGAAGCTGTAACGCGTAACGCAAGCTAATTTTGCTGCCGTGCTCCGAGATCTTGTCCAGAGCAGGGTCGGTGATGTTCAAGTTCTCTGTCTTGGCACGAAGACGGATGATGGTTTTGATCTCATCGGGACTGTAGGGGTGTGTGGGAATGATGAGAAGGCGGGCAAGTAGGTCAGGCGGAATTCCGTGGGCAGCTGTAACATCTCCTGTGCCCTTGATAACAGTGTTACCTCTGTTAGATGCAAGTATGACAATGGGAGCAATGGGCGACTCGAGTGCTCGGTTTAGGAAAGTGAAACATTCGATATCAAGCATGTGAACTTCATCAATGAACAAGACTCCCGGAATCAGTTCCGCCACACCTTGGCTATCCCAATAAATTAGTAAGGGGGCCAAAAAGCCGTGACTGAGAGCTACTTACTCAATGTACCTGCTCACCACCTTGTTTATTTCGGCTCGTAACTTTTCAGTTACCTCTGTCTTCTTTGGTTTTGAAAGCTGTCCAAGCATAGACATGAGATCTTGTCCGCCTTGGGGACGAGCATTGGCCATACTGTGACAGGTCAGTTTGGGTTCAAAAATCCAAGCAAGTAAGAGATTAGACGCTTCAAGTCAAAACCCAAAGCCTGGGAAAACACTTACTCTAGGTCATTGAGCGTCACATCTTGCACAATTTCTTTCTTCTTGTGGACTTCGCCCTTGGGAACGGGAACATATTCTTCCGCTTCAAGATCAAACTCAGTGGCATAAGCATCTGACCGTCCAACTCTCTTGCACGCGCCAGTGTTTGCTTCAATGTAGATGACATCGCCCACGGTCACACGCTCCTTTTGGATAGCCTCGTAGATGCTAGGGTCGAGGCGAAGTTTCTTTGTGCCCTTATAAGATTTAAGGCCGATTATGAGATGGCTAATAGTCTTGCCGTATCCGCCAAGCGGGTTCTCTGCTTCCTCCGGAGTGAGTTCTGTCACTTCGCCTTCGTATACTTCTTTCGTCTCCCGAACTCGCAGCCCTTTTCCAGAGTTAGATGCGGTTTGAAAGTCTGAAAGTATTGTGACCTACCGATGGCCCTCCGGAAGTTTTCCATCAAAGCTTCCGTCTTTTTGACCTCTGCAGAGTATAGTTCACTTCCGACAATAGGGCAGAATGGCACCTTGGTTCCCAGCTCTTGAGAGACGGCGAGTGCGAGAGCTGTTTTACCAGTGCCGGGACCACCAGCGAGAAGAACTGCTCTGCCGGCCATCTTTTTCGCTTTAATCAAATCGACGACGACACCGCAGGCCTGAAGGTAGACAAATTAGCATTGATGAAATGTAAGGGCCTAATCTGGCATACTTCTCTGGCAGTGGGCTGGCCAACCCAGCCATCGGCCGAGCTCTCAGCGGTGCCATCTGACCGCAAACCGAGACCTTTGATATGCGTATGTGCCATCGTCCTGTTCTCGCGCGAACCGCCCTTAACTTCGCTGATCTGCACCATGATGGACGACAAGGGCTTCAGTAGAAGCCTTAGGACTGGTGGGAAAAGGTTAAATTAGGAAAAACAAGAAGGAAAACCAACGACACCGATAAGGGAATCAAGACAAAGCGACCGCGTTTGGCAAAACGAAGACAGCGGTTGCTCGAACGAAGCAGTGAAATAAAGTAGCTTTGCAGGGTTGACGGGCTGTGAGCCAATGGAGTGCCGGGGCGGCCAGGGCGGTCAAGCGCGGCACCCCCAAATTTCTCTTCCGCGCAGACTCAGCCACGGCGTCTTGTCTATCTCTCCACGACTCCTCCGGGCTGGACCACCCAGCACAGCAACATTCCCTACAGCTGTCCGCCCGGTGCACTCGGTGCCAATTGGTGTCTCATCTAACTTGATACAACGCTGCCTGCGTCGGCGAGTCGACCGCCTCTACCAGAAATGTTACTCCCGTCGTCCTCCCTCACCGCGGCCTTTCGCGGGCTGTCACTGCACAGCACAACGCCAGTCAAGCGCAGCTTCTCGACCTCCGTTTGCCTGCAGAGCAGGAAGAAACTCTCAGCAGCCATTCCTCCCTACCCGTACAAGCCGAACTACGTGTACAAGCAAGCAGACACGGGTCTGTACGGCGGCGTGTCCATTCAGTTCGGCAACAAGATTTCCAAGGGACGAAACAAGGGCAAAACGAGACGTTCTTGGAAGCCCAACGTGCGATGGAAGAAGATCCACAGTGACGCACTCGACAAGGACTTGTTTCTCAAGGTCACGCGCAGGGCATTGCGCACAATTGAGAAATGCAAAGGACTCGATAACTATCTTTTGTCGGATAAGCCGTCCAGAATAAAGGAGCTGGGGTTGACCGGTTGGGAATTAAGATGGAAAGTCATGCAGACGCCCAAGATCCAGGAACAATTTGCACAAGAAAGACAAAAACTACGACTCCCTACAACTCCGCCCACGTTCGAAGAATGGGTAAAGGCAAAGGAGATGGAGGAAAAGACTTTGAACCAGGATACTACTTTTAAAAGTAGTGTTGATATCAAGCACCTGGTCCGTCCCAAACGAGCGGGCTCAAGCAAGGTGAAGGCGAAGCAGAATTCGAAATAGGGTCGGAAGTTGGTGTCACACGCAGGGGGTTTAATGAGAGCTTTTGTACCATATCATTGATTGATGGAATTCTTCAACACCAGGGCAAAACCATGTACACATATCATATACTTTTTTTCTTTGCGTCTTTTTTCTGCATTTAGTTGCCAACGGTGAAACCCAAGGTCATTACTTCAATCATAAAATATCCAAACAGGGCCATAATTCGGTGCTGGGAACGTAATAAATAAGCAAGCTACAAGCCAATTAATCTTCCCAACGACATATGCTGATCCATTAATTAAAAAAAATATATATCTAACTTGCAGTATTTCTCTGCCACATCGAGTAATATGGCCGCATTTCTTCCTCACAACTCCTACCCGGAGCATCGCACCCATTAAAACGAATTACAAAGTCTCCCTCGTGATAACTGCCGTCAGAAGAAGCATCTGGAGAATCCTTGCTGTACGAATTAATAGTTCGTTGAGGAATAAGCGCCAACTTGGCAAGGACCGTTGCATGCCATTGAACAATATGATCCTGCGGGGGGAGGTTAGCTAACGACGAAAATAAATTGTAGAGCTAGCCTGATACATACCAATGCGTGCTTCTCTGCCCTTGCAAAATTGTACTTTCGATACAATGGGTCATACCACACATCCAAAAAGAAGCGAGCCCATTGGCCTTGTTTAATAATATAGCTATCGGGCACCAAGTCCTCGGCGTCTTGCGTAATGACCAGCTCGACATCCTTGGCGGTTGTATGAGAGAAAGTCTTGATAACGCTATCAGGAGGGACAATGGACTGGTCCTTTATCATCAATGTCTGAAGCCGTGTCGGATCTAGGACGTGCGTCGTAAGGGAAAGTCGGGGCTCCATGATCAAGGCATGGGCACTGAGGAAGAAGAAGTAGGTGGAGTGAGGATATTCGCTCATCGCATGCCGAACAGCAGGTACCGAAACCCAGCTTCGGGGTTGTCCCTCGTTCAAGGTATAAAGATAGTCGGATACATTTGCGAAGAAGGTGGCGTAACCTTTTATACAATGTGTTAGTTGACCTTGTGTTTGTTTCCGCGTACTTCAAGCTTCGAAAGAAAATTGGTTATTACCATGTCGTGAAGCGTAATCATCTCGATTGCTTTTTATATTCTGAACATAGCTTTCACCGAGAAATTCGTTGTCAAAGAGAGTGACAAGTACAACACTCGGAGTCCCTGCCGGAATTGCTGCTGCTTTGATGGCTCCGCTCGCAGGCGTGTGGGAGTACCGCGAAAGGAGGAATAAAGCCGAAAAAATCACAAATAACACAATCCCAACTACCTTTAGCTGTCGGCGACGCTGCAGCGATGATAGAGAGGAGCGCGGAGGAAAAGGGGGAGCCGTCGACGACTTTCGCGGCGGTAGGGCGTAATGCATAGCTGGAGGTCGCAAAAGAAGTTATAGACGACAAGATCAGCTAACACTATATATCCAGCCTTGAACACATGATATTGGATCTCCACTACAAGAGTCCTAAACCATGAATTCTCCTTTGGAGCGAACGAGGCGTCGCAAGTGGTGGTTTGCTGTCATTTCGTTGTCCAACACGGTGTCTGGGTGGCATAATTTCCCAATTGCGGCATGCGGGCCGGATCATCAATAATCCTGGCATCAATAATAATGAGTAAACTTCCTCAATACACCATATGAGTCGTGACAAATTAATTAAGACTATACTATCGACTAGTAATACACCCCTCACGTCCCCTCTACTTTAGAAAAACAACCAACGTCAACCCCGTCTATAGTAATTAGACCCCCGACAGCCTATAATCCAGGTTAAAGCTGTTACGAGACAGGGCAGAAAAACTTCTGCGAATCCCTTTGAACCCATCTACAGCAAAGGTGGCAGGACAGTAAAACGCTTACGTTTATACTTGTCACCGAATTCCTGGCGGTAGCGGCGTTCCTTCTTCTTCGCCCAAGCCCACATTTGCAAAGTCCCAACAACGATGAAGAGGAGAACGCTCCAGCTCAGACCCGTCAACAGGTAGATACCAATCCAGGCAATGATCTCGAACATGTAGTTGGGGCAAGTGACCAAGCCAAAACCAAAGCCTCGGGGGATTCCTCGCTCGGTGGTCCCAGGGCGGCGGAGGTTTCGCAAGATCAGATGCGCATTTAGATTGGCTAGCTCTCCGAACACGAAGAGAGCCAGTCCACCATTGTACAAAAGCGGGTTCAGCGCGTCAGTTGCCGTGGGCGAGTCTGGGCGGAAAACCCAGTAGGCGATATTGACACCAGCAAGAGCCCAGTAGTGACCACAATTTTTGAATATATTCCGGGCAGGCATGGTTGCAAGACTGAAACGGTGGATGAAGATCGTCTCGAACTCGCGCTTCAAAAAGTGGATGACGAGAAGGGCACAGACGAGGACTTGGAGCTGCGACGGGTCGGCGAGTTGTTCAAAGTTGAAGTAGAGATAAGGCCGAAGCAGATACAAAAATAGAGGTGGAATAGCGAGAGGACCCAGGTATTCGATAATGTATACAAATCGCCAGCCGAGCTGAGGACCTGTTATTTCAGTCAGTATTGGATGAGAGTACAGCGTGGAATCATTTAACTCCGTACCTAGGTCTTTAACGTAGACCACGCTCTGGGCTTTGAGGCCAGTTTCTTGAATAGTCTCCGATCCATTGGATAGTAAACTCCCATCTGCACCCTTGTTGATTCTCAATCGATGGACCGAGTATCCCGATTTCTCGGCGAGAGTGTTGTAGATATCGCTGGTAGGAGAGGTTGTTGAAACGGTGATTTCCTTGGGAAGCCCGCGAATTGGCTTTCCTAGGAACTCGTTAGTTCCACAGCTACAATGGACACAGTTATGTGCAGACGGAGCGCAATCCCACATACCTCGCGGATTTACAACAATATCAATTGTTGACATTCTGGCAGCCAGACGAACCACGTGGAACGGATAAAACAGACAAAAAAGAGCCCCTTTTTTTTTCCCTTTTCGAGAGCAGGAAGATCGAAGAGGTGGGAGGAGGTGGAAGGAGGATTAACGAATATTTGAAGGGGGAGGAAGGTCCGGGTCGAGCTAATTGGGGGGGTGGCAGAAAATGGTCCTCGGCAGATCTAGCTTGCTCACCACGCCGAATTAGTTGGGACATATGATTTTGGTTGTGACCTGGTCGTGCAATGAATTTACTTTGGCTTACGAGTTCTTGGTTAGCATCATCAGTAGCTTATGAGATTGAGAAAAGATGGTATGATTTATTGAGCATTAAAGGAAAATAAGTACAGACCCAGGCGTGTGGCAGTCAACTCGTATCATGCTACAGAATAATACCAACGACCTTCCTAAGTCTGCTGTGGCGCTATCGTGATGCCTTTATTCTGCGAGTTTATGTTGGTAAGCAGCATTTCGTTAGTCGGAGCTCCCTTGCTGTATCATCGAAGGGCGCCGGCATTGGTTACCCATGGCGGCCATAATTGACCTAACAAGTACGTACGCACCATGTAGTCGACCTGTGCAGTTCCGAACAGCGCGAGAAGGGATGCTCCATCGCAATTTACTCGAATCGGGATAACAATGAGTAAGGAATCTAAGGATGCATGTCATCGCGCGTGGTTGCTGCGGGAGGAGGTTTAATCGACAGGGGCATACACCGTAGCAAGATAAACAAATGACCATGCAAGCAAAAATAACACATGGCGTCGGGTGAATGGTTATTGATCATCATTAATTTATTGAGATACTAAGCCATACGGCATCTCAAAATATTTTTTGGATCGATCGATGCAACGGTGGTCGCCAAAACCTTCGGATTCGGAGGATTCCCACGAGGTGAACGAATCAAGTCGATGACAAGTAACTAGGCACTTGGGCATCTCCTCAGCGATGAGAAGTTATGGCCAATGCGTGCGTATAAGATTGAAAGTCGTCGTTTGACGCTCGGTTGTCCAGAGCTCCAAGGATGCACCGTATACCCAAGGCGGGCCCCTGTTTTTCTTTTTGTACACGTCACACCCCCGCGAAAGAGACTCGAGAACGAGGGCGCAAGCCATATTGAGCAAGCAGCATTATTGCCAATAGCCTGCGCAAGCAAAATCACAGCGTCGCATGTAGCAAGCACGTAGCAGAGGCAGACCCGGAAAGCGTGGCATCGCAAAACGCTGAAGGCGGCGGGCCGTCGTTAGTGCTTCACGAAGTTTCCAGGCAGCCTAGGCCAAAGCAAACCTAGTCCCGTCCCCACCTTCTTTCTCAACATCGATATCCATTGCTGGCAACGCTCTTCCATCATCTTTTTTTCCCTCCTTCGGCACTGAAGCGCACACCTGCTCTCCTTTCTTCTCATCGCCAGCTTCCATCAAGACCACGCATCGTATTGGAGGTGATACAGAGCTCCGACCTGCACCGTCAGCTCTGTCGTCGGCCCTTGCCGTTGCTGATCCTCTCACGTCTTTTTGTTACGGCGCTTGCTTGCTCGACTTGTCGCCGCCACGCAACCTCCCCAGTTTGCGGTATCGTCTTTCTTTCAGTAATTATTAAATTATTGGCCCCCTTCGTTTTATCCCCTCTTCCTGCACTCGAAACATTTGGGCTTGGTTTTGGGGCGTGTTCCCCCCCACCTCTGTTCTGAGGGACGCTTCGACCCTAGACGTCATTCGTTAGCTCGAGAACTCGCCTCTGTCTGACAGCCCAACGACCAGCCCACAACCTGGGAACGTCACCATTTCCCATGGTTGTCTTTGCTCAATTTAATCAAAATGGGGAGAATTAAGAAGGTGGCGGGCTCGAAGCATGAGGCAACAATTGTAAGTAGTGAAGCTTTCGCGTGCTGCGTTTGTTGATTTTGCTGATCGTGGATATTTTCACAGTCACCGTATATGTCCGAGTTCGTAAAACTCGCTACTGGTCTATCGCTTGCCAAGCTTCCATCACACCTCGCAACTCTTCCACGCACATGGCCTTTCCCTCGAGGCGATCTCTATCATTGGATACCTCTGCTAGACCGATTTGACGACATTTTGTCCAAATTTATCGATCGCTATGGATTGAATGCGGGCCCCCAGACAGTTCCATTCCAACGACTGGTCTTGTCTGACGCCTTGCATGCTGAGGGTTTCAAGGACGAGACTGAGATCAGCCAAACCCTCGACTCTGTTGGATACGGGCCTGAGGGTGACCGAGAGCTCGTGGAGTCGATCCTTGATTTTTCACAACTGCTACAGGAAAAATGTGGCAACCGCAGTCTGTATAACAGCAGTGACCGCTTAAACGTTTTGTTGAACACGACTTCGAATACCCTCCTGCTACTCACTCTTCGCCTGGCTCTCTGCCTCGCTCAACGATATCATGCTCGACAGCGTAACGCCAGCACCACTCATTTCCAACAGGCTTTATTGGCGGCACACTATAGTATTGATTTGGAAAAAGTTCAGAAACTTGCATCACCCTTCCCCCAGCCGACGTCACTAACCAAGTCTGCGACCGCGCCGTCTTCACCCGTGGCCAATACCAAAGATAAGGAAAGGTCTTTGCTAACTGGGAATGACGCTAATGATGTTATTAATTTGCTGCGAGAGAAAACCGGTTGGGAAGAATGGGGGAATGTTCGGGCAGTATACTATCCTTCTAGTGGTTCTGATCAGGAAAAAACGAGTTCAGACTCTCGCCCAAGCGAGCATCCTTCCTCTCAGGTACCTACTACTCCCACACCTTTACGGAGAAGTGCGACCCTTCCAACCCCTCGCCTAAGTCGCACGATTAGCGCCGAAGATTCTCCCTTAATGCAAAACACTCCACCTTTTGCAAAACCAGGTCATTTACCCGTTAACTCCAGATCTGTTGAGGTTCCCGCTGTGACAGTCACTTCGACGAATATTGAGACTATTCTCGATTCAAAGTTGCCCGATGTACCATCTGATTCCAAGTATGACTTTCTTCACCGACTACGAGTTGCTCGCTCTTTAGTCACTTCTGAGGCAACTCGGGAACAAGTTTTGTCAATTCGCATCCTCGCTCTTACCAACTTAGCCTATATCTACCCCGAGGCCATCATGCAGCAGAAGATTTTGCAGCAAGACTCAGATCAGCCCAAGCGATTGCAACTGGTGTACCAGCTTGCAGAATTGGCTCATCTTGGCGCTAGTGGTGACCTTTCAACTTTGCGGACTACGCAAACTTTAGCTTTATATGCCCTTGATGCTCTGACGAAACACAAAGGAAGATCTGCCGATGTCTGTGCAGCCCTCAACGTCAATGTGAACCACGGTATTCTCATGTTCCTGACTAGAAAGGCTATCACCGAGCTCTCTACCGTAGAGGAGGATGGGAATGAATCGGATGAGTGGCGAGACGCGCTGTTTTTGCTGCTACGGACACTGCCAGGGTCAAGCTCACGAACTCCAGAAACCCTCATTGCAGCTGGTTTGATCCCCATGTTTGTGGATGTCCTGAATCTACGCACAGAGAAAGCACGACGTGTATATCCACGTGTCCTGGAATTTCTTGATACCTTTGTACACGCTGTTCGGGATGCTCTTGGTACTCTGGCGACTGCGAAGGGCTTCGACGCCATTTCAGACTTGATAGGCTATGAGACAAAATCGGCTTTTGACAAAGTTAATGAAGGAACTGGCATCCCGACGGAATTTCGCACCCCTTCAGTCGACTATAACATACCTTATTTCCAACAACAATCGTTGAGATGGCTTTTCAGATTCGTCAATCATATAATGCAACACAACGGTGGAGGGTTCGACCGGCACTTGCGCAACCTTGTCGATTCACCGCCATTGTTAACGGCCCTTCGTTTAATTTTCGAAAACGCGCGTGTTTTCGGCTCTCATGTGTGGAGTGGCGCCGTCAATATCCTTAGCAGTTTCATACACAATGAGCCTACTAGCTACGCCGTCATTGCAGAAGCAGGCCTCAGCAAGAGTCTCCTAGAAGCGATTATTCTCAAACCCCTGAAGGTTCCAGAATCTCACGAGCCTACCACGACGATTGACGAAGAAGAACCAACTACTGAACCAAGCGAGTCATCTACGGGTCGCCGCCCAGCTCCAAAAGTAAACTACACTCTTGCTAGAGCCCAGGAACAGCAGCTAGCTCGTGGAATTCTGCCAGCTGCTGAAGCCATGTCATGTATTCCCCAGGCATTTGGCGCAATCTGTCTAAACTCTGCGGGGTTAGAGTTGTTTCAAGCGTCCGGTGCTCTTGATAGTTATCTCGAGATATTTGAGAGTCCAGCACATGTCAAATGCATGGATGCTACTCTCGTCCGCTCATTGGGGACCACATTTGATGAGCTTGTTAGGCATCATCCAGCTCTAAAAGAATCTGTTATGTCAGCTGTATTGGTTATGGTGGCTCGAGTGGGATTGCTGTGCAAGAAAATGGCATACAATGGAGCTGGGGCCAAGTTGTGGACCAAGAATGAACAAGGAAACTTGTCCGTCATAGGTGGTAAACATGCTTTGCCAATTGAGATCGGCGAGCCTTTCGAGGCAACAACAGAACGCGATGGACAGTTTTCTTACCCGCCATTACAGGAAGTGGCACTTCCTAATGGTGGCACCCTTACGCTTGGCCAAGTACCGGAGACAAATCCACCTACTCTTCAGAACACCTCGCCAGACGTGGATGAATGGGGCCTCACAGTGGCAAATTACATCTACCCCGTTACGCGCTTCCTTGGCGCATTCTTCGAAAACCAGATCAACTGCACGTATTTCATTGAAACCGGGGGGGTGGAGTTTGTGCTGGACTTCGCGACTCTTCCTAGCTTGTCTTTTGATTTCCAGAGCCGCCAGGCTAATAGCGAACTCGCACAGTTAGTTCACATGATGGCTGAAACCAAACCACACCTTGTGCTCCCCTCTTTAATCAAACGGACCCAAGACTCCGTTGACCGTCTTGCTGATTTCTGGAAAGAGCCCACGGCAGACGGCTTTTTCACGCCGTTGACTAAGCCAGACCTTGGCGATTCAAATGAGAATGATGGCGAAGATTTGATTTGGAGCCGAGGAACATACTACATTAAACATCTCGTGGCAGTTCATGTTTTGACGGATACCCTACGTGAGGTCTTCACACCGCCGATATACCAGACTCGCCCTAGTCAGCAAACGTCGGCATTCTCTCAAGTCAACCTGACTGATCAATATGCGGCCCTTGTCACTGACTTAGGTCAGCTTCACGCTGCCTGTGTTTGGGAGGAAATACTTTTGCAAAAACATCTGCCCAAACGCTGGCTAGAAGCTACAAATGTGCGCAGCTACGACTTGGGAAATGATGAGGCTAATGATGCACTTGGACTCTCCAGCGACAACATTCAGCGGAATGCAGCACCCGATACCGAAGAGGAACGACCAGCTTCAGGCGGCACGACAACCGAACCTGAGAGAACTTCGAACTCTGCGGTGTCAGCAACAGCAGATGAGGGTGCTCGAGCTGGAGAAGAAGACGGAGCCCCGTTTAGGAACACGCAGGCTCTTCGGTACCTTCTTAGTTCTTTACCAACGACTATTACTGGATATTTCCACCTTCTTGGACATGGAATTCTCGTGAAGCGCCGCAATGATCCTTATATCAAACAGAATGCATTGTTGGTGGCGGACGCCATTGCAGGAACCGTACTTGGCCAATTGCAGTTGGATGCTCCTAATAAAGCTTCGGGTGTCAAAGAACGATTTTCTTATCTCATCGTTATCTTGTCCGCCTTCTCACAGTTGTTGTTTGAAACACCTGTAGAGCGCTCACATTCTCATTGCCTCACATCGGTTCTTTTTGCATTCAAAAAGCAGAATGGATTGAAAGTGGTCAAGAATCTTTGTGAATTGTTCCTACAAGAAATCAAGGAGTTGGCACCTCAAGTTGGAAAATTTGATGACCCTAATCAGTCAGCTCGCCTCGCGTCTGCTTATGGAGGAATCAAAATTATTTTGACATTCTTTTCGGAGATCACTTCTGCTCGAGATTCAAACCACGTCCAGGCAGGCGGCGAAAATACTCGTGAGCCCTTCAACCCCGCTCAATTCTTGGTAGATTTACGGATGGAGGTCCTCCCGATGGCAAGAGAGTTATGGTGCTCTGATTTTGTTGATCAGGCTTCGAGCTCGATTCTGAAGTGTTTGGTAGATATCCTTCGCTCAACTCTAGATGGGGATCATGAAACTGGGGCGGCCACTCAGAAGAATCGCAACTTTGTTGCAGATCCTCCTAGGAGAACAATGTCTCTTAACCGAGAACGAGTGACTCTCCTCATAACGCGAGGATTTGACTCCGAACTATCTCGCGAGGCTCTCTACCGGTGCAACAATGTTCTGGCCGCTGCGGAAGATTACTGTCGAGCCCAAACGTGGCTTCGACCACCTCCCCGATTCGCTCCTGGTTCAGATATTGAAACCACAGCTAGGTCCACAGGTACAACAGAAGAGACTCTGGAAGCAGAAAATTCCGCTCTCAATGATTCGATAGCCAACCGCAATGCTACACTGGCAAGATTAATTGCTGGAGGGCCGACCCTCTTGCCACGCGACGATGGAAATGTTAATGAGATCGGTGAACATGATGGCAATAATACCGAGTTCTTGACAAGGGCATTGAATCACATCTTCAACGATTCAGAAACCATTGGAAACGAGCCCTTAGAGGAAGCCTCTCAAGAAAGCCGCCGCGGCGCACCCAGCGAATCTGTAGCCCAACCAACAGACCGCCGGCGTGAGGTCACGACTATTGGAGATCTTGATGCTGAACGTGACAAAATTAGGACAGATTTGATTGAACGATGCCTTGATGTTCTAAATATTCACCATGATCTTACGTTTGAGTTGGCAGACTTGATTGCTGCCGCAACGAAGAAACACCGAGACCCCGAAGGATTTCGAAAAGAAGCTGGCGAGACTTTGGTGCAGTCACTGGTTTCACTACAGATGGAGGGCGACCTTCAGCCTTCTGGCAAAAAGATTGCAGCTTATGCTAACTTGTTGGCCTTGGTTCTTCAAGACAAACATATTTACATCGCAACAGTGGACGAGCTAAAGAACTGTTTTCTGACATTACTTGGGTTCATCAAAATACCTTCATCTGACAAGACAACTGAAGAAACCTCTCCGTGGATTGGTCAGGTTTTACTTGTAATCGAGAAATTGCTGTCGGATGATGCCCAACCCCCTCAAATTCGTTGGACTCCTCCTCAGAGCGTCGACGACTCCATCGATCCCGGCGGTGCTGACTTGGAACCGCCCCTTCTAAGTTTGGACAACAAAACCCAGCTGTTTGATGCACTACTAGATATCCTTCCTAGAATTGGGAAAGATAGTTCCCTCGCTCTGTCGGTCTGTCGGATCCTCGTTGTTCTCACAAGAAGCCGCCAAATCGCAGTTCGCATGGGTGAGAAGCGCAATCTTCAGCGTCTCTTCGTCATGATGAAGCAACTCTCGAGCTCTACTAACGACAAACTGCAAGGCGCCTTCATGCTGGTTTTGAGGCATATTGTCGAAGATGATGAAACCATCAGACAAATCATGCGGAGTGAAATCACCTCTAATTTCGAGTCCAGGTCCTCTAGACAAACGGATACTACTGCATATGTTCGGCAAATGTATCACCTTGTACTCAGGTCACCTGAGATTTTCGTGGAAGTGACAAATGAGAAATTAAAACTACAACGTTATGACCCGAATCAACGACCTCAGAACCTTGCATTGAAAGTCATCACTCCTGCCGCCACGACAGAAAAGTCAGACCCAGCTGAGAAAGCAATAGACAGTGTTGAAAGCAATGAGACTGTGGGTGCCAAAGATAAAGGCAAGATTACAGACATTAAGCCGCCGATCGTGGAGAACCCCGATGGTGTCATTCATTATCTACTGTCAGAACTGTTGTCCTATCGTGATGTTGATGACAAGGAACCTCCTCAGGAAAACGTTGAGGGATCTACAACCGACCGCCCGGAACCCCAGACTGACGTCGAAATGTCTACTGTTGAAGAACCTTCGCCGTCTTCTTCCACCGCGGATTTAAGTAACACCCGAGGCTCGAAGAAGTCCGAAAAGCCTTCTTTCAAGGCTGATGATCATCCGATCTACATCTATCGTTGCTTTCTCCTACAGTGTTTGACTGAGCTTCTATCCTCATACAACCGGACAAAAGTGGAGTTCATCAACTATTCCCGCAAAGCCGATCCATTGGCGACAACACCGTCTAAACCACGAGGGGGTGTTTTGAACTACTTACTCAATTCATTAGTGCCCATTGGGACACTGGAGCACGACGAAACCGTCTCATTTAAAAAGCGCAGCAACACTTCTGCTTGTGCAATGCGAGTTCTCGTGGCATTGTGTAATCGCACTGGCGAATTCGGCGGGAACAACCGACGGCGTCATGCTGATCATGCTGAAGAGGAAGAGGAAGAAATCGAACTCCTTTTCGTTCGGCGCTTTGTTCTTGAGCACTCCTTGAAGGCGTATAAAGATGCTATGACTTCCAATGAGTTGTTGGACGTCAAGTACTCGCGTTTAATGTGCTTAGCTGATCTTTTTGACAAAATGCTTAGCGGCTACAGCTTTGCCAGTAGTGACACCACTTATCCTTCATCGACTAGACAGCTCGCAAAGACTATGTTTGAGAAGCATTTCATATCAGCCTTGACTGCTTCAATAGCAGATGTGGATCTTAATTTCCCTGCTTCCAAGAGGGTCATTAAATATATTCTTCGTCCGTTGAATAAGTTGACTCAAACCGCCGTTATTCTGAGTGAAACTTCAAGCATTTCCGCTTTGGGCGAGACAGAGGATGACGAAATATCATCTGCAACCTCTGTTTCAGACCTGGACGATGATCGTGAAGAGACACCTGATCTGTTCCGACACTCTACACTGGGCATGCTAGAGCCAAGCCACGAGGAAGAGACTAGTGAAGAGGAATCTGAAGAGGATGACGAAATGTATGACGATGAATATGATGATGAGATGGACTACGATGAAGATTTACCTGAAGACGATGGTGAAGTTGTGAGTGATGAAGACGAGGAAGATCTCGAAGGCCGGGGCCCAATCGAAGGCCTACCTGGAGATACCGGAATGGATATCGAAGTCCTCCTTGATGGAGATGATGACGAAGATGACGAGGACGATGAAGAAGATGATGACGACGAAGATGACGAGGAAGTCTCCGATTTAGATGAGGACAATGAGATTATGGCTGGAGAAATCACCGGGGACAATGCAAATGACAGCTTAGCAGGCGATGAAGACGATGAGTGGGAAAGTGAAGACGTGTCTGATGATAACGAGGAGGCTGCGGAAATGCTTACCCAGTTTGAAAATGAGCTCGCCGATATCAGACAAGTTGATCAGCGTGGTGACGGGCAACGATTTGAGGACATCTTCCGTGTATTACATGACGCTGGTGGTGGCGTGGATGATTTCCCTGGGAACAGCATTCGGGATGATGTACAAGCCGAGCTAATTGACGACGAAATGAATGAAGACGAAGGTGAGTATCGTTCACTAGTCTTTCATGTGCGTACTGATTGTTGGTTCAGATGAGGATGATGAAGTAGATGAACTTGAGGAGGAGCTTGACGACATGGATGAAGATCAAGTTTCTTTTGACGACGGCCTCGACGGTAGGATCCCTGTTTATGTTTTTATTGTATTGCACGGCAGCTGATGGACATACAGACGATGACATCGAGCCTTGGGGCTGGGAGGGCGATGAGCCACCAGTACCTAGGCATCATCACCATCACCATCATCGCCAATTCCGTGGGATGCCTGCGGCATGGACAACTCTGCCTGGTGGCATCAGTCGCCACGGTATTATTCCGATTCCCCCTTACCGTTCTCAACGCAATCAAGTCGCCTCTCGCAACAATGATGATGGAACGAATCCTCTCCTTACTCGTTCTGACCGTGGCCCAGAAAGCCCTGGACAAGGTCGTGGCACAACAAACGAAGCCTTCACTGATTGGGTTCATGGTGTTGATTCTACGTCTGGCAGTCGTCTGCTTTCTATGGACAGCCCTGTGAGCTTTATAAATGCTATCATGCAGGCTATCGAAGGCCAAGGTGGCCCAGGATTTGGTGTTGTCAGCCGACCAGATGGTATCCACGTCCACGTTGATCGACGAGCCATAATGCCCAGTAACCGAATTCAAGGTATCTTTGAACTGGGCCGTCCACAAAACGCCTCTGCCAAATCCCGCGACGACCCATCTCAAGCAATTAGTTTCGCTCTAGCAACCACTACTACTCGCTGGCAAGAAGAAGCGCGCATTTTGTTCAGCAACAATTATGTTGAAAAAACCCAGCGTGTAGTGAACTCACTTTTACGTGTTCTGGTGCCTCCTTCTATCGCAGAAGAGAAACAACGTCAGAAAGAAGAGGACGAAGCTCGAAAACGTTGGGAAGAAGAGCGGGCAGAGAAAGAGAGGCTTGACCGTCTTGCGAAAGAGGAGGAGGAACGTGAGAAGGCACGAAAAGAGGAGGAAGAAGCCGTTCGTCGTCGAGAAGAACTAGAGCGACAAGCTGAAATAAGAGCTTCTACCGTAGAAGCTGAAGAGGTTGACGAGCCTATGGATGACGCCGATAGTGCAGCCTCTGTTGCTGAAGCGGCTGCTGAGGCTCAGGAAGAAGGTCCTTCTGAACCAGTACAACGTGTCTTTACCACAATTCGAGGACGTCAAGTGGATATCACAGGTTTGGAAATTGATCCGGAGTACCTCGAGGCTTTGCCAGAGGATATTAGAGAAGAGGTCATTATGCAGCAGCTCGCTGAGCAGCGCTCTCAAGCAGTAGCATCTGGGGAGGAACCGACTGAGATCAGCCAGGAATTCCTCGAGGCACTACCTCCGGAGATCCGGGAAGAAATACTACAACAAGAAGCCGCAGCTCGTCGTCGTCGTGAACGAGAATCTGCTCGCCGGCAAGCCACTTCAACTGGTGCTCCAGCCCACGCAGAGGAAATGGACCCCGCCAGTTTCATGGCTACTCTTGATCCGTCATTGCGGCAAGCCGTTCTTGCAGATCAGCCAGATGAGATTTTGGCTACCTTAGGCCCGGAATTTCTTTCAGAAGCTCGCGCTCTTCCAGGTCGACGGCTTGCACAGTTCGGCGATGTTGGCCGCTCCGAACAGCGCCATCAAGATGAAGCACATGATGAAGAGGCAAGAAAACCACAACGCCGTCAGATTGTGCAAATACTTGACAAGGCTGGGGTTGCTACTCTGCTGCGACTTATGTTCATGCCTCTCCAGGGCAATGCTCGCCACCAATTGCATGATATCCTTCACAACGTGTGCGAAAACCGTCAAAATCGGATTGAAGTGATTGGCCTTCTACTTTCTATACTTCAAGACGGAAGTGGTGATGTGGCTGCCATAGAGCGAAGCTTTTCTCATCTCTCGTTACGGGCCAAGATGCCAGCTGCTCAGAAAACTCCGCAGTCCGTCAAGCGCAGTCTCCCATCTCATGGTGCAACTAGCGCCAATAGTGAAGTTACACCTCTGATGGTTGTTCAGCAATGTCTGAGTACGCTCTCGTTTTTAACTCAGTACAACCCACATATATCCTGGTTTTTCCTTACTGAACATGAAGCTTTCTCCATGCTGAAGCTGAAAGCATTACGGCGAGGCAAAGGAAAAGACACCAAGGAGAGTAAGTACGCGTTGAATTCACTATTGTCTCTGTTGGATCGAAAGATGATCATGGAGAGCCCGAATTGCATGGAACAACTGTCAAACCTCCTTAACACTATATCACAACCTCTTACCATACTCCTACGACGGGAGAAGGAGAGACAGGATGAGGCGAAAGACAAAGGACCACAGATCTCTGAAACCGACGCTCAAATCGCCCAGTCTACCGAAAGCCAAGACACGCCAATGGCTGAAGCAACTCCCGCTGAGTCCGGTGCAGTAGATGTATCCAAGGAGGAAGACAAAAGCAAGAAACGCACGATCGAACCACCATTTGTTCCAGCGTACAATCTGCAGTTGGTTGTTAGCATTCTCGCTGCTAAAGAGTGCAATGGGAAAACATTCCGAGACACACTCTCCACGATCAATAATCTATCGGCAATTCCGGGTGCGAAAGACATCATCGGCAAGGAACTCATATCACAAGCACAATCATTGAGTGAAGTGATTCTTGTGGATCTTGATGAACTCCTCCCTCATATTGAACATGCCAGTTCAGGTACAGACATGCAGGGCCTTGCACTTTCTAAATTCTCTCCTGCCAGCTCAGACCAAGCCAAATTGCTCCGTGTTCTAACAGCTCTTGATTACTTGTTTGATCCGACCCGAGTCGATAAGATCAAGGGCGCCGAACCAGAGTCGGCACCCAAGGAGGATGTGCTTCGCACCCTTTATGAAAATTCAAGTTTCGGACCGCTCTGGAACAGGCTCAGTGCGTGCCTTAACATAATTCGGCAAAAAGAGAACATGCTCAATGTGGCTACTACTTTGCTCCCATTGATTGAGGCTCTGATGGTTGTCTGCAAAAATACGACCCTCAAAGACGCCCCACTTTCGCGACGTGGTAGGGAGTTCTCTGTCGCAAGCCCTCCCCCTGAGGCAGGCTCTGGCATGGAAAATCTTTTCTTCAACTTTACCGAAGATCACAGGAAAGTTCTCAATGAGCTTGTTCGTCAAAACCCTCGGCTCATGAGCGGAACATTCTCACTCTTGGTTAAGAATCCCAAGGTTCTGGAATTTGATAACAAACGGAACTACTTCACTCGTCGAATTCACACCCGCGGCACAGAGGCCCGACACCCTCATCCTCCTCTGCAATTATCTGTACGAAGAGACCAAGTATTCCTTGACTCCTTCAAATCTCTCTATTTCAAGACCGCCGACGAGGTGAAATACGGCAAACTGAGCGTTCGCTTCCACGGCGAGGAGGGTGTTGACGCTGGTGGAGTGACCAGGGAATGGTTCCAAGTTCTTGCTCGTGGAATGTTCAACCCTAATTATGCACTGTTCATTCCGGTCGCTTCTGATAGAACCACGTTCCATCCAAACCGCTTGAGTGGGGTCAACACAGAACACTTGATGTTCTTCAAATTCATTGGCCGCATCATTGGCAAGGCACTGTACGAAGGCCGAGTTCTTGACTGTCACTTCAGTCGAGCCGTGTACAAGAGCATTCTTGGAAAGTCTGTGTCGATCAAGGATATGGAGACGCTTGATCTCGATTATTATAAATCCCTGCTTTGGATGCTGGAAAATGATATCACGGATATTATTACTGAGACCTTCGCTATTGAGACTGACGACTTTGGCGAAACCCAGGTTATTGACCTGATTCCCGATGGCCGCAATATCCCCGTGACTCAAGAGAATAAGGAAGAATACGTACAGCGAGTGGTTGAGTACAAGCTCGTTGGGTCCGTGAAGGAGCAGCTGGAGAACTTCCTGAAAGGTAAGACAGTTTTTTTTGTGCTATATGGCGTGTAATTCTTTGCTGACTTGAGCACCACTAAGGTTTCCATGACATTATTCCACCTGACTTGATTTCCATTTTCAATGAGCAGGAACTCGAGTTGCTAATCTCTGGCTTGCCGGAAATTGATGTGGACGACTGGAAAAACAGCACAGAATACCATAACTATTCAGCATCGTCGCAACAGATTCAATGGTTCTGGCGAGCAGTCCGGTCCTTTGACAAAGAAGAACGTGCCAAATTGCTCCAATTTGTCACCGGTACTAGCAAGGTGCCTCTCAACGGCTTCAAGGAGCTGGAGGGTATGAATGGCTTTAGTAAATTCAACATCCATCGCGATTATGGCAACAAGGATCGCCTTCCCAGTTCACACACATGCTTCAACCGTGAGTATACTCTACAAATTTGATGCCTACGTTTTGCTAATATTATTTTCAGAACTTGATCTTCCAGAGTATGAAAGCTACGAGGATCTCCGACAACGGGTCCACAAAGCAATAACTGCCGGAAGTGAATACTTTGGATTTGCATAAACAAGAATATTTTCTTGCTTTCATACTACTCTACGCAAGTTATGTCCAGCATGCGAGGGCGCCCGAGTTTGATTTATTTTTATTTTTATTTTTTTTTCTTTTCTTTTTTCTTTTTTCGTTTTTCTTTTTTCGTTTTTTGTTTTTTGTTTTCCTCTCTTTCTCTTTTTCAGTTGCTGTTAATGGGGTTGTTAAATTGATTTGGTCGCATACGGGTGGAATGACTCATGGTCTTTGTTTGTATTTTAGAATTTCATGCTTTGATTACCAGGCAGGAATTTCCAAAAGGCTGGCTGTTTTCCGCAAGAAGTCTCTCAGAATGAGAGCCGATTGAAGTGCAGGTCAGTCGGCTGTCTGGATGAGTGAGACTGATGACTCGGACGTGTTCTATGATCAACGATGTGTTTCACTTAGCCAGCCAATTGATTTATATGTTCCAGATTTTAGAACGCATCCTACAATTAAAAGTTTGTATCATAATAAAACCAAGTCATGAATTCGTAGAATTAAAGAAGAAAAAAAAAATTCAATAAGTTGCCGGCCGCTGGCTGCTTTTTCCGGCACTGGCTGGACTGATTCCCCACGCGGCCAAGTCTGGAAACTTTTTTTCGACTTGCCTTTCTCTGCGGGGTGCATAACACTTTCCTTTTGTCTTCGCAAACCGGGTCTTTTTTGTTTGAATAAATCATATATCAGACCCTGATTAGAGCCATTGTCAACTATGGCGACCAACAGCATCAAACTCTTGACAGGCAACAGTCACCCAGAGCTTGCGAAGCTCATGGCAGACCGGTACGACCATACTCATCGGACCAACTGGTCAAGCGCATTGCTGACAGACTTCCTGTGAAATGAAGTCTAGGTACAGAGTTAACCAAGATCCTGGTTCTCCAGTATTCCAACCAAGAGACAAGTGTGACGATCGGTGAAAGTGTTCGAGATGAGGATGGTGAGAGCTTTCTCTTGGTCACTTTTTTTTTCCTCCTCTTCCCTATGCTCAGACGAACTTCTAACCCGTGATTTGTTCTTTAGTATTCATCCTGCAATCGACTAAACCAAATGATATCAACGACGGGCTCATGGAGCTCCTGATCATGATCAATGCTTGCAAAACTGCCTCGGCGAGGCGGATCACCGCAGTTATCCCGAACTTCTTCTACGCGCGCCAGGACAAGAAAGATAAGAGCCGAGCGCCCATTACTGCCCGACTGATGGCTACAATGCTGCAGACTGCAGGCGCAAACCATATTATCACCATGGACCTCCATGCCAGCCAAATCCAAGGCTTTTTCACTGTTCCTGTGGACAATCTTTATGCAGAGCCTAGTACCCTCAAGTGGATTCGCGAGAATCTGGACGTTGAGAATTGTGTTATCGTCAGTCCTGATGCTGGCGGGGCTAAGAGGTGTGTATATGGATCTACATTTTGACCAACAAGCCGTTACTAATAATAACTTTTTTTCTTTCTGGTCAATAGGGCCACTGCAATCGCCGATCGTCTCGACCTTCAATTCGCCCTCATCCACAAAGAGCGCGCTCGCCCCAACGAGGTTTCCCGAATGGTGCTTGTTGGAAATGTCAAGGACAAGATTGCGATTATCGTCGATGACATGGCTGATACTTGCGGCACTCTCGTCAAAGCTGCTGATACCATTATGCAACACGGGGCCAAGGAAGTCAATGCAATTGTCACCCATGCCATCCTCTCGGGCAATGCCATCGGCAACCTGAATGGCAGCTGTCTTCGTCGCCTTGTTGTCACAAACACCGTACCGCACGCAGAAAAGAAAGAGCTTTGCGATAAGATTGAGACGATAGATATCAGCGCAACTTTGGCCGAGGCATGCAGACGGACACATAACGGAGAGTCGGTCAGCTTCTTGTTCTCGCATGCAGTTGAATAAGTGATGCATGCCACTGTGCGGTCAAGGTTTTCTCTTTCTCTCGTAACGAATTCTAACGATACCAAAAGACTTGCTCTATTTCTGCCATGTTTGGTCTACATGTATGTTATTAGTGTTGTAGTATTACAAATTGTCATATGATGATTTTTTTTTATCTTCGGTTCTAAGTTGTGAAGGTTATGATATATGATTAGTTAAGAAACCTCAAACAAAAATTACACATTTAAGAGATTGGAATTGAAAAAAACTTTGTATTGATTCATGCAAAAAATAGGAATATCATTTTTGATTCTTTTCCAGCCCATCAATATCTCTCTGCTCATGCAGTATGATGACAATAGACAAAAGGAATCCGAGAAGAGAGATCAACTGGAACAAAAGAAAACCAAAAAAAGTAAATGAGTGGAAGAAAAGAAGGTAAAAAAATATATGGTATTTTTTCTTTCTTTCTTCTCTCATGATGTCTCAGTACTCCAGCGTACTCGTTTCTAAAATTGACACACAGCTTTGCAAAGAAAATAGAACATGTTAAGACGGTGTGGATTTTAAAAAAGAATTGCGCCTTCGCTCCCGTTCATTATTTTATGCCTTGTTTCCTTTTTTTTTTCCTTTAAAAATCTAACTGGGCTATGTCTTTCAGGCCCAGACCAAGATATAAGAGAGAAAAAAAAGCTGAAAAGGCTTGGGTTCTCGTCATCATACATGAAACCCAGAACATTCCCTTCTATCGATAAACCCTACACTTACTTCCTCAGAGAAGAAGCCCGGCGCTTGCGAAGCTCGCTGCGCTTGGCCTTCTCCTCCTGGACGCGGGAAGCGAGGAGCTTGGCGTAGTCGTTACTGTCACATGTTAGTGTCAATTTCTTTATGTATTAATGATTTAGTGACAACTTACGCGGCCTCACGAGCAGCCTCAGCACGGCGGCGCTTGATGGCAATGCGGTTGCGCTTGCGCTGGAGACGCTGGGGGGTGACCAGACGCTGGATCTTGGGGGCCTTGGTGTAGTCCTGCTTGCCCTCGCGGGTGACGGTGCGGCGAATGACGAACTTGCGGACGTCGTCCTTCTTGTCGAGACCGAAGAATCGGCGGATCTTGGTGGCACGCTTGGGGCCAAGTCTCTTGGGGTTGACAACGTCGGTCAAACCGGGGATGTCGTTCTCACCCTGCTTAATGATGCTGAGGGCGAGGACGGCGAGATCCTGACCGGTGATGGCACCGCGAACACTCTTACGCTTGCGCTCACCGGTACGGCGGGGGCGGTAGCAGCTGTGGCCGTCGCTGAGGAGGAGCTTGACACGGTTGGGGAGCAGGACTGGTGGCGTTATTAGTTTTCATGTGTTTGTATGGTAGAAGTCACAGCAAACATACCACCCTGCTTCATGGGGAAACCCTGCTTGTCGTTTCCACCAGTGATCTTGAAGAGCTACAGGAAGGACAGGTCAGTCAACCATCTAACAAGTTTTGCTGTAAGAGAAGATTGTAAAGGCAAAAAGGCTTTGTATGATGTCGTGTCAGGTGTCGTTCAGGACGATTCTGCCAGTAGCAATGGATACACATGTAACACCTTGTTTCGAAAGCATGAGTTTTCTCCATGATAGGAATCAACGTCTCATTGCACACATTGCAGAAAAAGTGCAGTCGTTCAAGGCGAAACAGTGATTCCATGTTGTTCTTGTGTACGTCGAAATAGTATTCATCGAAGTGGAAATTTTTGTGCGTTGATAATAGGAAAATGGGGGACAAACATAGCCCTTGAATTCATCACCCAAGCCATCTCCAGGAACCTAATCGCAGTATAACAGTCAGTCCATGATTCCAAATGATTTTTGCTACATCGCCCAGAAAGCGCCTCTCAAAATCAACTCAGCAGCATTTCTTCCCCTCTTTCGGCTGGAATAGTCTGCTGCAGTGCATGGTCCCTCGAGGCGCGTATCTGAAGCATGTAATATAATACACGGCGAAGGGGGAAAATGCTAACTTCAGAGCCCATGCGCTTCTCCATGAAGGCGCGCAGCTTACGGTCATCGTCGATCTCGATCAGTTTTTGCGACCCATTGGCCGGGTAGGAAATGTTGAGCTTCATCTTGACGAGGGTGTCGCGGTCAAGACGGAGGCGCGGGTTGTCGACAGTCGAATGTTGAAGGCTTCTTTCAAGATCGGCCGCAGCACTGTGTGTGGAAATTTCGCTTAGGGAAGTCGTGTTGTGGGTGGGCTGACTAACGCGAAGCCTAACCTTGTCGGGACTGGGAGGCTTGGCGTAGGGTTGGCCTCGAGCTCACGTGCCAGGAGTCATGTGACTGAGGTGTTTTTGCCTTAGTGCCTCAGGCAGTACAAGCGGCGAATTATTTCATCCGGCTCCGTTTCCTTTTGCATCCAGCCACGTGATCTTGCCGCTCATGCGGCGATTCATGCCGAAAACGTGCTTCTCGCCTTTTATTTTTCGCATTGCCCCTAATGCTTGATTACGTGTATATTTTGGTATATATAACATATATATTTTTTGGCACGGCTACTACTGTTGCTATCCAGATCGTGTATTTGCCGACGTATCTTGAAATGTGCCTAATGATATAGGGTGAGACTGAGGAGTCAACACTCTGACGAAATGAGCAGCCGATGCCGCGATGGGGGCTAAGCTCGCGGAGGTTAGCTTATGTCCGCCGTAAGGTTTGCCGCCTCAGCCCTCCACGTAAGCTCCCGCTGTTTCAGGCGCCCCTACGTAACCCTCTAACTGGATAAGGAGTAGTCTCGAAATCAAATTTCCGGTAATTTATTACCTGTTCGTTTTTGGGTTTTTGCTTTGTTGTTTGCTATTAATAGTGTTCCGCCCATAGTGAAGGAGAGGTAACCCTGTCTCATGAGCTGAATTAGACACACTCGAAATTCTTCATCATTGACATCCATTTGATAGCAAGCGGTGTAGGTTCTGCATGATGCTAGAGGCCCATCTCCCTTCAAACGCCCGCTTCAAAGGACCTCATTTTTGCCCAAAGCTTTAGATGAAGCTTTGGATGAAGTTTGCGTTAAAGCCATCTTACATGTTCAGGATTATCCCTCAAAAATTTAAAATAAGGTCTTGCTATTTCATGTCGCGATTAAGGCACATTAGAATATGCTGACGCTTCTCCGATGTAGTAACCAGCGGACGGAAGATAAATGGCGGACGATTAAACGGGATATGCCTGATATTCTTTCGTGCACGGCGGAATAAAGATTGCTGAACGAGTCTCCTACGATGAATACATATTAGCAGGAGGCCAAAACTTTTCGGGCTTGCTTCCCTACAATGTTATCCCTATGCATCAATACCACAATATGGGTATCGTTATATCTTCTCCGGCTAGAGTTTTGCCGCGATCAATTAGAAAATAGCAGGTCCGGTTGTCGAAAGCAAGGTCAGCATTGCGTGTTTCAAGGCGATCCTGCCACAGTGATGCTGGAAAACAACATTTGCTATGAAAGTGGGCCTTTCAGAATACCCATCACCTGACACTAGATACGTTGCCATTGAGACTAGAACCCCGACAGATGCTGTTGGGTTCTCTGTGAAATAAGTTTCTGGGTTGCCTGGAATGGGCTTTCTGTGCGCATGCCTGTATTTTGGCGTCCTTGTTATGTGATTCATGCGAGACCATCAGGAATGGTAAACCTAGGTGTCATGGCGGTGCGCGTAGCGGTGGTTGGTAGAGGTATACAGAATACATGGTAAGCTCTCAAATATTTGGCAATAAATTGACACGGTTGTAGACTATCACGAAGCATCTTGCGGAAGGCAGTGCCCTCGAATTTGGCGATGCTTTGAAGCTTCGAGGTCACGTGGCTTATATGTCAGATCACGCGCTAGCCTTGATAGGAACAGTGCCATTGTCTGTCTTCAAAAATAATTGGGGGAGACGTGATCGACGGCGCTAATGGACCGGCGGCTTTGCCAAGACTCTGATACGTACGTACAATATAATACGAGTAATTACGTACCCGTCCGTCTCCTTATCTTCACCCCGAAGGCGGGCCAGTAAAGGCCTGACAGCCGACTGCCAATCGCCCGACTCCCGCTGGATCTACAGCTCCAGTCTCATGTCTCGGCGACATAACCACGCAATTAAATGAATACGTATCACTGTTGATAAGAACTAAAGTAACTAAACGTCTTGGCCGATGCACTTTTTTGGGGGCGGGTCCATGCCTATGCCCGGCAGGGCAGTGGAGCACGCGAGCGGCAGACAATAATTTGTCCCCGTATTGATACGTAATTAACACTTTTACAGCAGTGAACGGCGACGGTCAAACGACGACTTCGTCTCCCCCCCAGCCCAGACGCCTTCCAAGACCGTCCACTCACTCGGCCGCAAGTTGCAACAACATCGCTGTCCTTTTATACCCCATCGTTATTGTCCCTATTTTTGCACTGCTTTGGATTGACTGGTATTCGTTCCGCCTACCCTGTTTGCCAAACACCCTCGAATCCTTGCCAGCGCGAGGCTGTAAGCCGACTAACGCATAGAACATTGTTAAACGACCGCTCACTCCCCTTTCTCTCACGAGTCCTCCTCGCTTATCGTGCCTGACACGCTCACTACTACTGTAGCCCTTTTGGATTCTATTGATCGCTCTTTTCAGTCTTCTCTTCGACATCAGCAGACTTTTTCGGGCTCGCTGTCGTTTCCTTTCTTCTGCAATCTAGGTGATACTACGCACTGGGGGCTTCATACCAATTTGATTGGGCATAAGGGAAGGACACCAGACGCAAAGAAAGACAGTTCGAAAGAACAAGAACAAAAGAAAAGTAATAAAGAACCCGGAACTCAACCCGAATTTTGCAGCCCAGCCGTCGAAAATCGTCCCAACCTACCCGCACAGAGCACCACCCGTCTCATCGGTCTTGCAACGGCTAGGCGTTTCTGACAGCCGTTGGAGATGCGTTATATTACGAGGCTAAATATCCTCGGCGGCCTCGCCTTTATCAGTTTTCTCATCGCTGTGCGATTAGTTTATGTGTCCGGCTATGGATTGCCTATCCGGGTGAATTGGGGCACCCCGGGCACCTTGGCCGATGTCGACGAAGGCCCTCCTTTGGCCGACACAGCTGATCATAGACTTGTTGTCTTTGGTGATGCTTGGAGCTACACTGGCGCACGACTCCATGACCAAGGAAGGGGATGGCCCGAATGGGTTTGCGCAAAGGTAAGGATGGCCCTCTTGCCCTCCTTTTTGCGATAGTTAAGAGTGACAGACCTTCTAACTTGAGATAGTGGCCGTGTCGCCTGGAGACCTACGCTCAACAAGAGCATACCTGTGAAGGCCCCTTCTGCGGATCTGTTGTCGACGACCTCGAACTCCAGAAGATCAAATCGGACCTTAATGAGCTAAGAGAGCCTTTGCCAGACCTTCGTGCTCAAGTTGATCGATGGTTGACTAATGAAAATGACGCAATTCGCAACGACCCTGCGGGCGGTGACTTGCGAACGCGGGTGAACGACACTGTGTTTGCCGTTTCATTTGTGATATGGGATATCTGGAAGTTCCTCCACGAGCCGCTGGACGACAATATCAAGAGCTCCATCAGCCGTAGCATCGACTCGCTCTTCGGGCAACTAGATCGTCTGCCCGCAGCAAGCGAGTCCGACGACGTCAGGGTTATCCTGATGTTGTCCATTGACCCGACTTTCCTTCCCGCCTTTGATGCGTCAACAGGACATAAAGACATGGTGTCAATCGTGGAGCAGTGGAACAAGGAATTGCAAGACAAGGCCAGGGAATGGCGTGGCTCGATCTATATTTTCAACACCAATGAGTTCCTTGTGGACCAGATTCGTGCATGGCAATACTACGTTGGGGGCATCCTCGACTCGAATGGGCTTTGGGAACAAAACCCATGGGACGATGTCGAGCACCCGTGTGCTGAAAGCACGGGCAAATGGATGGCGGCCTTCGGCAACGAAGGCAAAAAATGTGAAAATCCCGAAAAGTTTTTGTTCTGGTAAGCATCTTCCTCCCGCACTAGACCCAGATGAAGAAACAAAGACGACAGATGGCTGACACAATGTGCGGCACTTTAGGGATGGCATGCATGTCGGGCCGACAGCGAATGAGATGATGGGTGCAGAAATCTTCCATGGCATTGAAACGTCCTGGATCAAGAATGCCGAGAACCACGAAACTGAGCAGGCCGATGCTACTACTCCTATAAATAGACGCATGTTCCGAAGAAACGCAGGCGTTTCTTCCGGACGCTAAGCTGCCCGTTCCTCAATGTTTAATACCAGAAGACGCAGCCGTTCTTGTTTCTTTGACCGACTAGTTTGATGACACCTCCCATGTAGGTCCCTAGGCATCTCTTGTTGCGGCTTGAGGTTATGCATGACACTGCAAGAAGACCGACGGCGAGCTCCATACGATACACGCCGAAAGTCTTCTGTCTGCTTGGATAGCTTGCCTCATCCGGCCAATTCTGCTTTAACTACGGCAAACGTGGATGAATAAGGGTTATTGTCAGACCATGTGACGGTCACCCAAGCGGTGAACTAGACTACGGCTCTGGCGTCCCTTATTCACCGATGCAGGGGGAGAGAGAGAACCAGAGAGGTCTACAGGGGATTGACGAGACACCAGCCTTGCCTATGCAGTGGTTGCCACGGAGGGAATCAGGCTGTAAGCCACATCCCGGTATATCTGGGGACGAGGCGGTCAATTTGGTCTTCAGATATTAGATGGAAACTTGTATATATGATGTAAATTACTTTTGTTTTTAGTTTCTTCCGTCATGCCTTCTAATGTCATGGTTACCTGCCAGCATCGCATTATTCTCTTTCGTTTCTAGTCTGACCTATTTCTATTCGTATTCCTACTCTTATTCTTATTATTCTTATGATGTCTCGCGAGCTAACCAAAACTTGTTACATTCCAAGGCTTTTGTTTGTCTCGGGCAAGACTCCAATAATGGAAACCAGCGCGTGTTTGTTCACACCAGCGCCCAGACAAGGATGCTGTCGAATCAAGTCGCCAAACAGAGCATCGTTGGCCGCATTTCTCCGGATGGGGGACGGGGGTGTCTAGTCCCCCAGCAGGCTAGATATGCACATTGCCGAATTCGGCAACACAGACAAAGAAAGTCAAGCGAGGCCCAGCGGCTCGATTCGATAACAATAGAGCCCTTGTTCCGCCTTCTCACTCTGGTTTATTTCCGTGCCAGCCAAAGAGCAACTAAAGAATGAGAGAAAGCAGACAAAAAAAAGGCCACGAGGCAAACCGCCTCTCTTGGAACCGTTTAAATGATGCAGTCAGTCATTGTCTACTTGTGCTTTCACAGACTCATCCTTGACCCCTCGATTTAAGCTCGTGTCAATCATTGTCTACCACGCGTTAAGAGAATAATGAAACAACAAACGGTGCGAGACAACACCTGCGCCCCTCCTCTGATGCAATCTTCCTTGTTGGCTATTCTTATTTGAAATCCTGCCTAAAAGGAGGACACAAAGCAAAGCAAAACAAAAAAAAAAAAAAAAAAAAAA